>JAVGWX010000021.1:18030110-18432610 GCA_036924085.1 Ariolimax columbianus
GTATATTGTTTGTCATATTTCAAAATCATTCAATTTCATTCATTCTCGTTGTACACCTCACTACACTGCTATCTTCAAATTTTCTTATAAAATGTATGATAGGGTTTAATCAAAAAAAAAAGGTTGGGGGGGGGGGGGGGGGGGGGGGATATATATATTTAAATCAGGAAATAAATAAAGAGATCCGAATCAAGTATGAAGGAAAATAAATATACTCATTCCCAAAATGGTCACAGGAAAACAATTGTGCATATTTGTGCAAATACCTACGAAGGACAAAGAGAATCATCAAAAGCAAGGAACAATAGGAGGAGCATCACGGAAATACCAGGCTAGGTACAAACAGATACACACATGCATCCAAGCACTGGTTTATGCGTCTTAGTATCGGCCAAATTGACTACGGTCTGGGGCGGAATAGGCGCGCCTCCGCCAGTAGAAACCAGTGAGGCAAACAGTTGAAATAAAAAAAATTAAAAAAATTAGTAACTGCAGGATCAAGTTAGTGTTTGTGTTTTGCAGCTACTCGTCTAGCCCGTTCCGTGACTTAGTGTAAGGATGCTAGCTTACACAGGTAGATTGGGGTCAGGGCTACTTTCTCCCCATACGTCATGTAAATAAGGCGACCACGAGCAAAAGAAATTTGGTCGGGTGGAAAATGAAAAACCTTACATCATACGTGCATACTCGCAAAATGTACAACCATGTGGATCTGCTGCAGGGCCATGGATCACTCTTTCTAGGCTGCTATTAAATTACCCCTAGACTGAGGGGAGATGCCCAAGGCAGGTTCTCTCTTGCGACTTTTGTTTTACAACATTCAGGGAAAGACAACTCTTGCTTTCTTTAATTTTTAAAGATGTATGTGGTTGCAACCCTTTATAAGTTTAAACATGAATAAATTAGCATTCTTTGATTATAAACATTTAAACGATAATAATAGTTCGCATTGAAATATGGGAAACGATATTCCTTTTTCCAACTTTTGCACAATTTATGTAGGTTATTTAAAGATATGTTGAACATCACATCTACAGCAGACCTCATTTTGAACTTCTTTTATCTACAACTAGCATCTAGAACTTACTAAAACATAATTAATAAGATCTTTGAGCCATAATGGAATAATTGTTCAATGAGATAAATAGCAGATACACATTTGGTTGCTTCCCATGGAGGCATAACAAGGTACTAGCAAACACAATTAAAACAATATCAGACCCCAGAACATGTATGTAAAGCCCATATAGCAATGCTAGTGCAGATGCTTTTAATAAGACGGTACAGGTTTCTTTTCGTGGTTTCGTTGTACATTATTGGTTATTAGAGAAGACATGACAGAGTAAATGAACTGAGTCTCATAATATCTACTGTCGAAACAATGACGCCTCTAGTATTTATTTGCTAATATCATTGAATAAATGTGTCTCTTCTGTATTTGCAAGACAAACAAGCGAGAAAGTGG
Organism: Ariolimax columbianus; assembly: GCA_036924085.1. Classification (NCBI taxonomy): domain Eukaryota; kingdom Metazoa; phylum Mollusca; class Gastropoda; order Stylommatophora; family Arionidae; genus Ariolimax; species Ariolimax columbianus. The sequence goes on from JAVGWX010000021.1 coordinate 18,031,576, forward strand.
ACCTTCACCTCACAACAGCTGAGAGCCCTTACAGCAAAGTCTCTAACATCACAAACCTCAGTGTTTATTATGCAGCTTCTTTTGTTTAATTTGATAAATCCACGAATAAATAAACAACGAGTTAACAAAGTTGATATCCTTACAACATTTTCCTTGACATTAAAAAAAAAATATAATCAGTAGTGTTTTTGTTATGTCCTAATAGTTGGTGGTTTGACAGGCCATGTTGATGTTCGTGAGCTTTACTCGTCTGTGTTGTTTTGTTATCCCTTAGCGAGTAGTGAGCTGCGAACATGTGGGTGTCCTTGATCGCCCCAGTATTTCATGTTGTAACTCGTTTATTTTGTTTTCTGTATTGAATGTTGACAGTACAACGAAACGAAATGATTAAAGTGTATGTAAATCTATTTAGAGAGAGAGAGAGAGAGAGAGAGAGAGAGAATATAGACAATACGGCGAGAGAGATAGAGACAGGCAGACATACAGACAGAGATACAGGCAGACAGAAAGGCAGCAGGCAAAGAGACACGGAGAGATGGAGGGATGGACTCGTTTTAGATGGGTGTGGGAATGGTTGGATTGATGGGTTGCAAATTGATAGAACGAGAGAGGTGTACACTGCTCTGACAATTAATGGGTGCAGAATTAAAGAAGCTATAATGTAAATAATGATTGCGAGAGAAGGTCAAGGGAATCCAGTAGTAACTGCTGTCAATGAGGAAGTGCAATAGACTTACCTGTATTAGGCCTCAGCTTTGTAAAAGCTTTTATTTAACTTGACATGACCGCTCTCCGGATGCGTGGAATTCTATTTCTCCATTGATCACCCACGCCCCACTAACCTAGCAAGCTGACATTGTTTACCCCAACCTCTACTAGTGCCACCCGTTAATCAACGTCCCACTAACCCAGGGAGCTGACATTGTTTACCCCAACCTCTACTACTGCCACCCGTTAACCTACGCCCCACTAACCCAGGGAACTGACATTGTTTACCCCAACCTCTACTACTGCCACCCGTTAACCCACGCCCCACTAACCCAGGGAGCTGACATTGTTTACTCCCTCTACTAGTGCCACCCGTTAACCAACACCCCACTAACCCAGGGAGCTGACATTGTTTACTCCAACCTCTACTAGTGCCACCCGTTAACCAACTCAGGGAGGTGACATGTTTCCTCCAACCTCTACTAGTGCCACCCGTTAACCCACGCCCCACTAACCCAGGGAGGTGACATCGTTTCCTCCAACCTCTACTAGTGCCACCCGTTAACCAACGTCTCACCAACCCAAGGAGCTGACATTGTTTCCTCCAACCTCTACTAGTGCCACCCGTTAACCACCCCAAGGAGCTAACATTGTTTCCTCCAACCTCTACTACTGCCACCCGTTAACCAACGTCTCACCAACCCAAGGAGCGGACATTGTTTCCTCCAACCTCTACTAGTGCCACCCGTTAACCAACGTCCCACTAACCTAGGGAGCTGACATTGTTTACTCAACCTCTACCAGTGTCACCCGTTAACCAACTCAGGGAGGTGACATTGTTTCCTCCAACCTCTACTAGTGCCACCCGTTAACCCACGCCCCACTAACCCAGGGAGGTGACATCGTTTCCTCCAACCTCTACTAGTGCCACCCGTTAACCAACGTCCCACTAACCTAGGGAGCTGACATTGTTTACTCAACCTCTACCTGTGCCACCTGTTAGTCTCCAATTTTGATGGATACTGGACTGGTCATTCAAAAGTTGTTACAAATAAAAGAGTTTTTTTTTATATCTACTATTATGTAAACATTTGTCATATTATAATAAGCAGATGCAGTGGAGATCACCGCCTTTTTGTCAACATAAACAAAACAAAGATAATGACCACTCACAAAACAAGAAGTCGACATAACATTTAATTTTAGAATTGGGAAATAGAACATGTCACGAAATTCGAGAATCTGAGCTCAAGAATTAACAACAATGGCGTTTGCTGAAGGAAAATCAGAAGGAGAGGCTACACAACCTGAGAATATGTTGGCAGAATACCAGAGGTTACACAACTTTAGAATATGTTGGCAGAATACCAGAGGCTACACAACCTGAGAAAATGTTGGCAGAATACCAGAGGTTACACAACCTGAGAAAATGTTGGCAGAATACCAGAGGCTACACAACCTGAGAAAATGTTGGCAGAATACCAGAGGTTACACAACCTGAGAAAATGTTGGCAGAATACCAGAGGCTACACAACCTGAGAAAATGTTTTCAGAATACCAGAGGCTACACAACCTGAGAAAATGTAGGCAGAATACCAGCAATCCAACAAACGTGAGCACTTTGAGAACATGTGTTTCTCCCCGTGGCAGCATACCGATGTAAAACATAGACAGTTACCAAAACCTAGAAAAAGCAAATCATGCCCTTCAAGTGGAAATGTTCTTAAAGGGTCCTGTGACCAGATGGACCGGAAAAACAAGAATGCAGTCATTTAACAGGAGTTAGGCATAGAGGAGAAATGCTTCATAATTTCCACAATGAACATAAAATGTCAATACTTTGGCCACATCAATGGACACAGCGGTCTTACGAGAACGGTAAAGAAAGGTAATGGTGCCAGGCAAGAAAGGCAGAGGCAGACCAAGAAAGCGACGACCCCAAAATGTCAAGGAATGCTTGATATGACTCTGGAGCAGGCTGAAGATTTGGCAAGAGATCGAGTTTCTTTCAGTTGGGCTGTGATGGGAGAGACGTAGGATATAGGGCACGCTACGTGTTAATGAATCTATATTCCACTCACTCATAGTCTTGTTCACTCATAGTCTTGTTCACTCATAGCCTTGTTCACCCATAGTCTTGTTCACTCATAGCCTTGTTCACTCATAGTCTTGTTCACTCATAGTCTTGTTCACTCATAGTCGTGTTCACTCTGTTCACTCATAGTCTTGTTCACTCTGTTCACTCATAGTCTTGTTCACTCTGTTCACTCATAGTCTTGTTCACTCATAGTCTTGTTTACTCCTAGGCACGACACAGTTTCATTACGTTTCGGACCGAAGTTCGTCGCTGTCATGTCCATACAACCCCAAAGAACAAAAACAAAATTGTCTTGGTATAAATAAAATAATCAACAGATTAAAACAACAGACAGAGCATATCATTGTCGAAGAGCAAGCAGGGTTTCGAACGTGAGGAATTGGGTGGGGGGGGGGGTGGGAGGTGGGGGGGGGGGGGGTTCCGAAGGTGTGGGGAGACAAGGTTGCATACTCTCGCCGTCACTCTTCGGTGTAGTCTGGGGAAAAATAATGAAGGCGGCCCTTTAGGCACATGTTGGTACGGTCAGAGTAGCTGACAAGACGATTACAAACCTACGATTTGCAGATGATATAGATGGTCTGGCAGGCACGGAAACGGAACCCCATGAGCTGATTAGTAGATTGGACAGTGCGGCGCAGAGCTATGACATGGAGATAAATTCAGACAAAACAAAGCTGATGACTAAATAACACGGAAGGGTTTACATATGTGATAAAAGCAAATGCCCAGGAACTTGAAGATGTACACAGGTTCAAGTATCTGGGATCACTGATCAGTGACGAGGGCTAGCAGCCTGAGAAAGTTGCCAGAATAGCACAGACAACAGTGACCCATATGGCAGGATAAGCGGCTCCCCCTCAGCATAAAAGTTAGACTAATGCGCTCATTGTGCTCTCAATATTTGCGTATGCCTGTGAGACTTGCTCCATTACTGCGGATATCCAGTATAGAATATATGCAATGGAAATTAGGTGCTTTAGGAAACTCTTAAATGTTACATATAATGATCGTGTCACGAACGTAGAAGTACGACGGAGAGTGGAAAACGCAACTCAGCCTTCTGATGAGATGTTCACGGCTATCAAATGACGGAAGATGGTTTGGTATGGACACGTCACGAGGTCCAGCGGAATTACAAATTCGATACTGCATGGTTCCGTGCCGTGAAAGAGAGGGCGGGGACGTCCAAGAAAGAGATGGGCAGGAAACATCATAGAGTGGTCAAACCTTCGTCCCGGTGAGGCACGACTAGCGGCAGTGGACAGAGATAGGTGGCGTGGGATTGTCGGAGTGTCTTCAAGTGTGCTCCAACGACCTGATCGGTTACGGAATGAACTGCACCGATTAAGAAAATGTATTACCCAACGACACATTTTTTTGGTATATCTGCTTGCTTTGAGGTAGGGAGGCCAGATCCTTTATCACATTTCATTCGCTGACAGTAGCAATCTACAACTGGATCAATTTGATAACAGGGATTGCCCCGACTCCTTTACAAGGAGGAATTTGAGCTCTTCCGCTATGCCACTGCTATGCTCTAATGAAAGAAAGAGAATCATACATTTGTGACTGTTGAAGTTTGCAGTGTAAAACGGATGATAAAGAAGTGGATACTTACTGTGCTTGTTGTCTGTAGGTAAAGAGAAACAGCATTGACTTCATTTGAGAATGAAAGGTACATGGAAGAATACTCAAGAAGAACTTCCAGCAAATAACAAGGTATGCAAGGCAGAATTGAGAACAATATCACAGTCATACTGTCAGCGACTAACAGTGTGGTGAAACCATTCTGGAATACAAGAACCTCCCAGTGTGATATAGACGTGAATAATGCCACTGCCACACTGTGAGCGACTAGCAGTGTGGTCAAATCATTCTAGAATAGAATAATCTCTGTGTATTAACACAGAAGTAATAGCGTCACTACGGCAATGAGAATACGTTGCTCATGGTAAATATCATTGGGTCTTACCAGCTTTAAAGTGTGTCTGAAGTGTCTACGTGTTTCCGACTTCCAGGATTGCTCATTTTAAATTGAACTTGACGAAGGATTTAAAATATTCAACGACATTACTTCTGTCCTGGGTTGTCCGATAGGGGACATGCCATAACACCGGCCATAGTAAAGTGTTTTTTTTTTACAAGCAGCAAAAATGGCACCTAACGGGCTGCGGGTCTATCTTACTCTACTATTTGAGTATATTAAAATGGACTGGCACATCGGTTAACAATCCACTGCCGCGCTTGTTCCAACGAAACGGAGTAATAATCTGCTCGTGCACGGCTCGCTAAGCAGGAAATCCTCTCGGCTACATCCATCTCACACCATAGCTGGGACCTCCACAGGAGCCTTTGCCACTGCAGAAGTACAAGTCGACTAAGACTAAGACCAGGACTGAGACTAATACTAAGACTTCTGTTTTTTATAAAAATGAATGTTCAGTCCATTTTCTTGACTGACTACTCACACTCAATCTTTAAATTGTTTGGTAATAGTTTGATATGCTTGTGGAAATAATGTAGTGGATCTTACAGGTTGAAAAGTAATGTTCATCGTAATACTCATTGGGTTTCATCCTTGGTCTATCGCATTACCCAGTCAGTAACAGGAAGAGAATGGCTGACACCGGACATCCCTATTTTACTTCTGTTTTCTTCTCATGAGCTTGGTCACTCTCCCCATCACTTCTGTTTTCTGCTCATTGGTCACTCTCCCCATCACTTCTGTTTTCTTCTCATGAGCTTGGTCACTCTCCCCATCACTTCTGTTTTCTTCTCATGAGCTTGGTCACTCTCCCATCACTTCTGTTTTCTTCTCATGAGCTTGGTCACTCTCCCCATCACTTCTGTTTTCTGCTCATTGGTCACTCTCCCCATCACTTCTGTTTTCTTCTCATGAGCTTGGTCACTCTCCCATCACTTCTGTTTTCTTCTCATGAGCTTGGTCACTCTCCCATCACTTCTGTTTTCTTCTCATGAGCTTGGTCACTCTCCCCATCACTTCTGTTTTCTTCTCATTGGTCACTCTCTCCATCACTTCTGTTTTCTTCTCATGAGTTTGGTCACTCTCCCCATCACTTCTGTTTTCTTCTCATTGGTCACTCTCCCCATCACTTCTGTTTTCTTCTCATTGGTCACTCTCTCCGTCACTTCTGTTTTCTTCTCATTGGTCACTCTCCCCATCACTTGTGTTTTCTTTTCATGAGCTTGGTCACTCTCCCCATCACTTCTCATCGCCGTTAAACATCAAGTGTTGTATAATTCATTGTGCTAAGCTACATCTTACATGAGGTAGGGTGGCCTGTTTTCTTGCTCGCCGCGTTTCTTTCCTTAACGTTAAAGACAAGTGCTCTTTTACACATGAACTACTTACCCTCTGGGTAGACTTGGAAGCGGGAGTTGAATAAGGCAACTTGGTTGTCAGATGAGAGTTCTCTGCCACTACCGACTTTCAGTAATATTAATTGTTTCATTCACAGCATGTGCCTTGGTATGAAAGCTTACAATAAAGACCGCATCAGTTATTTGAGTTGCTATGTGCTACTGGTGAAAACTTTGTCTTTAGATGGCGTATGTTGTTTATGACTTTGTGGCCAACTCTGAATTGGCTCATGATGATTATTTGAGGATAGTGATATTGATGTGTGACCGTATCCATTGTAGTACTACCATACCTTTGACTGTTTTACTCTAAGGCTTTTCTAAGTCATCTCAGTGAATCATTGATTTGGGCTTGAAAAAGTGACATTACATCTGTACTGAATACAATCTGCTGAGATTGTCTTGTTGTGTTGTTTATTATTTCTATAGCAATGATCAGTGCCTGTACTGTATCAAATGTGAGACGTCGGTTATAGAACAGCCTTACATCAAGGTTCAGTGCCTGTACTGTATCAAATGTGAGACGTCGGTTATAGAACAGCCTTACATCAAGGCTCAGTGCCTGTACTGTATCAAATGCGAGACGTCGGTTATAGAACAGCCTTACATCACGGCTCAGTGTCTGTACTGTATCAAATGCGAGACGTCGGTTATAGAACAGCCTTACATCAAGGCTCAGTGTCTGCACTGTATCAAATCAAATGTGAGACATCAGTTATAGAACAATCTGACAAAACTTGATGGTTACTGCACACTCAGCAAGATGTTGGTGGTTTGTGCGAATAGAGTAGTGTGCTACATCAGGAGTTGGAGAGTTGTCTCACTGCATCCCTGGATGTGAAAGGCTGTAGATTCGCATCAACATCCATTTGATGTAGGCGGGACATAGTGCCCAGACCCTACATCGACCCCACTAAAAGAGTATAATGACCGTCGCTCTAATGATACGATGGATGGTTAGAGAATAAGACGTCGCTGGAAAATGATAGTAAAATTGTGAGTAGCTGGAAAGAACTGGACAAAATAACACCGGCCAGATTTTCTTGGAGACCACAAAGACATAAAGACTAGGGTATTGTTCGCAGAAAAGCCCGACAAACTAAATTGGCTTACACCAAACTGAGCGGGCTTCTGGCTAGTGTGAATAACTGAGTGTGCAACTCTACACGTTTTTGGAGTTTTGTACTACAGACGGGCTAGACTATACTATAGAAGGGCTAGACTGTACTATAGACGTTTAGACTGTAATATAGACGGCTTAGACTGTACTATAGAAGGGTTAGACTGTACTATAGAAGGGTTAGACTGTACTATAGAAGGGTTAGACTGTACTATAGAAGGGTTAGACTGTACTATATAAGGGTTAGACTGTACTATAGAAGGGCTAGATTGTACTATAGAAGGGTTAGACTGTACTATAGAAGGGCGGCAATACTGTTCTATAGAATGGTTAGACGGTACTATAGAAGAGCTAGCCTGTACTATAGAAGGACTAAACTGTACTATAGAAGGGTTAGACTGTACTATAGAAGGGCTAGATTGTACTATAGAAGTCCTAGCCTGTACTATAGAAGGACTAGCCTGTACTATAGAAGGGCTAGACAGTACTATAGAAGGGATAGACTGTACTATAGACAGACTAGCCTGTACTATAGAAGAACTAGATTGTACTATAGAAGGGCTAGACTTACTATAGAAGTTCTAGACTGTACTATAGAAGGACTAGACTGTACTATAGAAGGGCTAGACTGTACTATAGAAGGACTAGCCTGTACTATAGAAGGACTAGCCTGTACTATAGAAGGACTAGCCTGTACTATAGAAGCACTAGACTGTACTTTAGAAGGGCTAGACTGTACTATAGAAGTCCTAGCCTGTACTATAGAAGGACTAGACTGTACTATAGAAGGGCTAGACTGTACTATAAAAGGGCTAGACTGTACTATAGAAGGGCTAGACTGTACTATAGAAGGACTAGACTGTACTATAGAAGGGGACTAGACTGTACTATAGAAGGGCTAGACTGTACTATAGAAGGGCTAGACTGTACTTTAGAAGGGGACTAGACTGTACTATAGAAGGACTAGACTGTACTATAGAAGGGGACTAGACTGTACTATAGAAGGGCTAGACTGTACTATAGAAGGACTAGACTGTACTATAGAAGGGGACTAGACTGTACTATAGAAGGGCTAGACTGTACTATAGAAGGGCTAGCCTGTACTATAGAAGGGCTAGCCTGTACTATAGAAGGGCTAGCCTGTACTATAGAAGGGCTAGCCTGTACTATAGAAGGGCTAGCCTGTACTATTGTCGCTTCTTGTGGCATGCTGTCAGTGCCATTTATTGATTCCCCGTTTTGCTCCAAATGAAAGCACTAGAACAATGTCACAGTCGGTCTCTTTGCAAGAAAACTTTCTCCAAACAATTGCACTGACTGCTACAACAATAGTAGTTTTACATGACGATGTTGCTAACCCATGCACGACCTTCTTTAGTGATCGACATGCTTAAAAGAATCCAATGGGCCTCTTTGTATCAACAAGGATACCACTCAGCCCTCAATCTCTTCTAACGTCAAACTTTCAGTGTGTCTGTGATCCTATTCTGTTCTGTAATGTACACATGGACTTCTGATAGTCTTCTCTCATTGATAGATGGAACTTTTAAAACAAGTCGGTTCAGTTTCGGTGTCATTTCCGCATTTTCTAGTAGTCGATCTCATATTTGTATCCACACACAGTTTCTTGTCACTTTTCCCAACTATCATAGTTTATCTTTTTATTATGTTTATGTCTAATCCAAACTCGTTGCCTATTTTTTATATTTTGTTGTTACAAGCTCTTGCAATTGTTGCTCACTTTTTGCCAGAAGAACTATATCATCCTTATATTCAAGGTTATTCATTAGCATTCCTCCAATGACAAGCCCTCACATCCTCGCTAACTGTCCGAATACGTGTTTTGTGTAGATATTAAAAAGACAAAGGGATAATACACACCCCTGTCTCATTCCTCCAGACAGAACAAATAAATACATACACAAAATCGATAACGACCATACATACCTGACCCAGACAAGGTTCTAGGTCCGTGTTGGGGCCACATCATTCTCGCTTGACTGCCCCGCTACGGGGTTCATATTTGAGTTTCTGTGTTTGTTTGACAACAGTGAGAAACGTGGATTGTTTTGACCGTGGGATTGACTTCAGAAGACTTTCTGTAATCTTGTATGATAGTGGTTTCCAAGAAGAAGAAGAAAAAGAGAAAAGGAGAAGATCAAGAAGAAGCAGAAGAAAAAGAAACAGAAGAAGAAGGAGAAGAACGAGAAGAAGATAGAGAAGTAGAAGAAGAAGAAGAAGAAGCAGAAAAAAGAAGAAGAAGAAGAAGATAACAAAGAAGACATACAAGATGACCCGAACAAACCATCCAAAATGTAACAAAGAAATAACTTTATTAACTTTTATCAGAATACATCGGAACATCCAAATAAAGATATTCAAATATTGAAAACCAAATATGAAAATAAATGTGAACAAATCATTTGCTGCGTCAAATATGTAGGACATGTTCCAAATGGTCATGTTTCAACTAGTTTTTGTCTCGGGTCTACTGTACATCTCTCTCTAAACTTGGTGGTCTATCTCGGGTCTACTGTACATCTCTCTCTAAACTTGGTGGTCTGTCTCGGGTCTACTGTACATCTCTCTCTAAACTTGGTGGTCTATCTCAGGCTTCTGTGGTCACCTTGTAGTTTGTTCCTCAGATGGATGGGGGAGGACCGTGCTATCATTCTGCTCTTCTCAAAGATTCTACATAACATAATTCTCCGTCATACGAGAGCGTCAGGAAATAGGTCAGAATTGGCTATTTAAAGACCAAAAAATAGATTCAAACTTAACAACCATTCATTATTCTACTTACATCGACCAATATTTCTCAATATCAATTTCCTCCAATATTAATACATTTATTCCATTACTTTATCGGTGCAAGGACAGGCCCATTCGGTTCTTTTTTCGTTCGTCAGTGAGTAGTCTCAGTACTCACAATGAGCACACTTTCCGGGCAATCAATGTATCATGCATTATGCTGTAGACTAAACCATGCGAACACCCTATTTCAGATGCTGTAGTGTCTATCGTTATTGTCCTGTCAGTTCGAATCATTAACTCCCCCCCCCCCCACCCCATTCGCCGCACAGATGCTTCTGTTGTAATCTGATCGGGACGACCAGGTAGGGCTTCATCAGCAATTTTGTACCGTCTCTGAGAGAATTTATGAACGGTTATGCATAGATTTACGCAAAAAAAACACAACTTCTAACTGTAAACAGGAAGTAATTTCTTCTGAATATCCTTTGAAGTCCGTTAGCAACCCACATAAATTTCACTACACAACAGCATGCTGTTATTTATGTAAACTCTGTCCTTATGGATGCCAATTTGTATCTAGGCTGCGCACCTGCATGCGACACCTGGCGTCTTTAGAAACTACCAACTACTTTTGTTAGCTCATCATCATCTGGTTGATCAGTCCTAAAACTGATTGTAAGGTTGTCTGAGTATGTCTCTCCATTTGACCCGATCCTCTGGTTGATCAGTTCTGAGACTGGTTGTAAGGTTGTCTGAGTATGTCTCTCCATTTGACCCGATCCTCTGGTTGATCAGTCCTGAGACTGGTTGTAAGGTTGTCTGAGTATGTATCTCGATTTGACCCGATCCTCTGGTTGATCAGTCCTGAGACTGGTTGTAAGGTTGTCTGAGTATGTATCTCCATTTGACCCGATCCTCTGGTTGATCAGTCCCGAGACTGGTTGTAAGGTTGTCTGAGTATGTATCTCGATTTGACCCGATCCTCTGGTTGATCAGTCCTGAGACTGGTTGTAAGGTTGTCTGAGTATGTCTCTCCATTTGAGGCCTTCCTTTGCAGCTCTCTTCATTTCAGCATAATTTCGTACTTTAATGTCCCTGCACGCCTGAAATGGAAAGGGAAGTCTAGATCGCCCAGGTTCTCTCTTTCTTTTAATCTTGCCCTCTTCTAACTTCTGTAGAAGACTTTCATGTCTCCCATTGTGACCCAGCCAACTCAACAGACGTTTTAGTATCATATGCAATATTTGTCTTTGTGGCCCCACGTCATTGAGTACATTGTCATTGGAACTTCTTTCCTTTAACCTCACTCTTTCCATTCTTCGGTAGCACCACATTTCAAACGCTTCCAGTCTGTTTTAATTCTTCTTTGCTAGAGTCCATGTTTCAGCACCTTACATTGGAATTGTCCATATATGAGCGGTGAATATTCTTTTCCTCAGTTCGGTCCTGGTATTATTTGAGGTTAACAATTTCAGTTTTTCTCTTAAACCCTTTTTTGTCATTGCAGTTCTTGTCTTAATTTGTTTCTCATTGCAGCTGCCTTCTGTCATGATTAGCTCTCAAGTATGTAAACTTGTGTAGCTGTTAGATGTCTTCTCCATTGCTGATCATATTTATTTACGAAAGTCTTTGTCTTCGATGTGTTTATTTGTATGTTAAACTCATTGGATGTGCTCTTAATTTTTCAAGCGAAACTTTAGCAACTTTTTTACTAATTCTCTCATTATCACTTGGTCATCGGCAAATTTGATGACATTAACTTTTATACCATTAACTTTGACACCCCTACTATAACTCCACATAACCTAGTCCATCATCATCTCAGAATATACGTTATAGAGACTCGGCGAAAGCAAGCAGCCCTGTCGAAGCCCCTGTGTTATGTAAACTGGATCTGCTCTCACATATCAATGTGTGATACCTACGAACTTACCTCGTATCAATCATATAATCAAACACAACGAATGCAATACTAGAGAAAACACTGCCAGGTCACATATTTTTTTAACTTGTTAACCGTGTTTCCTAAGACCGAGTAGATTGTGCTGTTTTGCACCTTACAGGAGGGGGAATCAACCTTCAGCAAGCATTTTTAATGTGCTGACATACGATACATGTCCGACCCTGCCTGTTCAGGAACCTAAACACGGACATGTTTTGTTTGTGAGCCAGCGTAGCTTCAACTTGTGATCACTTTGATGACAGCCGCATATGTGCACTTCAAATAAATATCTTTTCTATCGTTGTCGCTGCTTATTTGACATCTACCAATACCATGACCTCCCCCAGTGGATCCCGGGGCCCCTTACTGGGAATAACAGAATATACTCGCTGCAGAATACTGCCAGAATAGGCGAAGGACAAAACATGTTAAGCTGGGCGATGTATTTATGTCTCCTGAGTGGCGAAAGGAATGAGATAAATTATTTCATTCATTGCGTGTTGCAGGAGAAGACTAAGGGTTGTGCATGAATGTGGCAATCCCACAATGTACACATTATTGCTACCGTACATCAAATTACTATTAAAAATTTTTTCTAAAAGCTCGTTATGGTAATCCAAATATAAAAGTGTGCAATCTCTCACCTTTATTTTGTGGATGCCATTGTAATCTTAAGCCATAGGATTGCAGAAGCCGAACAGAGCCTAAATAAGATGAATAAAGCAGACAAAGGCGGTTGACCTGATATAAATAGAAGATAGAAGGCTCCATTGTTACTGAACGCTTTCTGCCATACTGGGGAACTGCGGTTGGAAGATAAGTATATTGAGAATGACAATGTAAACATCTACCTAGGTCGGAAAATCAACATTTACCACTTTAATAATGAGATCTCACGCAGGAATAAACCTATACTCCAGCAGATGACGGAGCCCAAGGCCAGGGCTTACACCTTCTACAGCACGGTTACTCCAGCAATGGTAAATGGGGGTGAGTATACACAGACGCAGAGAAGCTTAGAATTACAGAAAGAGTAATGGACCACAGAAAAGCTTCGAATTACCGAAAGAGCAATGGAGCGTAAAGTATCTCCTTCTTCTACGTTCATTCTCAGTCTCTCGCTACCAAGCCCTGAACAGGGTTGTGCATGTAGCAAGATGTAGTCCAGAAAACAGAATGCCTTTTTGTCCGCTAGTTTACAGCCTGACTGCGATAGTTGCACCTTTTGGTCCGACACAAGGCAGAGAGGTAGAGTATAAATATCTCTCTAAGAGACCATTTCCGAAATACCGGTGACCAAATCGGTGACCAAATTGAGTTCTGGGATGTTGTCAATTCTGCATCAAAACGAAAGTAAAGATGGGCAGGCCATGTGATTCCCATGACTGGCGATAGATTGACAAAGAAGATGTCTGTGGGGGTGGTCATACAGTTTCAACCACCCGTGTGATGGCCCCCCGATGAGATAGAGAGATAACCTGCACCACGCCTCCAACATGGTTCTCAAGGCGAAGGTCAGACAACGATTCAAGCACATTTTGGCTCCCTGGCATGAGGCAACCAGAATTCAAGTATTCAAGAAAGCAAATTCAAATAATGTCGTGCTTTTGTGCGTTTATTTAGGAAAAACAAGGAAATGTTTCCGGAATACGAAGAGAAAGTGTTTCTCGCGTAAAACGATGCATACATGAGTTCGATACATTTTCTCAAGGACGCAACACAAAATTGTGTGTGGAACCAGACCTGGTCGTTCTGTTCAGATTGTAACACAAGAGTTTGTTTGTTTCTCACAGGTTTGCCCCTGTGTATTCTATTGGCGGAGGCAGGCCCCAAGACCGCAGTCCTTTGGACGATATCATGACGTATTAACCAGTGTCTGGAGGCGTCCAACATGATAAGCTGTGTGAGGAGTGAGGGAGGGAAATCGAGCGGACAGGCGAGTAACCATAGATAGTGTAGCAACTGTAATAAGGGTGTTCACATGGTTTAGCCTGCCTCGTAGTGCATGATCGACTGGATTTCCGAAAAATGTGTTCATAGTGTATAACCAGACAACTGGCTGACGAGCAAACACTGAAACAAATGCGACTGTCCTTGTACTGATAAAGCGATGGAAAAGGTGTATCAATGTTGATGGGAATTATGTTAAGAAATAAGGGACAATACGTCAGTGCAGTATTTAATGATTTTCAAGTTCGTATCTTTAATTTTTTTTAAATAACCATTTGTGACCTATTTACTGATTTTCCCTATTGTGTCCAAAGATCATTACCAAGTCAAGTATGCGGCAGATCTAGGAGTCCTGCCCATGACGACAAGTAAAGACTTGTTACATTAAAGGCAGTGTAAACTTGTTATTTGTTATGAATTGTTATTATTATTTGGTATTTTTGCTTTCTTTCTATTTTCTATTGGAATCTTAAACACGAGCTTATTTTTCTTGGTGATTAATTCAACCCTAACCCTAACCCTAACCCTAACCATGGCAATAGTCCTACACATATCCATGCTAACACATGCGAAAACTAACAATTACAATGAGTAGATTTAAACAACAGAATGTCAAAATATTCATTTTCGTTTCTTGTTCGTATTTATTAGAGTTTTTGCTCTAATCATTATAATATAATACGTAAAACATAAAATATATGTATCTTTTTGTCCGTCTTGCTAATAACTCAGCTACCGTAAGCTCCAGGGCGTGAAATTTGCACAGATCACTCTGTCTGACATTTCTAGGCCAACACAACTATTTTCAGCTCTGCATCCATTTCGTCCTGAGTAAATTAACATTTAAAACTCGCCAACCAGGACCTTTAAGGGACGTACAAATTGTGCAGCTTATTTTGTCAAGGAATTTTGAGATGAACGCACGGTTTTCTGTTCGCTGCGCTGTGTCGTTTCCATATCTGTGACGTGAGAATAATCGAGGCGTGCCGATCTTGTTTGATGGGAGCAAGTGATCCTGTTTTTCATGAAAACAGTTATTCATGACTGAACAGCTACTTGCGGAAACTAAGTTTGGCTTCATCACCAATTTGTATGTGTGGGCAGGCAGAACAGACATCTGAACATATCTTGCAAGACTCATTATATGCTTAGCCAATTGCGTACTGAGCACTGGCCCACGAAGCTGGCTGGAAGCCTTAAAAAACTTGTCAGAACAGCAACTGTTATTGAGAGAACTTGACTCCACGTGTAGACGTAATGTAAGCAAAATACTTGGCGAATGAGAAGACTGGAATAAATGTGCTTTAACGTTGTGGTTCCTCGATATGCAATCTGTGGTGTCCACTTTTCGCTTTTAATGCCTCAATTATTGTTCACTCCGCGGATACCATCTACATCGTGTGCAAAATTGTCCAGTAAAACTATTTACATTATTAAACGTAATCTAACAAAACTGAGTAACTGGCCAGAGGGTGCGGAGCTGAGACAAAAGTAGTGGGCCAGCCGCTCCGACCTGGTGAAGACTACAGACTTCATCATGGCGACTGGCCTGCAGATATAGCATGACCAAAAGATCCTGAACGCAAAGAAGAAGAACAATGTAAAAATATTAAGTATCATTTCGTGTTGACGCTGATTTGCTGCTCTATACTTTCAAATAGTTGCACATATAACAATATCATTTATGATAAAGTTGCTGTCAGAATTATTCCCAAAGCGAAGAAGAAGCAAGGAAAGATAATCAGGAATGCCAAGCTGAATTTGTCTGAGGCAGAGAGTTCTCCTTGGTTAAGTGGTGCACAAAACACATTCGGGTCTATCTCCCTGCGAAGTTTTTCTATTTCATCCAATTCTTCCGTTTGCTCGCTTGCGACTTCAGGATGAGGTTCTGAGTCGTCGCTGGTTTCAGGAACGTATGATGTGTTGTCCATTTTTGTCTGGGAATTGAAAAAATAAATGCAAAGCGACATGCATTAATTTAAATTCATCATAAGCATCATATGCCGTATATATTTTATTACAACAGTTAGTTGTTAGTTTTCCATAAAAGCAAAAATGCCGATATGGTCAGATATGTTTATTCAAATGTGACCGCATATGACTTTACATGTAGAGTGGCACATGTAGACGGCGTTAGTATTTAGGCCATCTTGCATTTGTTTCATGTCATGCAGTTCGCTTTTTCTGCGCCTCAGTAATGAGTCTGTACTCAGCCAAGCGATCCCCATGTGTAATAGAAGTGTCCAAGACTGAGCGGTTCGGTGCAATCAGTGACATGACAGCGATAACAATGGAACAATTATTATAAGAGACTTTTAGAATGTAATTTTAAATCGTTTCTTCTGTAACCCCTCTCCGTCGTCCCTGGCGAGCGCTGTCCTGAGCTCACGGTACAACAGCTGTTTAGGGAGGCGCTCATCTAACAAGCGAACAACATACCAAACCTATCTGAGCTGGGCTCTCTGCAGCAGAGTATGGATGCCCGAGTGTCTAGCCCTGCTGATGGCTACAGAGTTTGGCACTATCCTGCCAACCGATCCTGAGTAGCCTTCGGAGACAATTTACATGGCCATTATTAAGTTCCATGACTTGCCTGCTATAGACCATCCATGTTTCGCGTGCGTGCAGCAGGATGATAAGAACAACCGCACACTACACGTTTATCTTGGTGAAAACACTGATCCTTCGCCGGTTACAAGCGTTTTCTCGTAATCTTCCAAAACCTTCGCCTTGGAAATCCTGTTGTGGACCCCAGATTCAATATTTGCTTCTCTGGTGCCGGTAACACCAAGGTAAGTAAAGCCATGACCTGCTTGTACTCGATGATAAGTAAAGCCATCAACTGCTTGTACTCGATGATAAGTAAAGCCATGACCTGCTTGTACTCGATGATAAGTAAAGCCATCAACTGCTTGTACTCGATGATAAGTAAAGCCATGACCTGCTTGTACTCGATGATAAGTAAAGTCATGATCTGCTTGTACTCGATGATAAGTAAAGCCATCAACTGCTTGTACTCGATGATAAGTAAAGCCATCAACTGCTTGTACTCGATGATAAGTAAAGCCATGACCTGCTTGTACTCGATGATAAGTAAAGCCATCAACTGCTTGTACTCGATGATAAGTAAAGCCATGACCTGCTTGTACTCGATGATAAGTAAGGCCATCAACTGCTTGTACTCGATGATAAGTAAGGCCATCAACTGCTTGTATGCGATGGCCTTACAACTTACGCTTTGGAACTAGCACTGAAGAAGATCGTCTTATAGGAAACCATTTACGACCTAACGTAGAGGTGGTTTCCGCACCACGCTGCTTCACGCAGCTACATGATGTTGCTAGAAGCTTCATCTTGGGGAGTTACATTCAATGTTGATGACGTTTCTTTTGTGACGTGTTGAGGGGGTTTTTCTAGCATCCTGTAGTGCGCTATAGAAGGTGGATCTAGGTCCTCCTAGCTGTAGTGCAATGTAAGGATGTTCAGTAGGCTCTCCCCTGTTGTGGATCACAGTATCGAAACATATTTGGCAGTACGTACACCCTGTGTTGAGTACCTTCCCAGAGAAAAATATACAGTGGATTGATCCGATTATAGCATCTGCAGAAAGCCCAGATTTAATGGACGGGATATGTTTTTCGCATGTCCGATGAGCGCCTCCCTAGACGGCTGCTAGCGGTATGTTCAGAGCAGGCAGACGCTCATCATAGGAATAAAAGAAAGACTTCGGAGAGGGCTTAACAATACAAAGTTTCAACAGTGATGTCATTTCTTGGAAGATGCATTAGCAGAACCGTTCCGATTGGTTCTCGTGCATCACACAAGGCGCTCACGTCGCAGATTGAAATATTATCGAGAACTAAGACAAGCTGAGTTGCCAGAAAGAACAGAGCGGACCACGTTACCACTTCGTGCACAACGCATCTCCCAGGTCATGATTTTACGTGTGTGGCTCTAATAGTGCCCAAGTTTGACTCTGGGAAACAATAACACAGAGATGATCTTCTTCTTCTTCTTCTTCTTCTTTGCGTTTGGTTTATTATGCTCGTTTTATGCCACCAGATGGGTTGCCTCCATGAAGTGTCACGTCAGTCGCAGGTCCTCAATGGCTCTACACAGTTTGTCTTGTATGTCTCTTTCCTCGGGCCAGGTCTTCTCACGGGAGTCTTGGTGCAGTGGGCATGTTTGCAGGATGTGTTCTGGAGTCTGGGGTCCTCTCTGACATGTGCATTGTGCAGTCTGTGCTGCTTTCATTTTATGCATGTGTGCATTTAGTCTGCAATGACCTATTCTGAGGCGGAAAATTGTGGTATACTGTTTCCTATTCAGTCTATTGATCGGGTCCTGTGGGTATTTACTGTTTGTTCTCGCAGAGATGATCAGCATGCTTATAAGCGTCTGTTTAGTGAAAAAAGTGGCACTTGGATGTTACAGTATCGGTGCAAGTTGGTAGTGCACTACTTAATGGTATTCAGCCATACTCTCTCTTCTCTCCTCTTCGTTCATGCTCAATCTCCCGCTACCAAGCCCCGAAAATACTTTGGAAATAGCAGGATATAGTCCAAAGAACGGAATGCGTTGTGTCGCTAGTTTGCAGCTTGACTTAGATATCTGCACCTTTGTGTCCGACACATCCATCTTCGGCAGCGCGTTGAGCCATAACTAGATTCGCCGCATTTTTTTATCAGCAAATAAAGTGGAAGATGTCCCAAAAGCAGACACTGTATTCGGGGATGAAGTGTAGAGTCTTTATGGTACTCAACCAGCATTTTAAGAGATGCGAAGGGCCAGTTCTCTTTCCTCACAATCTCCTTCCGAACAATAAGTCAGGTATCCATTTCCAGCTGGCTCGACATGAGCATTTGAATAACAGGGGTTGAACTCAGTGCGGGATCAAGACGCTGAGCAGCGCATGAGCTGCAGTGGTCAGCGACCCATAGCTGACTTCTAGCGTCAGGGCCAGCGAACCAGAGCTGCCAAAACCCTTCTACACCTCCACGCGGTGATCCTGGATAACAGACTGCAGCAGGGCAGACTGGCTAAGGAGAAGGGATCGAAGAGGGAATGCTAACGCGGTACTCAAAAAATGCTTGCGGAAGTCGGATGTGTTGGACCGAAAGGTGCAAATATTGCAGTCAAGCTGTAAACTACGACACAACGCATTCCTTTCTCTGGACTACATTATGCGACTTAAGCGCTTTCAGGGTTTGGTAGCGGGAGATTGAGAACGAACGAAGAAGAAGAAGAAGAAGAAAAAGAAGAAGAAGAAGAAGAAGAAGAAGAAAAAGAAGAAGAAGAAGAAGAAGAACCCAGTGCATTTGTTCTGAGAATTGAGAGCTCTACCACTCTGCTACTGAAATGTTCTCTCAAACTTATGAGGAGATTGCTAGACCTACGCACAAATTTATTTTGCTTTCTTTTGCAACATTAATGTAAATGCCGTGGTCCTGTTCTGTTTTCTTTTCTCAACACGAATTCCAGCATTTACTCGAAGCAATTGGTATGTGACACTATTAAATGGTTTGTGGATATAGCCACTATTAAATGGTATGGAAATAGTTACACTGTTAAATGGTATGGACATAGTGATAATATTACATGTTATGTGGGTAGTGACTGATATTAAATGGTATGTAGTTATAATTGATATTAAGTGGAATGGGGGTAGTGTAGTGACTGATATTACATGGTATGTGGGTAGTGTAGTGACTGATATAAAACGGTATATGGGTAGTGACTGATATGACATGGAATATGGGTAGTGATTGATATGAAATAGAATATGGGTAGTAACTGATATGAAATTAGATGTGGGCAGTGACTGATTTTAAATGTGTGTAAGAAGTGATTGGTACTAAAGGATTTATGGGTAGGGACTGATATGAAATGGTATCTGTATCTGATAGCAAAGCTTCCAAACATATAAACCACTAAAACCTGCAGCACCAAACATCAGACGTCAGAGTAATGAGCAGAACAGAAGACATTGTTTGACGATACTGAAGAAAATCTAGAGTAGCATGGATTGAAAATTACATTTGCCACATATATAGTTGCACTTTCCCATCTCCTACACATCCTGCTAGAGAGACAAATACCAGCCGAGAAAAGTCCAGAAGCTGGATTCTCTAGCGCTGACCCTTCTCCGGGTCAAGCAAGGACACGAACCAGAAACCTACTACGAAAAGGGAAAGGAGAGCTGAAATATTCTACGAAAGACAAGGGGCGAGACCTTATAAAGATTTACCAAACAGATGACAGGATCTTCTTCTTTTTCTCGTTTCATGTTGCTTTGCGTGGTTTCGTCTGTACATTGTCCAGCTCTCTGGTAAAAAAGGTCATGTAGTGGAGAGTTCTTTCAAGTTTCTAAATAGCTTTGTAAGGAGGTTCATCTCCGTGGGCCAGGGCTCAGTATGCAATTGGGTAAGCATGTTACAGTCTTGCAAGATATGTTCGGATGTCGTTCTGCAACTTGCCCTCACATACACATTGGTGATGAAGCCAACTTTAGCCTGTGTAAGGGGCTATTCAATCTGTTATGTCCCATACTCTTGGGGAACATGAACACTTGCTACACTGGCTCAAGTCAGTCTTCATTTTCTTTGATCTACTGATGATGAGGTTCATGAAGGAGACTGCAGTTCAGGTCTTCGTCGGTCTCCAATAGGTGTCAGAGCATAGTCGCTCCCTCGAGGCAGGCTGCCTCGCTTTGTCTGTATCAGATGTGCGCTTGGGTGCTCCACAATCGCACGTGGCGGTGTCTCTAAGAACCATTTTGTGGAGGTGGGTCTTGCGTCTGCAATGTCCCGTTCTGAGTCTAAAGATCTTTGTTTGCCCAACTCTACCAAGTTTGTCTATACTGCCATTTTCTGGCTTGTATTCTTGTTACTGTTCTCTCCATTCCGTCCTCATGAATCTTTGGATTGTTTGTTTTGTGTCTGCTTTCCTATAACTCCGTGGACGACAAGTCTGCATGTTGCCATTTCGGGCGTTTGCGAGCTCATCCGCTTTCTCGTTTCCAAGGATCCCACTGTAACACTCGATATATTCCTTTTAGGACAGCAACTCGATGTTATATTTTATTTTGTGTGAAAGTCTATCTTGTTTAGGGGTTGAGATTGCTTGCAGTACGCTCATGTAGTCTGTTAGTATAACGGTTTTTCTTGTAAGTATGTTGTGGCTGACAAGATTCACAGTTGCTGCATGTACATGTGCAGGTATCAGCTCTGAAATTGGTACACGTCTCTCCTGCTGGTTCTTAGCTCTTAGTCGACCTGTACTTTAACAGGAGTGAATGCCCCTGTGCAGGTATCAGCTCTGATCTGGTATGATCTGGATGTAGTCGAGAGGAGTATTTCCTGCTTAGTGGACTAGACTTGAGCAGCTTATTACTCCGCTGCGTTGGTGGTTAACCGATGTGCGAATCCATCTTAATAGACTCAAACACTAAAGTAGAGTAAACCTGGAGCCTGTATGGCGCCATCTATGCTGCTCTTAACAAACCACCTAACCATGGCCGTTGTTATGCCATGTGACACAGTTAGTGACCTCTTACGACATGCTCTCCGTGGGGCAGTGGTAATATTCTTGTCCTTGTCATACACAAAAAGCCCGGCGGACCACTCGCTATTCCTGCTGGTACGGGTAATTTTCTATTTTGTCGTATCAAGACAGTTATAGTTGTCTCTGCATAATAAACATATATCTTTTGACACAGGTTATATATCTCAACAAATACAAGAAGGCAAGTATTAAAGTGAGATCATGTTTAGTTGACTTTATCACAAGAAATCCTACCTTAAACGTCCAAATTTACGAACGGCTCGCAGCACAGGTAAACGATCACACTTTAGGAGAAACACTGAACTGAAAAATGATGTTTAGATTTGCCCGCTTCAAAATATCTACAACTCTGGGATCTTATTTTTCTTTCACACCTGAGCGAACCCACTTAAACATTAAACGTGTCGAAGGTAAGTTACACATGACAGAGTTAGGTTTTATGTCTTAACAGAAAGTTGGGGATTACGAAGTACACATTAACCCTAAGCTTGTCACTAAATCTTCTTCTACCTGACAGTACACATCTCATTTATGTCGGTATCGGTTGTCACAGTGGTGTAACTGTAATGGAAACGGGCCCTGGGCAGAAATTGAAAAGTTATACATGCATTCGTTAACTCTACCAATTAATAGCGTTAGGATAACTGAGATGTGTTGTTGTTGTTGTTGTTTTTGTTGTTGTTATTGTTGAATGTCCACAATGAGTATGTTTGCTCTTTTGTTCCCCCTGAAAAAGGCGTTAGGTAATGGGTTGCAGTAGCTTTCATCACATTCGGAGCCGGCTAATGAAGGTAGACCGGGGTCGTCCATATTGTTGTGCAATGATTGGTTTCATGTGAGTGTCAAGGGGATTTTGTCGATCCCCCACCTCTGTAGTAAGACTCTTGAAACAACCCGATTCCAGTGAGAACTAGGATTGGATCCTTGACTATCATTATCTGATGAGAATGTTTTGCCTGACTAGATGTTAGTCTCTTCCCCTTTGTAACGAGGATCGAACCATTCTCCATTGACAAGTTAGGCTGCCGCTATAGTGATACATTCTTTACATTCAGTCCTCAGTTTTTTAAATCTTGTACTTCTATGAAACCACCGCGGATTAAAGGAGTACCACTACGGTTGATCGCTGTTTGAAGCTTGCTAAATCACTTCGCGTTCATTTGCAGTGGTGGTTTCCGTAGCATTTCATTTTTCAAGATGAAGTGCTAGTCCCAACCACAACTCTCTTTAGTTAAATTCTACGACATGCCATGAGATGTAGTGATCATGTTTTATCTTTCGGAGTAAAAGGTCCAGGAATCCCCTTGCAGAAATCCCCACTATACATACCAAATGATCTGGAGGTAAGGTGATCGCCTCGAGTGCTGGATGTCGTGGGTTCAAATCACAGAAGAAGCCGTGATATTTTTCACATGGATCATCCGGTAAAAATTTACCCTGATCTTTGAATAGTGAGATCAGACACCCGTGTGAATTGGCGAGCACGTTAAAAATCTCTGGGCAATTCGAGAAGAGTGTGGTTAACGGCAGCTGTTCGGGCAAATAATTCAAGTTAAAATATCTACTCAAAATTAATCTAGCGATGTTTGCCCCACAGAGAATATGTAGCTGTAACATCAGGTCTTGGTTATGTGGTTAGCGGAGCGGCATAGATGGAGCCTGACAGGCTGCGGGTCTACCTTGCTCTAATTTTCGCTTATACCACCACCTGTCCCAAAAATAGGCGATCGTATATTCCAGGTTCCACCAACCTAATGGTTGGTAACAGATACAGAAATTGAGTTGACAAGTCACCATCTAATTGTCGACTACCAACAAAAATATGAAACAAAGGAGGTCACACCTCGCCACGACGTCTAACGATACAAGTGGACTGAAGATAAATATATTTACATACTTTCAATGTCTTAGTCGTGTAGGCCTCCCTAACCTTTTTCTACCCAACGATGACTCTACTGTTGACAATATGGGCAGTACAAGAAATTGTTGCCTAAGTCACGAGCGATAACCACAATAAATAGTGACCGAGAGACCAATCATTAGGCTAATTCAGAACTTCGATGAAAACCCAGAAGCGATTATTTCATTCCAGGAAAGACTAACGGGTTTAGTTTTAATAACGACAAATGTACACCACCGATGCTGCTTGCTTTCACCGAGCCTCTATAACTCGTGTACTGAACACTTTTTTCTAAAATGATAATGGAAAACGTTGTTCGGTTTGTAGTAGGGGTGTCATAGTCAATGGTATGAAAGTTAAAATCATCAGGGATCAAGATGTTGAGCAGAGCATGAGCTGCAGTGGTCAGCGACCCATATCTGACTGCTAGCGTTAGGGTCAGCGAACCATACCTGACTGCTAGCGTCAGGGTCAGCGAACCATAGCTGACTGCTAGCGTCAGGGCCAGCGACCCAGAGCTGTCAAGACCCTTCCACACCTCCACTCGGTGATCCTGGATAACATGCTGAGGAGAAGGAATCGAAGAGGGAATGCTAACCCGGTACTCAAAAAATGCTTGCTGAAGTCGGATGTGTTGGACCGAAAGGTGCAAATGTAGCAGTCAAGCTGTAAACTACGACACAACGCATTCCGTTCTCTGGACTACATTCTGCTACTTAAGCGCTTTCAGGGTTTGGTAGTGGGAAATTGAGAGCGAACGAAGCCAAGCCAAGCTAAGCCAAAATCATCAAAATTGCAGATGATAAAGCTATAGTGGCAGGATTAGCAGCAAAGTTGCAAAGGCTGTTTGACAATATTAGCGACCTAGACAAAATGTTTGGGGTTAAAATAAACACATTGAAGTCAAAGGATATGATAACAGGCAAGCAGCATAGGTATATGAATGCAAAAATCAATGGAGAAATAATCGAAAAATGTAATAAATTTACATATTTAACGCAAGACATCACAGAAAATTCCTGCAAAGAAATGGAAATTAAGGGAAAAAAAAAGGTCTTCAGATAAAAACAGAAATTGCTAAGTTCAACGAACAACGTGATTGAACAGATGAAAAAAATAATCACTAATCATATATGGTCAATTGCACTGTTTGGGGTTGATCCGGTTACTCTAGCAAAGAAGGATAGAAAAGCTTGGAAATTGTGAAAGTTTGAAATGTGGTGCTACCTTAGAATGGAACGAGTGAGTTGAACAGAAAGAAGATACAATGACAATGTACTCACCGAGGTAGGCTAACACACACATATTGAAAATGTTACAAAAGTGGAGATTGAGTCGGCCGGGAAAAAATATGCGAAATGAAAGTCTTCTTCAGAAGATACTAGAGGGCATGATCTATGGAAAAAGAGGAAAGGGCGACCAAGACTCACCTTTTACTTTTAATTACGATCCTATGCTGAAATGGAGAGAGCTGCATAGCAAAGGGTCAAATGGAGAGACATGCTCAAGCAACCTTTGAACCAGTCTTAGGATTAATTAACCCGAGGATAGGGTAAAATGGAGGACATGCTAGGGAAATCTTACAACCTGTTTTAGAACTGACTAACCAGAAAATATGGTCAAATGAAAAGACATGCTCAGATAACCTTTCAACCTTTCTTTGAACTGACAAACCAAAGGATAGGGTCAAATGGAGAGGCATGCGATGTCAACCTACAACATGTCTTAGGACTAATCAATCAGATGTTGATGATAAGCCACAACACAAATAATCACGCCTTATCTTCAATACACTTGCCTGTAAACCGTTGCGGATCAATTCCAAATCTGTATTACCATGCACCTGTACTTAACCCAAATCTCCAAGCTTAAATGGAACACATGTAATGGTGAAGCTGCAAGCTTAATCTGACGTAAGCTACTGGTCTGTTTTATAGATGCGGGAATGTAAAGGGGACATGATTTTGTTTCACGATTGAAAGAATAAGTTAACCAACAACATATTCTTTGTTGTTGTTGTTTGTGTTTTTGTTGTTGTTGTTTGTGTTGTGTGATTCAATGTATTTTCTGTTATTTGTGTTGTGTGATTCAATGTATTTTCTGTTATGCATATCACGCGTATGTTTGACATTAATATTTCTTCTTCTTTCCGTTCAAAATCTTTGGTCATGCAATATCTGCAGATCAGTCGCCATGATGAAGTATGTAGTCTTTCCAGGTCGGAGCGACTGCCACACAGCATCTGTCTTTGTTCCGCACCCTCTGATTTTGTCTGGTATCTCATTTCCCTATAGAGTGGGCATTACTGTAGAATGTGTTCAGGGTACAGGCCGCCTGTTCCATGTGGGCACTCTTCGGTGTGTGAGATCTGTAGTGGGTATATATGTTCTAGTGGTCTGGAGTAACCAGTTCTCAGGCGAAATAAGGTAGTTTGTTGGTTTCTTTTAAGTTGGTGAATTGGGTCTGGTGTACTGCTTATTTTTCTATCTTCTCTCTATTAGTGTATACACTGATATTTTCATAATGTTATAGATTTCTCTGTATGGTACTCGATGATTAAATTGTGCCTTTTTACTGCCATACTTTGCTAGAGCGTCAGCTCTCTCTCTCTCTCTTCCTGTAATTCCGCAGTGAGAGTGTAGCCACTGGGGCGATATTCTTGAGGATGTCTGCAGTTTCACTTGTTTTGCTCTAATTTCTGATAACAGCGGTTCGTTGTTTGTTCATGTGAAACTGTTGTATAGGGGTCGCTGTGACAGAGAGATATGGCACGCGCCTCTCAAGTGATGAACGAAAACGGCGTGGGTACGAGCCATGCAGGTTTCAAGCGACTTCTGGTCTCAAAGGAAGTGCAACCAGAGTGCCTGTATCATTAATTGCCTCCAGTCATCTTGACTTATGTCTTGCCACTGGTCTAAGGTAGTTCAGGACCAGAGAGTGAGGTTGATGACCAGCGCAACTCCTTCCTCATTCTATTCCAAATATATCGCACGTTACATTATTTAGACAAAACCGTCTGATGAAGTCCTCATCATTTCTTGCTATGGGCAACTAACCAACATTGCGTAG
The DNA here is from genome assembly GCA_036924085.1 of Ariolimax columbianus. Taxonomy (NCBI): domain Eukaryota; kingdom Metazoa; phylum Mollusca; class Gastropoda; order Stylommatophora; family Arionidae; genus Ariolimax; species Ariolimax columbianus. Next base: position 18,058,061 of record JAVGWX010000021.1, read on the forward strand.
TATTTTGGGCATTTAAAAAATAACTTTTTGTGACTTTTGTTCCTAATCTGGGATGCATGAACCAAATCTAGTTTTTGTTTAAACTACTGAAGTAAAGAAACCTTGGTCAGGCAAATAACATCTATCTGATGTCACGTAATGAATAACTATGCGACATGGCATAACACCGGCCATGGTTATGTGGATTGTAAAGAACAGCATTGATGGCGCCTAACAGTCTGCGGGTCTACTTTGCTCAAGTGTTTTAGTCTATCAATATGGATTCGCACCTCAGTTAACCACCCTCTGCGGCACATATTCCAACGCAGCAGAGTAATAAGCTGCTCAAGCCTAGCCTACTAATCAGGCAATCTTCCTACCGGCTACACCCAGCTCATGCCAGAGCTGGGACCTGTGCATGTATATCCACCCCTGTAAAAGTACAAGTCGACTAAAAGCTAAGAAGTCATTAAGCATCAGCAACTTTATTATAAAGTGCATATAATATACTGTATAACAGAAAATCTTATTTCAGGACACAAAATAGCTCTTTAGCAATATTCCACGTAGGGATTGGGAGGATGTAGCAATGTGCCCACGCGCAATATAGCACACAACATGGCAGCACGAACTGTCGATTTGACCAGTGGAAGAACTAAGAGCGTAATTCGTTTTTATTGTGGTCAAAGGTCTGAGTGGTGAAACATTTTGAAACCTATAGAAGAATGAAGGTTCAGAATGGAGATTGTGTTCTATATTCAGAGGAGGGGCTATGAATGAGTAGAAAGATTTCAACACAAAAGACAGGAAAAGATTTCAACACAAAAGACAAAACGTGATTGATGAACCGCGGCGTGGGAGACAGCAAATGTGACAACTGACACAGTGAAACTGCAGATATACCAGCTAGCCAGTGGCAACAGGCGAGTTACTATTGATGAAATAGCCGCAAATCCACCCTTTGTCACGTCGCTGTGCACAAAATTGTCTATGATGACCTAAATTATAGGAAAGTGGGTACAGATAGGTCCCAAGGAATGTAATGGAGGCGATCAAAAATTGGTTAAAGGTCACACCAAAAGACTTCTTTCTAGAGGACACACACAAGCTAGTGGGCAGGTGGGCAAAGTATGTTGCCAGGCATGGCCACCATGTCGAAAAATAAGATGTCCGGTTCGCATTCTTGTAAAAATGTTATTAATTCAATTTCTTTAACTTAATCACTGTCGCTTGTACAATACTCCGTGTCTAACAGGTAATGGAAGCACGTCTCTTAATGTCCAACTCTCCCTTTCCAATGTCGATTGTCTTGACGTCACGATTTCACGTACATGCGGTCTTGTGATGGTCGAACAGCTTTTCTTGATCGGCATGATTTATTTTCTATTGTTGCAGGAAATTGGCGTGATATGTTGTTGTTGTTGTTGTTGTTGTTGAATGCATACAATGAGTATGGTTACTCTTTTGTGCGCCCTGTAAAGGATAGCTGACGTGTTGCAGTAGCTTTTCACACATTCCGAGTGTAGCGATGAAGGTGGACCATAGATCTCCAAACTGTGCTGTTTGCGGAGGATGGAGTGGGAGTCCTGTTAGTTGAATCCTTTAACGCGTGTCTATCTTGTAGCAGAGTTAATACGTCACCTGAAGGCTCGTGTTTTTTGTAACCGGATAGTACTAGTTAGAGTAGTTATAGTTAGTGGTAGCAAAACGATAGTTGTAGTAGTAGTAGTTATTATAGTAATATTGGAAGCCTACAGAAAGGCGGGAACACGTCAGAGGGTCAATACATACCACAGCCTTGTTAGTTTTTGGAAAGAAGACAGCAACCAGAAATGACTTGTTTTAGGGTGGGTCTGACATCGTATGTTCACTTGGTGCAGTTAGGTCCAGTTTCATTTAAACACGCCTCGAAGTAGTGGTAGTAGAATGCAAAAGTAGTAGACGTTGTATTATAGTAGTAGTAGTGAAAGTATTAGTAATAGTAGTAGTTGTGGTAGTAATAGTAATAGTAGTAGTAGAAGTAATTGTAGTAGTAGTAGTAGTGGTAGTAATAGCGGTAGTAGTAGTAGTTTTAATAGTAGTAGAAGTAGTAGTTTTAGCAGCAGAAGTAGTACTTAGTAGTATAAATGTTAGTATAAGAAGTAGTGGCAGTATTATAGCAGTAGTAAAACAGTAGTAGCAATAGTATTTGCAGTAGCAGTAGAAGTAGTAGCAGCAGTAGTAGTAGTAATAGTTGTAGTAGTAGTAGTAGTAGTAGAAATAGTAGTAGAAATAGTAGTAGTGGTAGTAATAGTAATAGTACTACTACTACTACTATTGCTATTATTACTACTCTATTGAGGGTTAGAAAGAGAGAAAAAGTAATAAAGACAGAAACAGAAATATACAGCAGGAAATCGAGAGAAATGGAGAAACGGAATAAGAAAATAGAAAACAAATTACGGTGTGAATTGACGATATAAATGGAGAGCAACGGTAGAGAGCAAACTGCTGGACGATACACGTACACTCAAACACTAGAAATGTCCACTGTCTCTAACATGAAATACAGGCCTTACAATATTTGTGCTGTCCTCGAACCAGACACTACTGAGAGGAGTGCCAATTAGGAGCAGCTTCATGAAGACAAACTATTGATGGCATCGCAGTTATCCGTCTAGCCTATCCCTGTGTGCGTTCTTAGTCGACCTGCACTTCTACAGGGGCGGATGCTCCTGTGCAGGTCCCAGCTCTGGGAGTCGACCTGTACTTCTACAGGGGCGGATGCTTCTGTGCAGGTCCCAACTTTGGGAGTCGACCTGCACTTCTACAGGGGCGGATGCTCCTGTGCAGGTCCCAGCTCTAGGAGTCGACCTGTACTTCTACAGGGGCGGATGCTTCTGTGCAGGTTCCAGCTCTGGGATGATCTGGATGTAGACGGGAGGAGAATTTTCTGTTTAGTGGGCGAGGCTCGAGCAGCTTATTATTTCGTTGGGACAAGTGCCTCTGAGGGTGGTTAACCGATGTGCAAATGCTTATTTATAAGCTTAAACACTTGAACAAAGTAGACCCGCAGCATGTTAGGCGCCATCGATGCTGCTCTAAACAAACCACCTAACCATGACCGGTGTTATGCCGTTTGACACAGTTAGTCGCCTCTTACGACATGCCTTCTGTGTGACAGTTGTGCCATGCTTGTCCTTATCGTACACAAAGACTCAGGCGGACCACTAGACAGTGTGTGTGTGTGTGTGTGTCTGTGTCAAATGCTTGGAGCTTTCAGGTACACACAAAAATATATAGAAATTCTACGTACCATGTATGATATACAGATTGAGGACGCGTGATTGGTACTTGCGTATAAATTCACTCCAAAGAAAAGAAATATATGTCTTTAGCACCGAATTTGAGGTGGTGACATTACAGAATAGTCTATTTGTTGTAACTGTTGAGGGTGTTAAACATTCTGCGAGATTCGGGAGAATAGTCCAGAATTTCTGGAATCTGTCAACACTGGTCAATCATAAAGAACTTAGCATCCAGTTTCTACAACAGTGTGTCATTATCGATGATATCAGACGATGTAAAAGCAACTAGCATCTTGAGCGTCCTGATGAAGGTGGACCGCGGTCCTCCAAGCGATTGTGATATGCTTGGCTTCATCTGCGCGTCGCTTAGTACAACGGAGACCAACTTCTATGCCCTACCTTGTTATCCAGGCTACCATGAAAACTGCCCTTTCCAAAGAGGGCTACGGGGAAGTCAGGGTGGGGGTCTTGGCCAGTATAATTTGCCTGACCCTGATCAACATGTCTGATCAGTATGTTTGCCAGACCCTAACTAACATGTCTGATCAGTATGTTTCGCCTGACCCTGACTAACATGTCTGATCAGTATGTTTTTCCGGAACCTGACTAACATGTCTGATCAGTATGTTTTTCCTGACTCTGACTAACATGTCTGATCAGTATGTTTTGCCTGACCGGATAGTAGTCTACCTCTCATATGAGCCCAAAGATATTGATGGTATATTTTCCCCGTCTATTATAATTTGAGCAGTTTTCACGTCTCCAACATGGTTCTGGCTTACCGGGCTGCCCAGTCGAGCTGTCTGACGTTCTTCCTTATCGATAGAAAGGAGGTCGACAAACCATCATGCGCCCTTGTCATGGACTCTGTTAAAGAACACCTCTTCTTCAATGTCGACTCGGTAGATAAGTCAATTATTTTTGTAAAAAGTTAGGTTTCATCGGGTGGGGCTGCTGTCTCCACGCTCAAATCCTTTTTCATCCAAGCTTGGGAACAGCAATGGCCGAGTTGAAGCCGGAAAATACGAACTGTGGAATTTGAATAAATAAGAAAAGGTTGTGTCTAGAAAAGAATAATTCAAGATGATTTGATAGAAGTTTATAAGATAATCAAGGGAATAGAAAAATTAGAATATAAGAACTGTTTTTTAATTCAAAATACAGCCCCCTACATGAACAACTGGGCACAGCCACAAATTCAGATTAGATACTAGGGAATATTTTTTTTTTCAAGAGGTGGTGAATGCTTGAAATGCATTTCCACATGAAATTGTAGAGGCAGGGTCAATTAATGCATTAAAGAACACATTGGAAGCACATATTTATATTAAGACCAAGTGAAAGTAAAATAAACTGGTTGTATACATATTATGTAGAGTCTTCTAAACCAGTATAAAGATGTTAAGTGAAGTTAAGAGAACAGTCATAGAGAACATGTGATACACGAAACAGTTACATTACAACACTTGAAACATCCCGTATCTAAAACACGAAACTCAGAGTTCACACTATTTGCTCAATCTTTGAATCGGACAATGTTGTCAGTGAGTGTCGCATAGAAACAGCAGCCTGGAGACATGCAATTGATGCTATACCAGTAGCGTGTGTAGTCTAATGTGGGTAAATAGCCTGGGTCTCCAGTTAAACAGAATTGCAAGTGGTTCGTGGGCTGGCCGTGGCGTGTGTGATATTATTAACTAGAGAGGTTAAAAATGGTGGGAACGTATTAAAATATAATGATAACGTCGTAACAGGCATATCTTTCTTCTTATTCTTATTCTTCTTGTTCTTCTTCTTCTTCTTCTTCTTCTTCTTCTTCTTCTTCTTCTTCTTCTTCGTACGCTGTCAGACGTCAACTTGAGTTTGTTCAAAGAAAGCAGCTGTCATCCTGAGGCTGTCGACACTGCCATAGAGCTTGTCTAGTGTTGCCACTGATGATGGTCACATGTGCTTTCTCTGGTCCTCGTATGTCGGCCAATTTTGCAGCAGGGTTTCAGCGGTCATTTTCCCTGTACCACAGGTGCATTCGTCAGTAGCAGCTATAGTCAGTTTATTGAATAGATGGTACCTCAGTCTGTTGTGGCCTGTGCGGAGTCTGAAGACCACCACCTGCTCTTTACTGTTCAACTGGTAATAAGCATCATTTTTTGTGTAGCCGGTACGCTCGCTTGCCCATTTGGCGTGTATCTGGTCCTAATAAACCTTTTGGGCTCTTCGTAAGTCACAGGTATACTGGAACAGGCATATCCGATGGAGACTAAGTTTGAAACCTTTAGTTAAGTTTTTAACTTTTACTTTCCTAGGTTTAAATTTGTGTTTAATGAGGTGACGAAAAAAATTCCATGTTCGATGCCTTACCTTTATCGACTCAAATACCCAGTACCCAGTACCCAGTACCAAGTACCCAGGTGCATCTGAGGGGCTAAGACGATATTCCAGTCAGGCACAACATACTGATAAATACCACTCTCTTTTATCCATGTAGCGTTCCCTGGAAACAGGAAGTTTTCAAGGCATGTCGGATATCAGATGGATCGGCCTTGTGGTGTTTATGTCAGATAACAGATGGGCCGGCCTTGTGGTGTTCATGTCAGATAACTGATGGGCCGGCCTTGTGGTGTTCATGTCAGATAACAGATGGGCCCGCCTTGTGGTGTTCATGTCAGATAACAGATGGGCCGGCCTTGTGGTGTTCATGTCAGATAACTGAATGGTCGGCCTTGTGGTGTTCATGTCAGATAACAGATGGGCCGGCCTTGTGGTGTTCATGTCAGATAACAGATGGGCCGGCCTTGTGGTGTTCATGTCAGATAACAGATGGGCCGACCTTGTGGTGTTCATGTCAGATAACAGATGGTCCGGCCTTCTGGTGCGCATGTCAGATAACAGATGGGCCAGCCTTGTGGTGCGCATGTCAGATAACAGATGGACACGAAGAGTGCCGTTGTGGTGGCCATACAACTTTAGCCGTCCTCGCAAGCGACCGAGGATGTGGTGGAGAGATAGCATGATGGAGGTTCTAGGACCAACATGGTACACCAAGTCAAGAGAGTGAAATGAGTTTACTCAACATTTGGCTACCTGGCATCAAACACACGTGCGTGATTGAATATCAGGATTTTGAGAAAGTATTAAACCATGAATTAATTATCAACACATCTCGGCGTGCCACATGGTGTCGATGGTGCCATAAACGAGATGTGTTTAAATGAAACCGGACCTAACTGCAACAAGTGAGCATACGCACGATGCGCACGATGACGTCACTTCTTGTGTAAACAGCACATACTAACCGTTAAGTTTGCAAAATTGCAGTATTCTGCTACTCATAGTTTCCCCAGCAGACCGTTGAAAACACGACGGGTGATTCTCTTTCTAACAGCTGAAGGATGTTGACACGTTGACATTAAACGCAGAATGCAGACAGTGTATGGTGACAAAAGTGTGACGAAGACAACAGTGAAGAACTGGACAACGATGCTTAAAGGATTGAATTAACGAAAGATCTTCCGAGACCAGGTCAGGCGCATATTGTCGCGTTAACTCACGTCCTTCATTTACCATCGTTGGTCAGTTCTTACCTGTTGTCTTCGACACACTTTTGTCACCATACACCGCCTGCATTCTGCGATGAATGTCAACTGGTCGACATCCTTCAGCTGTTATAAACCGAATCACCGCTCGCTGATCAACTCTGGACGGATTCCGTATCACACCCGCCATGTTTTCAACGGTCCGCTGAGGAAACTATGAGTTGGAGGATAACACAATTTGACGGTTGGTATGTGCTGGTTACATCAGAAGTGACGTGATCATGCGCATCGTACGCATTTTCACTTGAGGCAGTTAGGTCCGGTTTCATTTGACACGCCTCATATATTGTCCTAGTCCACTCTCTCTATCTTCCATGCTAATTCTATCTTTATTAAGCCAAGTATTTATTTTCCGTGCAAATTCTATCTTTCCTGTTCTCTCTCTCTCTCTCTCTCTCTTTCTCTCTCACTCTTTCTCTCTCTATCTCTCTATTCACTGCCCACTATTACTCTCTGTCCTGCTTATTCTCGGTCACACTTACCCTCTCTCTCACACCTGCTCACTCTTTCTCTCTCTTTTCTGCCTCCCTTCATCTTCTCTCTCCTCATACTCACGCTCTCCTGTCTGTTTTCTCTCTTCCTCTCTATTTGCCTTCGGCTGACTCTTTCTCTCTCTCACCCTTCATCATTCTCACTCTCTCTCTCTTCCCTGTCCATTCTCGCACTCTCTCACCCAACCTCACTCTCTCACTGTCTCTTCTCTGCTCTCTCTCTCACTATTTTTCCAGCTCTCTCGCTCACGTGTCTCATTCTCTCATCCTGCCTCATTCTCTTACTCTCTCACCCAGCCTCTCTCACCCTTCCTCACGCTCTCACTGTCTCTTCCTTGCTCTGTCTCTCACTCTCTCTTCCATGTTCACTCTCTCACCCAGCCTCATTCTCTCGCCCTGCCTCATTCTCTCACTCTCTCACCCAGCCTCATTCTCTAGCCCTGCCTCATTCTCTCACTCTCTCACCCAGCCTTTCTCCCACATTGCCTCATTCTCTCACTCTCTCATAAAGCTTCATTCTCTCGCCCTGCCTCATTCACTCACTCTCACCCAGCCTCTTTCTCCCACTTTGCCTCATTCTCTCTCACACAGCCTCATTCTCTCGTCCTGCCTCATTCTGTCACTCTCCCAGCCTCATTATCCCACTTTGCCTCACTCTCTCACCCAGCCTCATTCTCTAGCCCTGCCTTTTTCTCTATTCTCTCACCCAGAATCACTCTCTCACCCTTCTTCAATCTCTCCCTCCTTTCCCTGCTCACTCTCTAACTGTCCCTTCTAGGCTCACTCTCTTCCTTACTCACTCTCTCACTTTCCCACCCTGCCCCAGTCGCTTGTCAGATCAAAGTCACCCTCTCACTCCCCCCACCTCTACCTCTTCCTTCTCACCCCCCCCCCTCTCTCTCTCTCTCTCTCTCTGCACACTCTGTCTATATTTTCCTTTTCCTCCTCAAACCCTTTATCTAACTCACGCCAAACATCACATACCCAAAAAAAAACAGCAGAAAACTCACGCCTAAAGTGGTTACAAAATAACCACACTCCCAGGTTAGTTTGTCAAGATGACCAATTATCGAGCTGGTCGTGCAACTAGATCACGCGCACGGCACGTTCCGTACACGCGCCAGGCCTGGTGAGTAGTCTCGTGCGAAAAATAACGCTCTGTGAGCTATTCACACCTTTCTGCTCACCGACTGTCAAGCCACGTTTGTGAAAGTTGCTTTCCAAATCCGCCATATTGTTTTTCAATACCTCGTTTAACCAATCCGCCTATGACGTTAGAAGACATAGAGACGTTCATTTTTCCTTCGCGCTCCAAATTGTAATGCTTTGGTCACATCAATGGTCTTGAGAAGACAGGGGTGGAAGGTATGGTACCAGGCAAAAAGAGACAGGGGTAGACCAAGAAGACAATGGCACCAATATAAAAGAAAAATGTCTGGGTAGGACTTTGACGGAGACAAGATTTGGGTTTTGAACGAGTTTCTTTTTGAAACGGGCTGTGATGGGAGCGACGTTCTAAAACGGTCATGCAACATGATGATGGTGATGCACGTTCGATGCAGCCATTTATAATTTCATGCTCCGTAGTATTTTTACTAGCACTGTCAATCTTAGTCCTCCTCTTGCTCTGAAACTCTGTTGTTACACACTCCAGTGACTGAAAGGTGTCTTAATATATAAACATTTACTTTCAGTCTGTCATCTATTGGATATTGCTTCCAAATGATCACAGACTCCCATAAATTAAAATCATTCTCTTTCGTGTCATTACCTACTTACTTCAGTTGTTCAAACACCACGTTACTTACGAGGCGTGTTCAAGTTAAACCGGACCAAATTGCAGCAAGTGAACATACGTACGATGCGAGAGGAAGTCACTTCTGGTGTAAACATCACATACCAGCCGTCAAGTTTGCAAAAATGTCATGATCCTCCGACTCGTAGTTTCCTCAGCAGCAGTTGAAAACATGGATGGTGCTACCCACAGCCAGTTACGACGCCATCTTTGCTGCTAGTTTTTCCTGTTCCGTTTATCCTTGGCTACTTTACATCTTTGATATCTTTCATTATTCTGTATGCATTGTCTTTGCTTGTTCAGTCTTAATGTTTTTCCACCGCCGTCTTTCCGAATGGATTTCCTTACCTTCTTCCATACCGAACCCGTCTGAAGTTTTACAGGTATTAGAAAACCTTTGATGACAAATTATTATATCTGCAGAGTAAAGTAATCTAGGGATATCAACAGGTTTCATATATAATAACCTTGAACAGAAGAGAACAGACGGTGATCCTCAGACTCCGCACAGGGCACAGACTGAGGTTACCATCTATTCAATAAGGTGACAGGTTTGAGGTTGAAAGCTAGGGTTTGCCTTCATCGACGCGACATTCCACATCCGGCTCCGTCTCTCTCCGAGTGATCTATCGGGGTCTTTGTGTATGACAAGGATAAAAATAGCACCACTGTCTCACAGAGAGCATGTCGTAAGAGTCGACTAACTGTGTGATCTGGCATAACTCCGGCCATGGCTAGGTGATTTGGCTTGGCTTGGCTTAGTTCGTTCTCAATCTCCCGCTACCAAATCCTGAAAGGGCTTAAGTAGCAGAATGTAGTCCAGAGAACAGAATGCGTTTTGTTGCAGTTTACAGCTTGACTGCGGTTATTTGCACCTTTCGATCCAACACATCCGACTTCAGCAAGCTTTTTTTTTGAGTACCGGGTTAGCATTCCCTCTTCAATCCTTCTCGTTAGCCAGTCTTCCCTGCTGCAGCCTGTTATCCAGCATCACCACTTGAAGGTGTAGAAGGGTCTAGGCAGCTCTGGTTCGCTGGCCCTGACGCTAGCAGTCAGCTATGGGTAGCTGGCCACTGTAGCTCATGCGCTGCTCAGCATCCCTAGGTGATATGTTTAGAGAAGCATATATGCGCCTAACAGGCTGCGAGTCTACTTTGCTCTAGTGTTTGAGTTTACTAAGATAGACTCGCACATCGGTTAACCACGCTCCAAAAGCGCTTGTCCCAACGCAGCGGAGTATTAAGCTGCTCGAACCTAGCCCGCTAAGCAGAAAATCTTTTTCCCGGCTAGATCCAGGCTCAAACCAGAGCTGGGACCTACACAGGCCATCTGCCTCTGTAGAAGTACAGGTCGACTAAGTGGGACCTCCACAGACCATCTGCCTCTGTAGAAGTGCAGGTCGACTAAGAACAGTGTATTTTACATTTCGTAAAAAGGAGAAAAAGAAACGAATGAAGAGGACAAGGAGAAGGAAGGAGATGCAGATGAGAAAGAGAACCACAAGCAGAAGAAGAACACGAAGAAGGAAACACATATACTGAAGAAGAACACGAAATAGAATTAGAAAAGGAAGAAGAAACAGAAGAAGAGACAAAGGGTAAGAAAAAGTAGAAAAATAAGAAGAAGAAAAGGAAAGAGAAGTAGAAGCAGGACAAGATGCACAAGAAGAAGAAGAAGAAGAACAAGAAGAAGAAGAAGAAGAACTAGAACAAGAAAAACAAGAGCAAAAAGAAGAAGAAGAACTAGAACAAGAAAAACAAGAACAAAAAGAAGAAGAAGAAGAACCAGAACAAGAAAAACAAGAACAAAAAGAAGAAAAAGAAGAACTAGAACAAGAAAAACAAGAAGAAGAAGAAGAAGAAAAAGAACTAGAACAAGAAAAACAAGAAGAAGAAGAAGAAGAAGAAGAAGAACTAGAACAAGAAAAACAAGAGCAAAAAGAAGAAGAAGAAGAACTAGAACAAGAAAAACAAGAGCAAAAAGAAGAAGAAGAAGAACTAGAACAAGAAAAACAAGAAGAAGAAGAAGAAGAAGAAGAAGAACTAGAACAAGAAAAACAAGAGCAAAAAGAAGAAGAAGAAGAACTAGAACAAGAAAAACAAGAGCAAAAAGAAGAAGAAGAACTAGAACAAGAAAAACAAGAACAAAAAGAAGAAAAAGAAGAACTAGAACAAGAAAAACAAGAAGAAGAAGAAGAAGAAGAAAAAGAACTAGAACAAGAAAAACAAGAACAAAAAGAAGAAAAAGAAGAACTAGAACAAGAAAAACAAGAACAAAAAGAAGAAGAAGAAGAACCAGAACAAGAAAAACAAGAAGAAGAAGAAGAAGAAGAAAAAGAACTAGAACAAGAAAAACAAGAACAAAAAGAAGAAAAAGAAGAACTAGAACAAGAAAAACAAGAAGAAGAAGAAGAAGAAGAAAAAGAACTAGAACAAGAAAAACAAGAACAAAAAGAAGAAAAAGAAGAACTAGAACAAGAAAAACAAGAACAAAAAGAAGAAGAAGAAGAACCAGAACAAGAAAAACAAGAACAAAAAGAAGAAGAAGAAGAACTAGAACAAGAAAAACAAGAAGAAGAAGAAGAAGAAGAAGAACCAGAACAAGAAAAACAAGAACAAAAAGAAGAAGAAGAAGAACTAGAACAAGAAAAACAAGAAGAAGAAGAAGAAGAAGAACTAGAACAAGAAAAACAAGAGCAAAAAGAAGAAGAAGAACTAGAACAAGAAAAACAAGAACAAAAAGAAGAAGAAGAAGAACCAGAACAAGAAAAACAAGAACAAAAAGAAGAAGAAGAAGAACCAGAACAAGAAAAACAAGAACAAAAAGAAGAAAAAGAAGAACTAGAACAAGAAAAACAAGAAGAAGAAGAAGAAGAAGAAGAAGAAGAAGAAGAAGAACTAGAACAAGAAAAACAAGAAGAAGAAGAAGAACTAGAACAAGAAAAACAAGAACAAAAAGAAGAAAAAGAAGAACTAGAACAAGAAAAACAAGAAGAAGAAGAAGAAGAAGAAGAAGAAGAAGAAGAACTAGAACAAGAAAAACAAGAAGAAGAAGAAGAACTAGAACAAGAAAAACAAGAACAAAAAGAAGAAAAAGAAGAACTAGAACAAGAAGAACTAGAACAAGAAAAACAAGAAGAAGAAGAAGAAGAAGAACTAGAACAAGAAAAACAAGAACAAAAAGAAGAAGAAAAAGAACTAGAACAAGAAAAACAAGAAGAAGAAGAAGAAGAAAAAGAACTAGAACAAGAAAAACAAGAACAAAAAGAAGAAGAAGAAGAACCAGAACAAGAAAAACAAGAAGAAGAAGAAGAAGAAGAAGAAGAAGAACTAGAACAAGAAAAACAAGAACAAAAAGAAGAAGAAAAAGAACTAGAACAAGAAAAACAAGAACAAAAAGAAGAAGAAAAAGAACTAGAACAAGAAAAACAAAAAGAAGAAAAAGAAGAACTAGAACAAGAAAAACAAGAAGAAGAAGAAGAACTAGAACAAGAAAAACAAGAACAAAAAGAAGAAGAAAAAGAACTAGAACAAGAAAAACAAGAAGAAGAAGAAGAAGAAGAAGAAGAACTAGAACAAGAAAAACAAGAAGAAGAAGAAGAAGAACTAGAACAAGAAAAACAAGAAGAAGAAGAACTAGAACAAGAAAAACAAGAACAAAAAGAAGAAGAAAAAGAACTAGAACAAGAAAAACAAGAACAAAAAGAAGAAGAAAAAGAACTAGAACAAGAAAAACAAGAACAAAAAGAAGAAGAAAAAGAACTAGAACAAGAAAAACAAGAAGAAGAAGAAGAAAAACTAGAACAAGAAAAACAAGAACAAAAAGAAGAAGAAAAAGAACTAGAACAAGAAAAACAAGAACAAAAAGAAGAACCATAACATGAAGAACAAGAAGACGCAGAAGAATAAGAAGAAGAACAAGAAAAACTGCGACAAAAAGAACAAAAACGAACAATAATAAACAGAAACATTTACACAAAGGAGAATAAAAACTAGAAGAAGAAAAAGATGAAAATGAGTAGAAGAAGTGGTAACAAGAAGTAGGTGATGACGAAACATGAAAAGAAATAAAGGTGGAAGAGTTGAAATAAAACTACGAAACGATGATTTTTGTTGAGAAGTACTGCAGTCTTTTGAGCGGAACTAAACCAGAAACATTGTGTTAGCTCTTTCAATCTGAGTGATAATAAACAATGTCTTTTCATTTTTAGCGAAGGCCTTTAATCTTCCCCAGGCACAGAGTCGTCCAATAATGCCACGTGACCATGTCTTTGAGGTGCCGGCTATGTCTGCCTGTTCGGGTAGATTGGATGGCACGGTAGCCGAAGATCCGAACTCATCCCATCAATATGCAGATGTCAAGAATCAAACGGCGTATCTGTTTATTCAGTTTAAATACATTTCAAATTGTAATTCGACAGACGGTCTAAAGGAAGGAAGATGTTTTACACCAATAATGTACTGTTTACAGATCATGCCTCGCTAGAGAACTCTAAAAACTGCACATTCAGGAATCTTGTATTTGATTCGCAACAAAATATTCCCAGAGATAGTTTTTATAGTTGTGAAAATACTTGCTCGCGTAGGACGACCAGGCTGGAAAGAACGTGCGGAACAGTCTCGCACTTTCTTTGTTGTCGTCACGACCTGCTTGCATTGGAGACGCGTGGATCGACGCGAAGAGTAATCGGCAACGAACAAACTTTTAATTTGCGAAGAGTATCTAAAATTGTTTTGTTTTGTTTAAGGATTCTCTGTAGTGTTTCCAAAGTGTTTTTATTATCAACCTTCTCAAACTTTGAACAAATGCTCGGAGGATTTTGTTAACCTGAAAGCGGTTCTTCGATTTCTGCACAAATATGGGGCGCAAAATAAATATGGAATATAATCCTATCTTCCCGTATCTTCTTTTAAATCGTTGCCAATTTGAGCAGCTGGTCACGTTGCAGGACAATTCTAGCCACATGACAGACATTGTTGCCTAGGAGTAAGCATTAAAAACTTCTTTAAGGGCTCAGCGGTTTATGAAAGGGGTATGGACAGTTACCTATTTCGGCCTTTCATTTCCTAACAGAAATTAAAGGGTCAAATACACAGGAAACTAATGACCGGTCAGGCAAAACATACTGATCGGACAATGTAAGCTAGGGTTAGGTGAAACGTGCTGATTAGACTATGTCAGTCAAGGTCAGGCGAACATAGTAATTAGATTTTGTTAGTCAGGTTAAGGCATAATTGACTAATTAGACTTTATTAATCGGGTGAGGTGAAACATACTGACCAAGAGCCTACCACACTTTCATGCAGTTCGATTTGGAAACAGGTTTGTGACAGTCTGGCTAACGTGGTGGGGATCGATGTGATCCCCGTAGTAGTTAGTGACACGCATGAGAAGCCAGACATTGCACGACAGTTAGGAGGACGAAGTTTCACCTTCATCAGCACTATTGGAATGTGAGAAAAGCTGCTGCAATCCCTCACCTTGTGCCTTTCTTAGCGGGCACACAAGACTAAACGAATCCATTTTGTGCATTCAACAGAAACAGCATTAACAACAACGGAGATTATCTTTTTTTGAATTATAAACGAGGCAATGTGTTCGCCTCTGGTGTGTAACGAGAGGACAGATCGTTGCTGAATGTGGCATCAGGTTGGGGTTTCTCGGCTAGAGTGATGGGAGAGGTCGTTGCTGGGTGGGACATCAGGCTGGAAGTTCTCGGCTAGAGTGAGAGGAGAGGTCGTTGCTGGGTGGGACATCAGGCTGGAGGTTCTCGGCTAGAGTGAGAGGAGAGGTCGTTGCTGGGTGGGACATCAGGCTGGAGGTTCTCGGCTAGAGTGAGAGGGCAGGTCGTTGCTGAGCGCAGTAGGGCATACATGCAAACAACCTCCAGTATGAGAATGGAGATAGAGACAGTGACCTCAGCTCTGAAATAGATACCTGAGAATTCTATAACAAGGGCAGTCATCGTGACAGACGCGCAAGCCGTACTTCAGAAGGTACAGAATGGATGGCTTAGGTAAGAGTGGATAGCAGCTGTTGAGGCCTCAAACCTCCAGGGGTTGACATGGATCTACTGTCCTGCTCATGACGGGGTTCAGGACAATGAAAGAGCTGACGTCATGACTTCACAAGCTCCCATCATAGGCACGTTAGTGATGGATGGAAGTGACATTTTGAAATCTATCAATGACCACCTGCTGGACGAGGACATTGCAATAGACGAAGCAGCAATCCACAGACTGCAAAGTCTCGGCATTAAACGAGGTTCGAGCGGAGTAGGGCGCATGAGAGGACGGAGCAGGAGAGTGTACCACCAGCGAGCTACAGAGACCGTCAGCATTCATACCCTACGCCATTTCTATGAGAGAGACTGAGCACCTATGAGTATGCTCGGAGTGCAGTGACTTCGATTCTAAGAAACAAAAACAGAATTAGCTTCTCAAGCCTAATCACCTAATCAGAAAATCTTTCTATCAGCTATATCCAGCTCACAGCAGAGCTGTGACCTGCACAGGGGCACCCGGCCGTGAAGAGGTTCAGGTCGACTAAGACTAAGGTAATGAATTATTAAGATAATGTATACATCCCAACGGCACGTATTTCTCAACACATTAACGTTCACTACAAGCGTGCATTCTTTTCTATTTTGTTTTCTCGCTCCCTCTGAAGCATAGGGAACCGAATATAGCTGCCACTTTACAGGAAGTGTAGAACGGTGCACTTGAAGTTGCGGTTTTATTTGCACAAGTTTAACATGATGAGATTGCTAGCCTCATGCACAACCTACAATGGCATGCTTGGAAACGTGTATATGTACAGAATAGAGAATTACAAGGTTTGGTCAAATTATAAGAATGTCTCCAACCTACATGTTACTCGAACATATGACAGCATGGGGCTTCTGTGCGCAAGGAGGACTTTAAAAAGTAATGGATTAAAGGTGTTAAAAAACACTACGTATTACTTACTTTTTTAGTCGCTGCTCTTCTACCGTGAGGTGTAGAGGTTTGCCAGAGAAAAAGCCATACTGTTGTATCCGCTGTCTTTCTCCTGGCCTCTTTCCAATCCATCCCTCGGTCACTTAGGAACTCTCGTATGTTGTCTTCCAAACGTACTTTGGGACATCCTGGTGGTCTGCGTCCAAGACTTGTTGCCTTCCATGACCGCCTTGGTACCCGATTTGTTACCATTCTACAGATATAGCCGAACCACTGCATTTGGGACTGCTCAACTCGCGTCTGCAGGGGTAGTGCTTCAAGTGTGTTGTTACTTATTGTCTGGTTACGGATCTTGTCCCTTTTCGTCACCTGAACCCCCTTTCTTAGGTACCCGATTTCTGAAGTTTGCAGTTGCCTTTCTTTTTGATGTGGTCATTGTTCATGACTCCCATCCATATGTCAGGACAGGCACATAGTTCGAGCAGTATATATCCAACACTACATATTAATGGATTGAAAACGTCAACGTTCCCACGGGATGACATAGTAAAGAAGATTGCCTCTTTCTACACCTCCTAGCGACATAAGTGGACAATTGTTATGCGATATTGAGGCGTGGGCCGCAGGCTCAGCATGACGGCAGGCAGTAACTCATACCTGACTGCTTGCACCATGGTCAGTTAGACAAAACACTCAATTCCGCGTTCAAGTTACGACCCTTGAACCAGACTGCACTTGCGTGTTTTGGTTAGGAGAAAAGTGATCAACGACGGAAGGAAAGCACGATTACAAAAAACTGCTGAAACTGGTTGCGTTGGGCCGAAAGGTGAAAATATCGCAGCATAACTGTAAACTACAATACAACATTGCTTCGTCATTTTGAGGACGAACGCAGAAGAGGAAGAATAAGATGCGATAACAATGGAATGTTACAGTGATCCATTCTTTCTACCTTCGTCTCCATTCGGGTGGTAAGCGTGCATGCCTAATCATTATTAACATACATCACCACAGAACATCACAGGAGCTTAATGATATGGTTAAAAATTGACTGCCTTGGAGACGTATTGATATCAATAGCAGCAAATACGTGGTCCTTATATTGGTCTTTCAGCTATGATCTGTATGCCTAACAGGTGTGAAGCGACTTTGCCGATTTACCCGATTAACCTTACGCGTGCTGAAAATCTGGCATCCAAGGTTACATAGACGCACCAATCATAGACACGTGCCGTTGATTTGAATTCATCTCAGTCAAAAATGCTACCAGCCGAGACAGAACTTAAGACGAACGATGCGATTAACAGAAATGGACGGGAAAATAATTCAATGACGTAGAAATAATGGAGACTTTATTCGTCAATACCCGGAAATAAGGTTAGTTATTCATTTATTCTCGTTTTATAACAATGGTGATTTTTTTTCTTCCCTAGAGCTTTCTAGTAATTCCAGAAACCTATTCCAAACTTAGCAGGATTGTGACTTTAGCGGAATTATAAGAGTTGAAAAGTCTTCAACAGTAACGGGGTTAGACTGCATTGTCAGTTGTCTTTTGTGACCTACTATTCTGTTTGGCAATGCGGCTATTTTTGCCTCAGTCATACAGAGCCCTGCCACTCTGGCAGACCTCGAGATTTTTTGTTTTGTTTTTTGCTCTCGTCTTATTTTCTCTAATCCACAAGACGGTGTGCGTTGCACTGTGGTTTTTATTTTGCGCATATCGGCCCAGTGCATCCGACTTCAGCATGCATTTTATGTAAGGGTCTGCTTCCTCCTGCATTTTCTAAGGGTTTGCTTCCATTGGGGTAACGGCCGGTGCCGTGGGATCGAACCCAGCACCTTCGGGTTGTGAGCCGTGCCACTTAACCACTAGGCCACGCCGTCCCCAGACCTCGAGATTGACATACTAAATTCAAAGCCGCGGGCGTGCTAAAAGCAAGGAAAGGGTAGTGCTATAGTGGCTACCACAACACTATGGTATACCAGGAACAGAGACAGCAGACAGGTTAACAAAGGAAGAGCAATACGAGAACAAAACGAACAAATTATCACCTTCGAAGTAAAGAAAACACTATTCGAAAAAAGAACCAGAGACAACTATCACTGCCCTGAACAAGTGATCCTCTTCGACATGAGATCGGGCCAAAACAGATTGAATAGCCACTTACACCGGCAACAATGGTTCCATCGTCCATGTGTATGAACGGGCAAGCAGCACAGACAGCCGAACATATCCTGCAAGACTGTAACATGCTTAGCTAATTCCGTAGCACTGGCCAGCGGAGACGAATCGTCACACAAAGCTGTTTGTAAGCCTTGAAGAATTGTCCAACAGAGCAACCTGTCTCCAGATAACTGGTCGTTAAGTGTAAGCGTAACAAGAAAAAGCATGGCGAAAGAGAATAAAAAGAACACAGACTGAAGTGGAAGCTCAATTCATGACACAAGAAGTGCGATGTCCATATGAACTCATAGGACAATATGAAGAAGAAAAAGAAGAAGAGGAAGAAGAAGATAAAGAAGAAAAAGAAGAAGACAATACTGCCAGACAATCGTGTCAATTTCGAAGAAAAAGGGCACCAAAAGAAACTGTGACACATACAGAGACATATCACTACTTAGTCATGCTGGTAAAATATATGCGAAGATGGTAGAAACGATAATATGACTAATTTGTGAACGTCTTTTGTCCAAAGCTCATTTGGGATTTCCTGGAGTATGGTCTGCTGCACGGACTCCGTTATTCACCTTTAGACGATTAGATCGAAAGAATGTAACGAAAATATATTCATTTATTTCATTGATCAAGAAAACATTTTTGATTAAGTAGACATGATTAAACTTTGAGCGCGGTACTGGAAGATGATAGTGTACAAGGCCAGCTTCTTGATTATGTCAGAGCACTTTATCGTTCGGGTGTGAACGTCGTAAGAATGACTTAAATCAGAGATGCGTTTGAAGTCAATACGGGTGTGAGGCAAGTATGTATGCTTTCGCTTCTGCTGTTCAACATCTGCATGGACATAATGACAACAGTGGCCAGACAATTTGACACAGATCAAGCAGAACCGAATTCACTACATGAATTGCTCTTTCCAGATGATCAGTGCATGTAATACAATGATGAAAATAAACTGCAAAATCAGTGGAACGCGCTTGTGACAACATCGGCTAAATTCAATATGCCAATTAATCAAGGCCTATAAGGATAGGATTAACATTTACTCTTCTGGGTACTGGCAGATTAAACCAATCTATATACCGGATCTAACGTGTGACTATCATGTGAATGCGTTAGTCAAATCAGAAGCCCATTTCCAGATCAATCTTCAAATTTGGAAAGTGGGGCCGAATAAGAAAGGAATGACCACTAGCAGCTCAAAAACAAAAACCAATTGTGGTCTCGAAATTAGAAAAGAGGCATCACATGATGTTGGGAAACAGTCTCTAGAACAAGTCAAGCGATTCGTAAACCTTATAATGGGCTAGAAGAGATGTATTACCGACATGGTGCCTACCTGACGACATCAGCAACAGGCAAGCTTCTATACGCCATAGATGGATAATTATTAACTAAAAAAGAATAAGGTCAGAAAAATAATATGACTGTTTACCACTCCACCCATGTACCAGTTGTGACCTACAAATGTGAATCATGGACAACGACAACAGCTCAGAAAAGCCAACCATAAGCCATATAAATTATATATCTAAGGAACGTTTCAAATGCTGATTGGTGTGGGACAGAGGCGTGTTCTTTTTTCACTTTTGTTCATAATATACGAGTCGTTTTCAAATGAATCCGGACCTAACTGCACCAAGTGAACATACGTACGATGCGCATGGTGATGTCACTTCTAGTGTAAACAGCACATACCAATCGTCAAGTTTGCTAGATTTCATTATCTTTCGACTCATTGTTTCCTCAACAGACCGTTGAAAACATGGTTGGTGTGATTACGGAATCTGTCCAGAGTTGATCAGCGAGCGGTGATTCGGTTTCTAACAGCTGATGGATGTCGACCAGATGACATTCATCGTAGAATGCAGGCAGTGTATGGTGACTAACGTGTGTCGAAGGCAACAGTGACGCAATGGACAACGATGTTTAAAGAAAGACGTGAATTAACGAAAGATCTTCCGAGACCAGGCCACGCGCATATTGTTGCGTTAACTCACGTCCTTCTTTAAACATCGCTGCCCAGTTATTCACTGTTGTCTTCGACACACTTTTGTCACCATACACTGCCTTGCATTCTGCGATGACTGTCAACTGGTCGATATTCCTCAACTGTTAGAAACTAAATCACCTCTCGCTGATCAACTCTGGACAGATTCCGTAATCACACCAACCATGTTTTCAACGGGCTGCTGAGGCAACTATTAGTCGGAGTATGATGAAATTTTGCAAACGTGACGGTTGGTATGTGATGTTTACATAAAAAGTGACGTTATCATGCGCATCGTACGTATCTTCACTTGTTGCACTTTCGACCGGTTTCATTTGAACACGCCTCGTATATGAATAAAATCACACAGTTAGCTACTCCCATGAGAATTCACTAAATAAACCGATTTTAGATGATGATCAGGTCATCTTTTGTTAACATGGAGAAGACATTTTACATCACCTAACCTATCTCAATCTCCCTTGTAAGGAATAAGGGATGTAGATCAACGCAGACAAACCAGAGACTATGAAATACAATACAGAGACTATGATATACAATACAGAGACTATGACATACAAGACAGAGACTATGACATACAAGACAGAGACTGTGACATACAAGACAGAGACTGTGACATACAAGACAGAGGCTGTGACATACAAGACAGAGACTGTGACATACAAGACAAAGACCATGTTGATTACGTGTGAATACGTGCAGAGAAGTTTCCACATCAGTGATATAAGTATCAAGCAAGTACGGTAGTTTAAATACCTGGGTAGTATGCTTTCGAATGAAGACAAAGTGACAGAGAGATTGCATATAGAATTCAGAAGAAGAACAGTGTCCGTTATTAAATTGCATAGAGATCAAAATGCTGAGTATCGCATGAGCTGTAGCGGTCAGAGACTCATAACTGACTGCTAGCGTCAGGGCCAGCGAACCAGAGCTGCCAAGACCATTCTACACATCTACTCGGTGATCCTGAATAACAGGCTGCAACAGAGCAGACTGGATAAGGAGACTGAATTGAAGAGGGAATGCTAACCCGGTACTAAAAAAATGCTTGCTGAAGTCGGATGTGTTGGACCGAAATATCGCAGTCAAACTGTAAACTACCACACAACGCATTCCGTTCTCTGAACTACATTCTGCTATTTAGGCCCGTGTCAGAGTTTGGTAACGGGAGATTGAGAACGAACGAATCCAAGCCAAGCCAAATTGCACCGATTCTTTTAACAAAGAGGAGACTGACAAATAGACTGTTTATTCTTACGAAGTGTTGCGAATGTCCTTCTTGGTCCATAGTAGAACCACATTAGGGTAAGATCCAGAGCTGAGAGATGTGATGTGTGAGATGTACAGCTGGAAAACAATCGGTGACCTTCCTCTTCTTCTTCTTCTTCTTCTTCTTCGTACTCTGTCAAACGACAAGCTGTATTTTTTCGAAAAAAGCAGCGGTCATCCTGAGGCTGTCGACACTGCCATAGAGCTTGTCTAGTGTTGCCACTGGTGATAGCCACATCTGCTTTCTCTGGATCTCGTATGTCGGGCAGATGTTCAGGGGTCATTTTCCCGGTACCACAAGTGCATTCGTCAGTGCCACCTATCTTCAGTTTATTGAATAGGTGGTACCTCAGTCTGTCGTGGCCTACGCGGAGTCTGAAGACCACGACCTGCTCTCTTCTGTTTAACTGGTAATAGGCATCGTTTTTTGTGTAGCCAGTATGTTCTGTTTCCCATTTGGCCATGCAATCCGTTACCGAATTGACACATCACGCAGAAGCAGATAGTGGCAACAAACCTTGTTAGTGACTACGTTGGCGCCCAACAAATCAAACGGTTTGTTCAATTAGTCAGAATGCCTGCTGCTAAAGCATATCATATGCTGGTATTCAGTCCACGATCAAGAAGCCAACTTCAACATCGGGGTGTCGATGATGTCTCTGACACACTCAAGAAGTTACATCTAACCACAGCACAAGCCTCCCACATGGCGATAACACGAAATCTACGCATCCTGTCTCTCTGCGAGGCCGGGTGGTGATAGCAGCAAGACAACAGAAAACAGACAGAGAAAGGAGCGTGGTCAAAGCAACAAGAAAGACAAGTTCTACAATCAGACAATCAGACAATCTCCAAAACCCATTCCTTGCAGACTGGAGGAGCGCTATCCCAGCGTCGATGGTTAGGTCATGTCTGCAGAATAAAAGACAATTGGCTACTACAGCAGTCATGGAATGCAAATAGCCAAGCGTGCAGGATCCTGGGGCGAGCCATGACCACTGGAAGGACAATGTGGGATCGTTTATAGATGAGATAGATGAATACGCTAGAACCAGAGAAGAGAAAGACCGCGGGTACAATAGTCAGGCGTTACTTCTGGCACACCACTTCACCTTTTGAGCGGAGAAGAGAAGTGACTGAGCAAGGTAGAAGAATTTACATCCCGTGGTAGAAGTGACTAAGTAAAGTAGAAGAGTCTACATCCCGTGGTAGAAGAGAAGCGACTAGTAAGTAAGGTAGAAAAATATACTTTTCATAGAAAAAAGGTGCGACTAGTAAGTAAGGTAGAAAAATATACTTTTCATAGAAAAAAGGTGCGACTAGTAAGTAAAGTAGAGAAATATACTTCTCGTGGAAAAAAGGAGCGACTAGTAAGTAAAGTAGAGAAATATACTTCTCGTGGAAAAAAGGAGCGACTAGTAAGTAAAGTAGAGAAATATACTTTTCGTGGAAAAAAGGAGCGACTAGTAAGTAAAGTAGAGAAATATACTTCTCGTGGAAAAAAGGAGCGACTAGTAAGTAAAGTAGAGAAATATACTTCTCGTGGAAAAAAGGAGCGACTAGTAAGTAAAGTAGAGAAATATACTTCTCGTGGAAAAAAGGAGCGACTAGTAAGTAAAGTAGAGAAATATACTTCTCGTGGAAAAAAGGAGCGACTAGTAAGTAAAGTAGAGAAATATACTTCTCATGGAAGAAGAGAAGGAACTAAGCAAGTGTGTAAGAGTTAAACTATTGAAATTATTCTCAACTATAAGAGACATTGTTGTTCCGGAATCAGCAGCCAACGTGCTCTCATCCTTCGACCACATGTCATGTAATGGTAACTGCACGTATTTGTTACTTGTTGTCTAGTGCAATTCAAGCTTTTCTATTTATCTCGAAAAGTTTGTTATCAGACTTGGATCGAGCAGGCTGGCTTACACTAGATGAATGAGCTTGAGTGTGTTCAATCAGCGATCTAAACGAACCACCAAAATCAGTACCTTGAGAAATGTGATACCTAAATACGTAACGCCTATGCGTTCCCCGGGTAGAAATGATGGCAGTTCTGCAAAGGTAGTCTCTTAGCACACTGCTGTCAGAGATAAAGTGTTAAAAACTCCACTATACAAAGTCACATAATATTTATGAGCTGGTGTGGTCAGTTTTCTTCTTCTCAGCATTATCTTCCTTAAAAGCAAGTCAGACGCCCATATACAGCTTGGTCGAATGTAACGTGCCGCTAACGGTTGTTGAACTCCGCGTCCTTACCACGAAAAGCGAGAGCTCTACCACTTTGTTAATCAGACACTTCGGTTCTAGCTTACAAAACAATACGAACAGCCTTTAATTTCCTTTCAACAAAATGATAGGACATCACTTAATCATTATTTTCTCCCAAAAAAATATTTCAATTTCTATTGTAAAACCTACAAATCAAGTGGATTTCGTTGACAATACCCCATGAAACCAACTTGAGTAAATATAGTATGCATTATCCACATGCCATGCATCATTTTTCACTGGAAACGGTTTTTATTAAAGCTGCTATGTAACCGGACATGTTGAGTTCAAACTAACAAGCCGTTTACTGATAATTTTGGAGCTCTCTCTATGACGTTATTTATTTATTAATGAGCTCTGGTCCATAAAAAAAAAATTTTCGGAAATAGAAGCAGTCCCCACAAAGCCATTGTCTATTATTGGTGCTAATGCTGTTTATTGTTAAGTATATTTGCAGGTATCTTTTATTCTTTGATAGCTTAGAAACCGCAGAAATCGATAGTCTCCGTTTCATAGTATAATAAGAATCATTGAGGATTTATAAAAGTTTTATTCTGAACCTTTCTGTCCTTTGATTGCGGAATATAAGAGTACCGTCAACCCGTCTTAAGGACAAGCAAACAATGCAGGTTCTATGAGCGCTAACAATATCAGGTAAAAAAATAAAAAAATAGTGAAATGAAGGAAAGTGCACACAAAATCATCATAAAATATTAAAGTCGATTCCTTTTACCCGTGTTTTGGACACGAAAGACAAAAGACGATGTTTCGCAATACAGGCTGTTTGCGTGACGTGTGGATATTGTTTGTTGAGATCCCGGCAAAGATATACCTCATTATACCTTTTGTATAATATTCGTTATCTTCGCTAACTATTCTGTTCTTGCAATGGACTCCTGTGTGCCTTTTTGTGTGCTACATGATACAACACGCGGTTCACCAAGCGTTAACAAATGAATATGACAAAGGAGGAAGTGGGTTTGCTGTCAAAGAGGACGTTCAGCACTACGTCATGGCAATGAATAAGTAAACACGTCAAGTCTTTCCTATGTAACACATGAGCCATCTGAGCCGTGACGTCTTATGGTTAAAGTTTCATGAGCCAAAGCCTCACCAGGAGATGCCATTCTTTTATCCCATAGTTGAACAGAAAATGTTGATGGGGTTAGTGGTCTAATTATGTTACTTGATGTTGAGCGTTATTGCATTTGAGTGGTAAGAGCAATGGTTTATCAGAGTAAACGGAATGGGTTCAATTCATGATCTCAAGAAGTTGAAGTCTGTCCAGCTGCAAATGAATAATTAATTTAATGTACCGAAGGAAAGGCAGCAAGGAAGGGATCTGGTCTGCCTCCATAGAAAAACGGAGACCTAGCACAATAAAGCTTAACCCCCCCCCCCCATCCCTCCCCTCTCGTTAATGTATGATATGCGACCAGACTTGCCTTTGGTTAATAGGAACTGGCATCACTACAGTCCAGACTGACGCATAGGTATTCCTTCTCTTTCAGCAGATAAAGAAGGTTGTGGATGCGTATGTTTCCTTTACGATCGGCGGATACAAGATCCCGGAGTCAAGATGCGGAGACGATACTGTGAAACTATCAAACAGTGCAGAGTGGTTAGAGCAGCTAGTTGCAGCCGCAAGCAGATCCGACAAAGACCAAAACCTTAATGTAAACATAAACAAAACAAAGATAATGGCCATTGATAAAACAAGAAGGCAACATAAATTCAATTTCTTGGGTGTGGAAATAGAGCAGTTCACGAACTAAAAGAATCTGGAGTCCAGATTTGACAACAATAGCCACTGCTCAAGGGCAATCAAAAAGAGATTGACAATGTCAATGCAGAGGCTACATGACAAAATACCAGCAAACCAAAAAAATGAAAATTTTGAGAACCTGTGCTGTTCTCGTGGCAGCATACGTCTGTGAAACATGGACAGTTACCCAAACCTCAAGTAAACGAAAATCGAGTTCTTCGAGTCAAAATATTATAGAAATGTCTCCAGAATACCATGGACCGAAACAAAAACGAATGCAGACACCCAAAAAGAGCTGGGCATAGATAAGAACTGTTTCATAAATTTCAACATGAACCGAAAATTGAATTACTTGGCCACATCAAAAGACACATCGGTCTTAAGAGAACGGTAATGGAAGTTATGACGCCGAGCAAGAGAGGCAGAGGTAGACCAAGAAGGCGATGGGAACAAGATGTTAAGGAATGCTTGTGCATGATTCTGGAGCTGGCTGGAGATTTGGCAAGAGATTGAGTCTCTTCCAGACGAGCTGTGATGGGAGCAACATTCTGCATTTGACTATCTGACTATATGTCTGTCTGTTTATATGTCTGTCTTTCTATCTGTCTGACTATATGTCTGTCTGTTTATATGTCTGTCTTTCTATCTGTCTGACTATATGTCTGTCTGACTATATATCTGACTATATGTCTGACTATATGTATGTCTGACTTTATGTCTGTCTTTCTATCTGTCTGACTATATGTCTGTCTGACTATATATCTGACTATATGTCTGACTATATGTCTGTCTGACTTTATGTCTGTCTTTCTATCTGTCTGACTATGTGTCTGTATATATGTCTGACTATATGTCTGTCTGACTATATGTTTGTCTTTCTATCTGTCTGACTATATGTCTGTCTGACTATATGTCGTTCTATCAGTCTGACTATGTGTCTGTCTAAATGTCTGACTATATGTCTGTCTGACTATATGTCTGTCTTTCTATCTGTCTGACTATATGTATGTTTCTATATGTCTGACTATATGTCTGGTTCTATCTGTCTGACTATATATCTGTCTTTCTATCTGTCTCACTATATGTCTGTTTCTATCTGTCTGACTATATGTCTGTTTCTATCTGTCTGACTTTATATCTTTCTTTCTGTCTGAATATATGTCTATTTTTCTATCTGTATAATTATCTGGATATCTGGAATAATCTATTCTATTTCAAAATAACTTTCAAAAATGTCTCGTTATACTTCATTTTATGTTTTATTAAAGTAGAATATCTGCATATCATATAATAATACAAAAACTATAAGCCCTACTGGAATGATGAGTTACAGAAAGTGGAAGATGCAGTAACAAATGCTAGAAACATGGCAGAACGAGAAAAATCCGTGGAGGCAAACATCGCCCTCAAAGCCGCCGCGGCGAAGTACAAACACACTCTCAAGCAAACAGCAAGAGAAAGTTGGAAAAATAAAACGGAAAGTTTAAACCTGGACAAAGAAGGGAACAAGCTATGGAAGCTAGTCAGAGCCATGAACGACGAAACCCCGTCAAATAAACAAATTACTATCAAGCAAGGCGAGAACTTGATCACAGGTAAGAAAGCCGCAAACGCCTTTGTCGATCACTATGCCAGAGCAAACCACATCGAGGTCCCTGCAGATAAGCATACAGACATTAGCGAAGAGCTAAAGGGGCACGAAAACAAAAATACGGCTCCTGAAGAGCACATGATGGCCAAACTAACAATGCGCGAAATGGAAGAGGCTATGAGAACACTAAAGAGAAGGAAATCTTCCGGAAAAGACGGGATAACAAACGAAATGCTGATGGGGCTGGGCCAAACAGCGAAGGAAAAACTACTGTCAGTCCTGAACCAAAGCTGGAAAAGGGGTATTGTACCCCAGGCATGGAAAGATGCAATACTGGTACCAGTACCAAAAACAGGAAAGGACAAAACAGATCCGAATGGATACAGGCCCATAAGCCTACTGAGCTGTGTCGGCAAGCTGATGGAACGGATGATAAACACCAGACTGATGTGGCATCTGGAAGAAAAACGAATACTAATTCCACAGCAAGCCGGCTTTAGACAGCACAGATCCACTGAGGACCAGGTCATCCTCATAGCCCAGGAGATAGAAGATGCCTACCAGGCACAGAAACACACAGTAGCTGTTTGGGTGGATCTGGAAAAGGCATTTGACAAAGTCTGGAAGGATGGACTTAGAGTCAAGCTAAGAAGAAGTGATGTTTGTGGGAAGATGTACAAGTGGATCAACCACTACCTCAAACAAAGAACGGCCAGAGTCCAAGTACAAGGGCAGATGAGCAAAAAGGTGACACTCGAGCAGGGAGTACCCCAAGGGGGAGTACTGTCACCCACACTCTTCCTGGTATATATAAACGATATTACAGAGAATATACCAAGAAGAGTCCATAGCTCAATGTTTGCAGACGATCTGGCTATGTGGACCTCTGAAAAGAATCTCACCATAGCAAGAAATCGGATGCAAACGGCCCTAACATCGCTGGAAGAGTGGGCGAACTCATGGCTGGTCAAAATAAACGAGGAGAAAACCACGTGCACAATATTCTCGCTCTCATTAAAACCCCAAAGTACCAAACTAAGCCTAAATGGCAAAATCCTGCAGCCAAACGACAACCCAACCTATCTGGGAGTCACATTTGATCGGCGCATGACATGGAAAAGTCAGATTGAGAGAAACCGAATGAAAGCCAGAGAAAGAATGGCGATCATGAGGAAACTTGCTGGCACAAGCTGGGGAGCAGACGAAGGCATACTAAAGAAACTGTACACTGGAAGAGTGAGACCAGTTCTCGAGTATGGCATCGCGGCTTGGACAACAGCAGCGAAGGCGAACTTCGACAAAGTTAACAAACTTCAAAACCAAGCTATGAGAATCATAACTGGTGGCATGAAGTCAACGCCAATTGTAGAACTTGAAAAGATTACAAAACTGCAATCCATGACCGACAGAAGAGACTGCAGAGCCCAGCTGCAGTCAGAGAAACTCCGAAGACTGACGGACCATCCAATGTACCAGAGGCTAAACAATTTGGGAACTGGGAAACTAAAGCGGAGAAACTTTGCAGAAATAGCCAAAGCAAAGATGCACGAAGATCCCATAAACGCACTAACAACACCAAAACCCATCACTACTGTACGAAAACCTACTTGGAGGCAGGATATATTTCCAGAGGTGGTAGAAAATATACCAGGCATTGCAAACAAAAACTGCCAGACCGAAAAAGAAAGGAGAGATACTACCCTAAGCTTCATAACGAAAAGCTACCCAAGCATGGACTGGACCCATGCATACACCGACGGCTCTGTAACAAACACTACACAGAACGGAGGGGCAGGAGCATTCCTGAACCTACCAAATGGCAGAAAAATAACACTGTCATTCGCTACTGGTAAGTACACGAGCAATTTCAGAGCAGAGGCAGAGGCACTGAGGGCGGCAGTGGAAGAAATGGTAACACACAGTGAAAATGAGAGCCATATAGTCCTGCTGACAGATGCTCTCGAAGTAGTCACAGCGCTAAAAAGCCAGAAAAACACTGAGCTTAATGACTTAAGAGCAGCACTCTGCAAACTGTGCCAACAGTCCGCACCAAAAAGGGTAGTGGTACAGTGGGTTCCGTCACACTGCAACATCCAAGGCAACGAGGAGGCAGACAGACTGGCAAAAGAAGGTGCAAGGCTACCACAAATAGATACCAGTATGACGTACGAAGAGTCAAAACGGCTTATCAAAGCCAGGTACATGTCCAAATGGGAAACCGAACATACTGGTTACACCAAAAACGATGCCTATTACCAGTTGAACCGAAGAGAGCAGGTCGTTGTCTTCAGACTTCGCACTGGCCACAACAGACTGAGGTACCACCTCTTCAACAAATTGAAGATAGGGTGTACCGACGAATGCCCGTGCGGTACTGGTAAAATGACCACTGAACATCTGCTGCAGAACTGCCCGACATACGAGGATCAGAGAGAGCAGATGTGGCCATTGCCAGTGGAACTGCAAGACAAGCTCTATGGTAGTGGCGAGAGTCTCAGGATGACCGCCGCTTTTTTCGAGAAAATAATGGTTACTGTCTGACTGTGTACGCAGAAGAAGAAGAAGAAGATATAATAATACCATATTTCGGTATCTTATTTTCATATCATATTTCAATATAATGTTTTAATATCATATTTTGATGTCATATTTCACTCTGAAATTTATAATCATATTATTAATTTTGTATTTTTTTAACATATGTTTGTATCATATTCTCATCTATTTTCATATCACATTTTCATATCGTATGTGCATATAACACCTTACTATCGCATTTTAGTATCATATTGCCATATAAAATTTATATAAATTGTAGTCAAAGGTATATGTTAGTACCATATTTTCATACATCTTAATATTACATTTTCAAAACACATATTAAATTAAAATGTTTCAATCGTATTTTCATGTAATATTTTCAAATCATATCTTTGTATTATATTTTCATATAACATTTGCAATGAAAATGCTTATATCGTATTTTATCGTAGCATTGCTAGAGCCTAGCCCGCTAAGCAGCAGAGAAATGCCCCCGGATACTACCACCTCTCACAAGAGTTGAGACCTGCAGAAGACCTAATGCCCTTGTAGATGCACAGGTGGACTAAAACTGACTAATATCATATTTTCAAATCATATGCCTGTATTGCATTTTCATAAAATATTTTCAAATCATATATCTTTATCGTATTTTCTTATATTTTCAAATCATATATCTTTATCGTATTTTCATATATTTTCAAATCATATATCTTTATCGTATTTTCATATATTTTCAAATATATATTTTATGGTTTTTTTCAAATAATATCCTCAAATCATATGATTAAATACTTTTTCATCAACGTCCCTGACAAGTTATTTAACCACCCCCGCTTCGCAGATGACATAATGCTTATCGTAGAAATAACCAAAGATGGTAACTAGATGGTAGCGATTCTCCACACAGTAGAGAGGAAAGCCGGCGTCGAGATGAACACCGCCAAGAAAAAAGTTATGAGTAACCGTTTCACTACAAATGACCCAGTCATCCTCGATGGCGAGAATCCGAAGGACGTAGCGGAGTATATCTACCATAGGCGCCGATTGAACATGCGAAAGACCTAATCCCAAAAAAGAACATGACGTCGTCGTGCGGACTGGACGGTTTTCTCGTCCAGAAAGACGGCACTAGACCGTACCCACGTCCAGAGTATGCACGCCCTCATAATCAAACCCCCCCCCCCTTCCCCCGTTCTACCTTTCAATGCGTTATGTCGCAGAAACCTGGTCACTTACAAACTAAACGGAGTCCAAACTCAGAGTAACCCGACACATATATCAAGAGACGCATGATTAGCCTCGGGCTCCACAACCAAGTAATGAAAGGTCTTCACAACACCGATGTATTACAAATGTCATTGGAGAAGGATGCAGTTACCCACGCAGACAATGTAACGCATCGCTAGGCCAGTAATCTACTTCGGAGAACTGATGACCGATGGAGCACAACGACAGTAGTCTGGTATCCACAAGACGATAGCCACCACGACGAAGGCTTATCTTCTCGCTGGACCGACTCGAACTGAGAGACAACATCCACTATGCAACAGACGGGAATCGTATCGTCCGCTGAAAATCCGTGGCCCAAGACAGAAAACAATGGAAGCGAAGTTGTGACCAGCGGCTGCGTAACCACATCTGAGAAACTGGTCGTCCAGTAATCCAGTAATCCAGTACATGTTTATTTCGTATTTTCACTTAATATTTTCAAATAATATGTTTATTTCGTATTTTCACTTAATATTTTCAAATAATATGTTTATTTCGTATTTTCACTTAATATTTTCAAATAATATGTTTATTTCGTATTTTCACTTAATATTTTCAAATAATATGTTTATTTCGTATTTTTCAAATATTCTAAAAACACATATATATATATATATTGTATTTTCATATAAAATTTCCAAATATGTTTATATCGTGTTTTTATACACTATTTTCGAATAAAATGTTCATAACGTATTTCCGTATATTCTAAAATCATATGTTTACATCGTATTTTCATACAACATTGTCAAATCATATGTTTATATATAGTTTTCACATAATATTTTAAAATGATATGTTCACATTGTATTGTCATGTTATACTTCAAAACTATTATTGAATATTATGTTAAAGTGTTCTATATTTCATATCACAATTTCATATAATATTTAAGTATAATATTTTCATTTCACATTTTTATACAATCTATTCGTATAGTTTGTTCATACCACAATTATATATTATATAAATACACACAGACAGACACACACACACACACATATATATATATATCGATGCGCGTGGCGCCCGGTACGTTTTGTCCAGCTCTGTCTCCTGTATTTCGAGACTGTCTGATATGGTTGTAAAGAGATTCGTGAGTGATAGTCCCTGCCCCAGATCGTACAACAATACTGAGGAGGCTGGCTTGCTTGGCTGTTCTTTGATCTCTTCAGTCTTTCTCTTTTCTCTGCAGTCAGAAGACCTCTACTAGCGTCAGCAACCACTATGCCCCCTCCAACTGACTGTCTCCAGATGGCTCGATCCTGAGAAATTTCTTCCCAGCCCTCGTATGGGATGTCGCATGACTTCATGTCCCCCTTGCACATAAATATTTATATATATGGCTTGACTTGGCTTCGTTCTTTCTCAATCTCCCGCTACTAAACCTTGAAAGGGCTTAAGTAGCAGAATTTAGTCCAGAGAACGGAATGCGTTGTGACCTAGTTTACAGCTTGACTGCGATATTTGCACCTTCTGGTCCAACACATCCGACTTCAGCAAGCATTTTTTGAGTACCGCATTATCTGGGGCTAGTCTCTCGGTGGCTCGATTGGCTCGCATCCAGTGTTCGTACAGCGATCTCAGTCCCACAAGGCGGAGTGAGAGCGCGGCTTGCCTACCAAGCTCGCCCGCTTTCCCCCGGCACTCTAGCAGAACCAATTTGGTGGAGTCGTACCGCTGGTAAGGGTGCTTTACTGTAGTCCGTATCGAGAAGCTTTGTCAGTCCGTGTGGTTCGTCGAAGGCTAGCGCGTATAGCCAATCTCGACAGTTCGTCTCGCTTGTGGTCCTTCTCTCGCAATGAGCTTTGGACCGGCAAATGGAAAGCAGGAATCGTGCCTAAAGGCCCTGTCCTCGCCAGACCAACCGGTCGGAGAAGGGCAGGCCGGCAGGCAAAAATCGTCTCCAGTCCGAGTGAAAATCATCGCCGGAGCCGTTGGGATCCGTTCTGCACAGAGCGCTGCCATCCCTCCCCGAGCGAGCCCGGTCGGTAGGTTGGTCTGTGTACGGGGGCCCACGACCAGGCGGTCCCTAGGTCGACGGAGTGAGGGACGGAACAACAATCCATCCGTCATTCGGTCCATGCGGCCGTCCTAGAGATCCTTTTTACACATCCGTCCTCTGCCGACCGGTGTATGTGGTTCGTCCGATATCTGGTTGATCCTGCCAGTAGTCATATGCTTGTCTCAAAGATTAAGCCATGCATGTCTAAGTTCACACTGTCTCACGGTAAAACCGCGAATGGCTCATTAAATCAGTCGAGGTTCCTTAGATGATACGATCCTACTTGGATAACTGTGGCAATTCTAGAGCTAATACATGCTTACCAAGCTCCGACCCTCGCGGAAAGAGCGCTTTTATTAGATCAAAACCAATCGTTTCCCCTCGCGGGGTTGCGGCGTCCCCACTGGTGACTCTGGATAACTTTGTGCTGATCGCATGGCCTCATGTGCCGGCGACGCATCTTTCAAATGTCTTCCCTATCAAATGTCGAGGTACGTGACATGCCTACCATGTTTGTAACGGGGAATCAGGGTTCGATTCCGGAGAGGGAGCAAGACAAGCGGCTACCACATCCAAGGAAGGCAGCAGGCGCGCAACTTACCCACTTCCGTCACGGGGAGGTAGTGGCGAAAAATAACAATACGAGACTCTTTCGAGGCCCCGTAATTGGAATGAGTACACTTTAAACCCTTTAACAAGGATCTATTGGAGGGCAAGTCTGGTGCCAGCAGCCGTGGTAATTCCAGCTCCAATAGCGTAAATTAAAGTTGTTGCAGTTAAAAAGCTCCTGGTTGGATATCTGAGGCGCAGGTGGGCGGCCCGGCTCGCGCCGGTTCACTGCCTGTTGTCTTCTGCCCTACCGTCTGCCGGCTCTCTCCCGCGGGTGCTCTTCGCTGGGCGTCCAGGGTGGCCGGCGCGTTTACTTTGAAAAAATTAGAGTGTTCAAAGCAGGCCTCGGCTGCCTGAATAATGGTGCATGGAATAATGGAATAGGACCTCGGGTACTATATTGTTGGTTTTCGGAACTGAAGCTAATGATTAACAGGGACAAACGGGGGCATTCGTATTGCGGCGTTAGAGGTGAAATACTTGGATCGCCGCAAGACGAGCTACTGCGAAAGCATTTGTCAAGAATGTTTTCATTAATCAAGAACGAAAGTTAGAGGCGAGAAGACGATCAGATACCGTCGTAGTTCTGGCCATAAACGATGCCGATCCGCAGGAGTTGCTTCGATGACTCTGCGGGCAGCTTCCGGGAAACCAAAGTGTTTGGGTTCCGGGGGAAGTATGGTTGCAAAGCTGAAACTTAAAGGAATTGACGGAAGGGCACCACCAGGAGTGGAGCCCGCGGCTTAATTTGACTCAACACGGCTAACACTGAAATCATTGACATGCTGAGAGCTCTTTCGTTAAGTCTAATAGGAAACGTGTGCTGGAATTAGACCCTCGGAAGACAGGTCAGTTTTACCCTACTAATGACAGGGCGTTGCTACGGTAATTCTGCTCATTTCGAGAGGAATCGCATATCTCAGACACTTGGTCCACGTGCATGGCGGATAAGCCAATGGTGCGAGACTACCATCTGAGGGATTAGGACCGAACACCTCTAAGCCGGAATCCCGTCCTGAATCTCAACACCACTGCGACGGGAGGCAACGATATGGTTGGGACCTGGGTTTCGCGTCTCAGCCCAACCCGGTCAAGCCGCAGAAAGAGGTATCTGCCGTCCGCCGATCAAAGCGGGCGGGAAGCTGCTCGATATTCACGGCGTGGAGGTGTGAAACCACTAGTAGAAGACTCAGTTCTCGGTCGGGGTGTCGTTAGCAGAAGAGCAGCCACCTCACTGCGGACTGTTGAGACTCAGCCCTTGACCATGAGATATGTCCGCACACCAGGCGAACAACATCTCCGTGCCATTACCAGGCTTGTCCACTGGTTAAATGCACTCCTGCCTCGCTCTTTACCTCTGTCTGCTATCAGTCATCCCAATGGACGCAGAAGAGAGGCAGGCCAGCGGACATTGCACCTCTGCCCTATTGTGACAACCTCCCGGGTGGCGGGGAATGCTAGGCGTACCATCACTGCAGAGGAGCCGAGAAAATAAAGGGTGCAAAGAGATACTCCACCCACATGCATATGCTACGTTTCTGGCAGGACGTGATGATTGTGGGACACAGACACACTGGATTGCCTCTCTTCCGCGATAGTACAAACTAATACATAGTCCATCATATCATATCATCAGCACACATTATAGACACGAGTGGTGAAGACTCGATAGTCCTGCAAGACAACTTCCCTAAGAGAGACAACTCTGACCTCAAGCAACTGCTGCCTTGCAGATAGGCTGGGGAAAGCCAAAGGCTAAGAAGGGCATCCCTACAGAACGCCTGTTGAAATCGGATGCACTGGTCCACAGGCTTAACGAAACAGTGCAACGTATATCGCGGTATGATGACGGTACAACCTAACCAAAAAAAAGTGTGGTGCTCATCCTGTGGAGTCCCGCCAAGCAGCGAGAGTGCCGGCCCCACGCCTCGAAGGGACCCACCCTTGACTACTGGTGGTCACCCACCCATGTGCTGTGGAGTCAAGGTACAAGGTGATGGGGCAAAAACTATTGACCAAAAACCCAAGACCCTCAGAATACTACAGTGGAATGCGGAGGGAGTCATTAACAAAAAGCTTTCCCT
Source organism: Ariolimax columbianus (assembly GCA_036924085.1). Lineage (NCBI taxonomy): Eukaryota > Metazoa > Mollusca > Gastropoda > Stylommatophora > Arionidae > Ariolimax > Ariolimax columbianus. The sequence continues at coordinate 18,093,732 of JAVGWX010000021.1, forward strand.
AACACATCACCTGCATGAAGGTAAGATTGACATGTCATGTATCCAAGAAACGCACCTCAACAACAACCACAAATTCTCAATCAGAGGATACCAGACCTTCCGTCTTGATAGAGAAGGTCGCAAAGGAGGGGTTCTGATACTGACACGTAACTGCATACCGAGTAGCGCGGTAGCTGTCAATCACACTGGACAAGCAGAAATTGTAGGAGTCGACATAATGACACAAGAAACGAAGATCCGCATCTTCAACCTGTATGGCCCACCCAAAAAGACCTGTCGCTCTCGAGTATGGAAATCAAGGACTCCAGCTGCCTAGTAGTTGGAGACTTCAAGAGCCACTCGGAGAGATGGGGATATTCGGACACAGACAACAGAGGTGATGACGTGGAAGACTGGGAGATAGACACAAATCTCTATCTTTTCAATAGGCCGGAGGACAGCCCTAGCTTCTATTCTAGAACATGGCATACCACCTCTCCTCCAGACTTGGCCTTTTCCACGGTGGATATTCACCACAAAATAGACCGCCAGGTGGTCAATTAGGCTAGAAATTGATCTGGAAGTAGGCCCACAGGAAATAAAACCGCTCCCACGTTGGAACTATAAACGAGCCGACTGGTACAGATTTGCAAGGCTGACAGATGGGCTGTGTGAAACCATCAACACACGGAATAACAATATGAAACCTATGGTGGAAAACCTAATCAAAGCAATAATGCAAGCAGCTACCAAAACCATCCCAAGAGGGGCAAGGAAAAACTACAAGCCATATTGGAATGATGAATTGCAGAAAGCGGAAGACGAAGTGTCAAATGCTAGGAACATGGCAAAGAGAGAACAATCTATGGAGGCAAATGTCGCCCTCAAGGCCATCACGGCGAAATACAAAAGAACACTAAACCAAATAACAGGAGACAGCTGGAAAAACAAAACAGAAAGCCTCAATTTAGATAAAGAAGGGAACAAACTATGGAAGTTAGTCAGAGCAATGAATGACGGAACACCATCAAAAAAACAAATTACCATCAAGCAGGGCGACAACATGCTCACTGGAAAAAAAAAGCTGCAAACGCTTTTATAGAACATTATGCCAGAGCAAACACATTGATGTCCCTACAGACAGGCATACCGACATTAGTGAAGAACAAAAGAGCCATGACAACATCAATATGGCACCAGAGGAGCACATGATGGCAAAACTAATAATGAATGAAATGAAAGAGGCAATGAGAACTTTGAAGAAAAAGAAATCGCCCGGAAAAGATGAGGTAACAAACGAAATATTGATGGGATTGGGCCAAACAGCAAAGAGGAAGTTACTATCAGTCCTGAACCAAAGCTGGAAAAGGGGAATTGTACCGCAGGCATGGAAAGACGCTGTACTTATACCAGTACCAAAGAAAGTGAAAGATAGAACAGATTCAAATGGATACAGGCCTATCAGTCTACTTAGATGTGTAGGAAAACTGATGGAGCGTATGATAAACACCAGACTGATGTGGCATCTGGAAGAAAAACATATACTAATCCCACAGCAAGCAGGCTTTAGACAGCACAGATCCTCTGAGGACCAGATATAGTGGATGCTTACCAGGAGAAAAAACACACAGTAGCGGTTTGGGTGGATTTAGAGAAGGCATTTACCAAGGTGTGGAAAGAGGGACTTAAAGTCAAGCTACGAAGAAGTGAAGTTTGTGGGAAAATGTAGAGATGGATCAGCCACTACCTCGAAAACAGAATAGCCAGATTCAAGTACAAGGACATATGAGCAAAATGGGGGAGTACTGTCACCCATACTTTTCTTGGTGTATATAAACAACATCTCAGAGAATATACCAAGAAGAGTCCACAGTTCCATGTTTGCAGACGATCTGGCTATGTGGACCTCTGAGAAGAATCTCACCATAGCAAGCAAACGGATGCAGCAGGCCCTAACATCGTTGGAGGAATGGGCAAAATAATGGCTGGTCAAAATAAATGAGGAAAAAACAACATGTACGATATTCTCGCTTTCAATTAAAACCCAGAACACCAAAATAAGTCTTAACGGCAAATATCTGCAGCCAAACGACAACCCAAACTACCTGGGAGTCACATTTGATCGGCGCATGACATGGAAAAGTCAGATCGAGAGAAACCAAATGAGAGGCAGACAAAGAATGGCAATCATGAGGAAACTTGCTGGCACAAGCTGGGGAGCAGACGAAAGTATACTAAAGAAACTGTACACTGGAAGAGTGAGACCAGTTCTAGAGTATGGCGTTGCGGCATGGACAACAGCAGCAAAGGCGAACTTTGATAAAATTAGCAAACTTCAAAACCTAGCCATGAGAATTATAACAGAAGGCATGAAGTCAACGCCAATTGTAGAACTTGAAAAGATTATAAATCCGCAATCCATGACCGACAGAAGAGACTGCAGAGCCCAGCAGCAAGCAGAGAAACTCCGAAGACTGCAAGACCATCTAATGCACCAGAGACTAAACAATTTGGGAAATGGGAAACTAAAGCGGAGAAACTTTGCAGAAATAGCCAAAGCAAAGATGAGCGAAGACCCTATGAACTCATTAACAACACCAAAGCCCATCCCTACTGTACGCAAACCTACCTGGAAGCAGCATATCATTCCGGAGGTGGTAGAAAATATACCAGGTATTGGAAACAAGAATAGCCAGACTGAAAAAGAAAGAAGAGACATAACCTTGAGGTACATAACGAAAATCTACCCAAGCATGGACTGGACCCATACATACACCGACGGTTCTGTAACAAACAATACACAGAACGGAGGGGCAGAGGTATTCCTGAACCTACCAAATGGCAAACAAATAACACTGTCATTCGCTACTGGTAAGTACACAAGTAATTTCAGAGCGGAGGCAGAGGCACTGAGGGCGGCAGTGGAAGAAATGGTGACACACAGTGAAAATGAAAGCCATATAGTCCTGCTTACAGATGCTCTCGCCGTAGTCACAGCGCTAAAAAGCCAGAAAAACACTGAGCTTAATGACTTAAGAACAGCACTCTGCAAACTGTGCCAGCAGTCCGCACCAAAAAGGGTAGTGGTACAGTGGGTCCCATCACACTGCAACATCCAAGGCAACGAGGAGGCAGACAGACTGGCAAAAGAAGGTGCAAGACTACCACAAACAGATACTAGAATGACGTACGAAGAGTCAAAACGGCTTATCAAAGCCAGATACATGACCAAATGGGAAACCGAACATACTGGTTACACCAAAAACGATGCCTATTACCAGTTGAGCCGAAGAGAGCAGGTCGTTGTCTTCAGACTTCGCACTGGCCACAATAGACTGAGGTACCACCTATTCAACAAATTGAAGATAGGTGGTACCGACGATTGCCCGTGCGGTACTGGTAAAATGACCGCTGAACATCTGCTGCAGAACTGCCCGACATACACGGATCAGAGAGAGCAGATGTGGCCATCACCAGTGGAACTGCAAGACAAGCTCTATGGCAGTGGCGACAGCCTCAGTATGACCGCCGCTTTTTCTAAAAAATAATGGTTACTGTCTGACTGCGTACGAAGAAGAAGAAGAAGACTGCGCACAGGCCACAACACACTGAGATACCACCTATTAAATAAACTGAAGATAGGTGGCACTGACGAATGCACTTGTGGTACCAGGAAAATGACCGCTGAACATCTGCTGCAAAACTGCCCGACATATGAGGACCAGAGAAAGCACATGTGGCCATCACCAGTGGCAACACTAGACAAGCTCTGTGGCAGTGTCGACAGCCTCATAATGACCGCTGCTTTTTTGGAAAAAATACAGGTTGACGTTTGACAGCGTACGAAGAAGAAGAAGAAGAAGAAGAAGAAGAAGAAGAAGAAGACGAAGAAGAAGAAGACGAAGAAGAAGAAGAGTACCGCGTTAGCATTCTCTCTTCGGTCCCTTCTCCTTAGCCAGTCTGCCCTTCTGCAGCCTGTTATCCAGGATCACCGCGTGGAGGTGTAGAAGGATCTTGGCAGCTCTGGTTCGCTGGCCCTGACGCTAGCAGTCAGCTATGGGTCGCTTACCACTGCAGCTCATGCGCTGCTCAGCATCTTGATCCCATATATATATACTTTAGTCTGATTTACTGGTACCAAATTTTGAAATAATATGTGTTTCAAATTCCAGTACAGTATTTTTATATCACCTTTCAGTATAGTATTTTCAATGAAATATACAATTTTGTATATATTTTCAAATCATATTTCTGTGTATAATGTTACAGAAAGAACATCAGAATACACTGGACAGAGAGAAAGACAAATATAGACGTTCCGCAAGAGTTGAACTTAGAGGAGAACTGGTCTATCAATTCCATTTTGGCCAGAAAATGAGAAGACGATGGCACGAAGATATCCAGGAGTGCCTGGTTATGACTGTGGCGGAGGCTGGAGTGTTGGCAATCGAAAGAGTTTCTTTTAGACAGACTGTGATTGGAGCGACGTTCTATGAAGGACATACTACATGATGATGATGATTTATGTATACTATTATAGTACCATATTAATATATATAATATTTCAATATCATGTTTTCATGTCATATTTTCACATATTCTGAACTTCGCATTCTTTGTTTCATGTTTTCATTTCGTATTTTTCATGTAATATTTTGGCATCATATTGTTATATCACATTTTATATCACATTTTACCTGTGTATATCATAATTTATATAATATGTTATGTCATATTTTCATAACGCACTTTGATATATTTTCATTCAGTTATTTTCACAAACAACATTTGCGTACAATATTTTCACGTAATTGTTAATATCATCTTCATCTATCATATGTTTGCATAATGTAACAGTATCATCTGTTCGTATATAATGTTCATATCACATGTTAATGTAATTTATTTTCATTAAATTTAAGTATCATCTTCCATATCATATTGTCAATGTCATATATTTCATTTAATTTTTTCATGTCATGTCATACTTTCCATATCATGTCATATTTTCATATCATGTTTTCTATGACACATCACATTTTTCATTTCCTATTTTCCACGCCTTATTTTGCAAGTCATATTTTCTATTACATATTTTCCTTATATTTTCTTTGTTATGTTTGCTATATCACATTCCCCATATAATTTTGCCCCTATCATATTTTCCATATCATATTTCCCTTATCATATTTTCCATACTAAATTCTCCATATATTTTATATATTATATACCCTTCATCATATGTTCCACATGATATTTTTCATATTACATTTCTTACATCATATATTTCTTATCATATTTCCGTTATCATATTTTCAATGTCATATTTCTCATATCATATTTTCCATATCATATTTGTCTTACCATATTTTCCATATCAAATTTCAAATCATATTGTGATGTAACAATGTCTTGTCAGCCCTAACTGGCTGAGAAATATTAGCATTAATTTGTACTCAAAGTATCGATAACTGGCACTCCCCCTCACAACACGTCACCCAATTCTCTCACAGGATCTTATCTCTCGTGTTTTTCCTAACAATCATCTCATGAGCCCTTTTCAACTCACCCAATAGAGAAACGGCTCCGACTCTCCAGGATCAATATTCTGGTATTCTCCATGAAAAGAAGGCGTGTATCATTCCGCTCGTGGGGGTACTATCCCATCAGTCATCGATTCTCGTTTCTGAGTTAGTAAATTTGCAATCACGAGCAGTTATTGAACTCCCCATCTCTATGCCCCGCCCAGTTCTTCCAAGATAGTCCTCATAGAGAAAGTTACTTAAAACTCGTTGACAGAACCATAAGCCAGTTCGAACAGGCTTTTTAGAAACTTCACAGAATGAATACTCTTTAAAAACCAGAGGATAAGTCCGCCCACATCGGTTATATGTAAATAAAAGATTCCTTCAAAATTTCCTCAGCAGAATTTCACATGATATCATGCACAGCTGAAAGGTAATGATCTATTCTATTTTTCATCTCTGTCCGGAACTGTTAAAAGTTAAATTAAATTATATTAAATACGGAAACATATTTTTGTAAGAATTAACGGTCTCACTCAGTAGAGCTGATATTTCGGCTTGTAAACTTTCTTACACTGCTACAGAGCTGATATATGGGCTTAAACTATTGCCTTACTTGTATTTAAATGTTTGACAATAATAAATTGTCCTGAATTTAGAAATGTACCTATATTTCCTACCGGGAGTATTACATTTAAAAACCAAATGTTTAGAGATATAACAAATATTACGCAGACAATGGATTAATTTATAAAATGCTTTTAAATTGCAAATTTTCTAATTGATAATTTTTGTTACCATTTAATTATTTTCTGCACAACTTTTGTAGAAATCGGAACGCTCATGAATTGATGGTTGGTATAATTTATGTGTAGTTCTAGCGCTGAAATGTTACTTTACCCGTGTATCAACTAGATTATTTTCTTTGTATTTGTTATTATTATTATTATTACTATTATTAATACTTGTAATATTATTATTATTGTTGTTATTATTATTTGTGTTATTATTATTATTATTATCATGCGAGATGTCACACACAGTATTCCAGTTTCTTGAAATGTGCTTGTATTTTGCAAGAAACGGCTTGTGGACATAGACCTTGGGTAAAATGCCAATAAAGAATATTTTTAGCCTACCCGTGATTGAGAGGTTTTCACATCAGTGACATTGGTATCCAACAAGTACGGGAGTTCAAATACCTAGATAGTATGTTCGCTGACGTTGGAAGAGTGGACAGAAAGATCAACTACCTAGGTAGTATGTTTACTGATGACTGCAGAGTAGACAGAGAGATTGCACGTATAATTCAGAAGGTGAACAGTGTCCACTATCAAATTCCACCGATTTTGAAACACCATAGAGTGGTTCTTCCAACTAAGAGGAGGTTGATGAATACACTATTTATTTCCACATTGTGTTACTAATGTCAATCTTGGTCCTTACTAGAAACACATAAGAGTAAGATCCATAACTGGGAGATGCGCTGTGAGAGAAGGGCAGCTGGAAAGACAATCCATGACCGAATGCGCAACACCACGATGAGTCAGACAGAGGGGACAAACCCAGTTAGTGCCTACATTGACTCCCAACAAATGAAATGGTTTGGTCATTTAGTCAGAATGCATTATGACCAGCCTGCATTAGAAGCATAGCACATGCAGGTCTCCGGTCCACGAGCAAGGGGCAGACCACGGCGTCGATGGATCGAAGGTGTCTCTGACACTCTCACGAAGTTACGCCTAACGACAGAAGTGGCCTCCCACTTGGCAATTGCAAGAAATCTACGCATCCCACCTTTCTGCGACGCCTATAGCAAGAGCAGTAGGACACAAGAAGAAGAAGTGATTGCCTTTAAAGTTATTTCTTCCTCTAAAATAAACCAGAGAAGTAGTTAAGCAATATCTAGTCTATAGACCTACTACTTTTAGTCTTATTTGTTCCACATTGTTTATGTTAGGAATCGAGGCGCTAGTCTGATCATGCACAAGATACTGACCAGGACGTCCCGTCAGGGTCAGCCACTAACTAATCAAGATAACTATCTCTGGTTCATGTAGCATTTCCTGGAAACATGATGTTTTCTAGGCAGTCTGGCTGACCAGATGTGGATCGATGTGATCCCCGTCGCAGTGCGCGTCACGCAGATGAAATCATGTATAGCACAACCGCCTGGTGGAATGCGGTCCACCTTCATCAATACTTTCAGGATGTGAGAAAAGCTGCTACAATAAACCATTGAACACCCTCATCAGGACGCACAAAAGAGTAAACTTACTCATTGTGAGCATTTAATAACATGATCATCATAGCGTTCTTTTTTATATTTTACCGCTTTTATTTAAAATGTGCTCGCTAGATATTAGAAAATTACTGTAAAATCTTGTTGGCAAAAATGTAGACACTTTCTAATAAACTAGAGAGCTGAAACTTTTAGGATACTTACAAATCCGCGTAGCGCCGCGGTTAGCTCATTGGCTTCGCATCTAAGTGGTCCTGGGTTCATTTCCCAGTGGAGGCGGTAATATTCTTTCAGACCGCAATGGCGCCCGGGTCGACACAGCCTTAAATGGGTACCGGTTAAGTCCGGAAAGTAAAAGCAGCGAGGCAGAAGAAATGGCTACCGACCTCATATAGCCGAGCCTTTGAAATGTGAGATTGCTAACACCTCACACCCTTACAGCAGTAATGCTATGGGTTACTTTACTTTTACAAATCCGATCCCCAGTAGTGGTTAGCGTACTGGCGTCTCAGTCGGGCGATCCCCAGCTGGTGAAGGATTTTTTTTCGATCGCAAACCGGCTCATGTGTTCGACTCCGTAGTTGTTGTTGTTGAATGCCCACAATGAGTAAATTACTCTTTTGTGCCCCCTAAAAAGGACGTTAAGTGGCGGGTTGTCGTAGCTTTCCTCACATCCCAAGCGGGCTAATGAAGGTGGACCGGGGTCCTCCAGGTGGTTGTGATATGCTTGGCTTCATCTACGTGTCGCTCACTACTATGGAGATCACGTCGAACATCACCTTGTTGGCCAGGCCGTAGAACTCGTCAACAGCCCGTGTCCAGGATGATCAACGAGGAGGTCAGGTGGGGGTCTTAGCCAGTATATTTCTCCTGACCCTGGGTAACATTTTCTGATCATTGTGTTTTTCCTGACCAGACGTTAGCCCCATCGTCCCGTTAGGTAAGGATATTGGTCAGTTTATTTCTCCTAACCCTGGCTAACATTCTCTGATCAGTGTTTTGCCTGGCCAGACGTTAGTCTCATCGTCCCGTGGTCGACTCGGTCACATTAATGGGCTACCGGAACAAAATATTGGCAGTAAAGGCGACTGTCGTGATGCTACCCACATCATCCACTTTGTGCCACTACACCGCATGGCGTGACGAGATCTTTGTTCTTGTACAAACTCGATTACAATACACTTGAAAAATATTGTTGGGATAATTGTAATCAATAATTTAATCATCGAGTACCATACAGAGAAATCAAGAACATCATTAGAAATCAGTATATACACCAATGGAGAGAAGACATAAACATAAGCAGTACACCAGAACCAATTCACCAACTCAAAAGAAATCAACAAACTACCTTATTTCGCCTGAGAACTGGACACTGCAGACTACTAGAACATCTGTACCGACTGAAGATCTCACACTCCGATGAGTGCCCATGTGGAACAGGATGTCAGAACCCTGAGCATATTCTACAGGAATGCCCAATCTATAGGAAAATGAGATACCAGACCTGGCCAGAGGGTGGGGAGCTAGACAAAAGCTGTGGGGCAGCCGCTCCGACCTGGTGAAGACTACAGACTTCATCATGGCGACTGACCTGCAGATATAGCATGACCAAAAGTTGTGGGGCAGCCTCTCCGACCTGGTGAAGACTACAGACTTCATCATGGCGACTGACCTGCAGATATAGCATGACCAAAAGATGTGGGGCAGCCGCTCCGACCTTGTGAAGACTACAGACTTCATCATGGCAACTGACCTGCAGATATAGCATGACCAAAAGTTGTGGGGCAGCCGTTCCGACCTGGTGAAGACTACAGACTTCATCATGGCGACTGACCTGCAGATATAGCATGACCAAAAGATGTGGGGCAGCCGCTCCGACCTGGTGAAGACTACAGACTTCATCATGGCGACTGCCTCCGTTGTCATAGCAAAGCAACTTCTTATGCAAAAAAATATTTCTCAATAAACACGGTGGTCTAGGGAAGTGATTGTTGCCTGCGGTGCTAGAGGTTCTTTGGTCAAATCCCAAAGGAGACTTATAATATTTGTTTTCAATATAAGAAAATTTCCCATTTTCAAAAAGCATTTAAATGTAAATAAATATATTATATACTGCTGAAAACTTTTAAGCGACCCACACTGTTTTTCATATTTGTGATTAAATAAATACTTTTTTATAATGGTGTGAAAGACTGTACAGTCTGTATACAACCAGTTTCTTTTACATATTTTGATCTAAAAACTACGCCCATCCAATCTATTCTGAATGCATTAATTGAACCTGCCCTCACTATTTCCCGTGACATTGTATTCCAAGTATTTATCACTCTCTGACTAAACAAATATATCTAATCTGGGCCTTTCTTAAAATAATTTGTAGCTTTGCGCTCTTTCTCTTGTTGATAGCTGCACTTTGAAAAACTTGTTAAAGTCTAGTTTATCCTTTCCGATATTATCTTATAAACCTTTTTTTGTCACCTTGAATTGTTCTCTTTTTTATAAGCTGTAGGCCGGCTTTTCTGAGTATTTCCTTATAACTTTAATTCTGGAATCCCACTAACAGTTTTGTAACTCTTCTTTGTATCCTTTCTGACATATGTATATCGTAACACACCCCACTGTTTGCCCTGGCCGTTATTCTAACTTAAAACATTATCAAACTCATCCACATCATTCATGAACACACACAGCAAATAATACAGCACACAGCAGGTGGCATATTTATTACATAATACTCATATCAGAAAATGAGTAATGAAATTACAAACACAATACAATTCATATCATCTTAACTAAATATTCCAATATTATATATATGTTAATATAAATATTAAACTACAGCGGAAATTTTAAGCATAAGCTATTGATGGAATTCCCAACTATCTAAACCCAGTTCTATTGCCTTGTAATTACATCACACACACCTCGCCTTAACTGCGTCCTCAACACATCTTATCAAATACTCTTCCCCACTCAAATCCTCTCAGGTAGGCGATCTGGACATACCTCGTTCACAATATGTCCTACTTACAAACACACGTTCAGATTATCTATTAATACAAAACTCACACACCTACTTGAGCGATCTTGTTCTACTACTAACATTCGTGCAATAGTCTATCAATCGCTCCTCCATCTAAGTCGGTGAGCTAAACATACTATATAAATTCAGTCTCTCTCTCTCTCTCATCTCTCTATCCAGCTTCCTCTCCATCCAGCCTCCTGAGCTAAACTTTGTCTCGAGTTATATACACTCAAGCAAAGTCAGAGCTTGACCAATGGATCTCAGGGGATGGGTCTATTCAGTCTTATTGGAACGAAATACTTTGCACACCTGTCACTCATTCTCTCGCAGCAAGCCCCGCTGCCAATCCGTCTGTCAATCATTCTCTCCCTACCCAAATCGTAAGGCCAGTGGTCAACTCCTACCTGTCCACATTCTTTGCCCCTGCTCTGTTCTCATTTGTTGAGGCGGTGAGTGACCTTGACACGCATTCAGGTAACTTTGTTATCAGCAACCACATCACCCCTGTCCTAAACTCTCTGCTCCGGCGGGAACTGTTACAATTTATAAATGTGTATGTATATGTATGATAAGGAATCCACTCGAAAACAGTACTCTAATCTAGGTCTAACTAACGTTGTAAACAGTTTGACAATCACTTCCTTGCTCCTACGTTTAATATTTCCTTTTATAAATCCTAACATTACATTTGCCTTTTTCTCTGCTACCTGGACCTGCTCCCTCTTCTTACCTGTATAATATATTATAACCCTTATGTCCCTTTCCTTTTCTTTCTAATAATATCCTCGCCCATTGTGCAATTATGTTCCATATTTGATGTACCCATGTGGATGACTGTACATTGATCTACATCCACATTCGCCAGCTCTCAGACCAATCCAGAATTTTATAAAGATCCGACCACAATATATCCACCTCTGCTTAAATGAGATACTACTTGCATATCGTTATGTCGTCCACTAATTTTGACATCATGGCTCCGGTAACATTGTCCGAAAAGTTTATATATACATATATATATATATATATATATATATATATATATATATATATATATATATATATATATATATATATATAAAAAGAACAAATTTGGTCACAAAACTAAATTCTGTGGCACTCCACATTTTGTAGCAAACACTCAGATTACTTCTTTTGTATGTCCAATTTCTGAAACCAATTGTCAATCCATTTTGGAGCTTCGCCACCTATTCCAAGTGATTTTAACTTCCTAAACAATCTTTGATGAGCCCTTTGGAAAATCTAGATAAATAAACTCCACTGACTCCGTTCCATCTATCATTTTAGTAACCTTCACCATGAATTCTAATAGATTTGTTAAGCATAATCTCTCATTTGTAAACCCATGCTGACTAGTCCTGATTAGATTAAATTTGTTTAAATGCATTTCAATGAGTGATATAATGAGTGATTAAATGAATGATATAATGAGTGATATAATGAGTGATATAATGAGTGATATAAAGAGTGATATATAAGTGATATAAAATCTTTAAATATCGTTGTCCTGTTCTTCACTGTTGTCTTCGACACACTTTTGACACCATACACTGTCTGCATTCTGCGATGAACTGGTCAACATCCTTCAGCTGCTATAAACCGAATCACCTGATCAATTCTGGACGGATTCAGTATAGCACTAGCCACGTTTTCAACGGTCTGCTGAGGAAATTATGAGTTGGATGATAATGCAAATTTGCAAATTTGACGGTTGGTATGTGCTGTTTAAACCAGTAGAAGCGCCATCATGCACATCGTACGTATGTTCACTTGGTGCAGTTAGGTCCGGTTTCATTTGAACACGCCTCATAGTTCTCTTTAGAAACAAACCGGATAAAGATGTGGGGGATTCCCATATTTTCTTTAATAGTAACCAACACGCAGATGAGGTTAGTATAGCACAACCGTCTGGATGACTACGGTTCACCTTCATCAGCAGGCTGGGGATGTAATGAAAGCTATTACAACCCGCCACCTAACGCCGTTGTCAGGGAACACAAAAGGTTCCCACATTGGGCATTCAACAATAACAAAACGTAAAATAATAACACAGTGCTGGCAGTCACAAAGGAGCTAGCTGATTATTGTACTGTCCTACCGCTTTTTCCTATTGCTTGGGTAGTCGAAGGGATTGAGGACTACAGGCCGCTTCGCCTGTGCTGTCGCCACGTCGTGTGCTGACTATGTTTGTTTATTTCACTCCCAACAGAAAAAGTATATGCCATACCGGGGATTCTTCTTCTTCTTCGTACGCAGTCAGACAGTAACCATTATTTTTTCGAAAAAAGTGGCGGTCATCCTGAGGCTGTCGACACTGCCATAGAGCTTGTCTTGCAGTTCCACTGGTGATGGCCACATCTGCTCTCTCTGATCCTCGTATGTCGGGCAGTTCTGCAGCAGATGTTCAGCGGTCATTTTACCGGTACCGCACGGGCATTCGTCGGTACCACCTATCTTCAATTTGTTGAATAGGTGGTATCTCAGTCTATTGTGGCCAGTGCGAAGTCTGAAGACAACGACCTGCTCTCTTCTGTTCAACTGGTAATAGGCATCGTTTTTGGTGTAACCAGTATGTTCGGTTTCCCATTTGGTCATGTATCTGGCTTTGATAAGCCGTTTTGACTCTTCGTACGTCATACTAGTATCTGTTTGTGGTAGTCTAGCGCCTTCTTTTGCCAGTCTGTCTGCCTCCTCGTTGCCTTGGATGTTACAGTGTGACGGGACCCACTGTACCACTACCCTTTTTGGTGCGGACTGCTGGCACAGTTTGCAGAGTGCTGCTCTCAAGTCATTAAGCTTAGTGTTTTTCTGGCTTTTTAGCGCTGTGATTACGGCGAGAGCATCTGTAATCAGGACTATATGGCTGTCATTTTCTTTATGCGTCCCGGGGATTCAAACCGCTGCCGTACTTGTCGGCTGGCAGACATTGAAATCTTTCTGCCATGCGCTCCTCTCGTGCTAGTTAATAACTTAAATTGTTAGTTTTCTGTTTGAAATTGGCATTTACAGATTTTACGTTCGCTAGAGAGACACAGTTTGACGGAGGGTACCAACCTGGCAAGGGACAGAGGCAGTAGGAGATCCAAACCGTCAACCTCTGATGCGGAGACAGCCAGCACATGATGATCATGATGAGTGGACACATCGTGTGTGAAACAACTAAGAAGGAAAATCCGAAGATAGAAAAGGAAAAAAAGAAGAAGAAGAAGAAGAGGAAGAAAAATAAGAAGAAATCGAGAAAGTGAAGTTAAGTTAAATGAAGAAGAAGAAAAAACGCAGAGGGAGAAAAAGAAGAAAAAGGTAAAGAAGAAGTACAGTAGAAGAAGAAGAACAACAAGAATAGGAAAAAGTTGAAAGAAGAAGACGAAGAAGAAGAAGAGATAGAGAGAGAGGCGAAGAATGAGAAGGAAGAAGAAGAGGAACGATAACAACAACAACGGCCACAACACAAAAACAAGAAGAAGAAGAAGAAGAAGTAAAAGAAGAAAACGAAGAAGAAGAAGAAGAAGAAGAAGAAGAAGAAGAAGAAGAAGAAGAAGAAGTAAAAGAAGAAAACGAAGAAGAAGAAGAAGAAGAAGAAGAAAAAGAACAAGAACAAGAAGAAGAAGAAGAAGAAGAAGAAGAAGAACAAGAAGAAGAAGAACGGGAAGAAGAAAAAGAAGAATAAATCCAGAAAGTGAAGTTAAAAGAAGAAGATAAAGAAGAAGATAAAGAAGAAGATAAAGAAGAAGATAAAGAAGAAGAAAAAGAAGAAGAAGGAGAAAAAGAAGAAGATAAAGAAGAAGCACAGCAGAATAAGAAGAACAAGTAGAAGAAAAGGAAGTGACGTTCAGAGAAGAAAAAGAAAAAAGAGGAAGAAGAGGAAGTGCAGTTGAAAGAAAAAAAAGAAGACGAAGGAGAGGAAGACGAAGAATGAGAAAGAAGTAGAACAATAAGGACACTAACGGCAATAACGTTTTGGATCAGTCTCTTTCTTTGCTGAACGGATCTGCGACAGACCACGAATTTCGTAGCTCCCACGACGTCTCTGAAATCTTCCCGTAATTTCGCCAGGTGTCCATTAACAGCTGGGTCGAATTGAAGACTTGAAGAAATTGTCATGACATGACAAAATCCACACTATGTCATGTCTTTCAAAATTAGCCAGCGTGATTCAAACCCGTCACGTTGGTATTGCACACAAGCTCACAGTCCCTAGGCCATCGAGTGCCCATAAAGTGATTTATAAGCAATTAAAACTAAGCCCATATTGTCGACAGCACACTTTTATATGGTGGCAAGACCTGGATAACTTATGACAAACAAGAACACATGTGCACTCTCGCACCGGTCTCCCAAGCATGTGCACTCTCGCACCGGTCTCCCAAGCATGTGCACTCTCGCACCGGTCTCCCAAGCATGTGCACTCTCGCACCGGTCTCCCAAGCATGTGCACTCTCGCACCGGTCTCCCAAGCATGTGCACTATCCTAAGGTTGAGAAGATTTCGATGGCTTGGTCATGTTCGTCGATGGAAGATGTTCGCATTCCCCAAAATAACCTCTACGGACAGTTGGCAGATGACAAAATAACAGTCAGTTGAGGTTCAAAGATGTGTGCAAGCGTAATATGAAGTCCCTGGACATGAGCCTGACATCATGGGAAGACGAAGCTGCAAACCGATCCAAGTGGAGATGTACCCTGAATGGCCACCTCACGTTTGGTGAAGCAAAGCTCTTGCAGCCCAGAGAAGTGAAAAGACAGCGCCACAAGGAGAAATAAAACATAAGCTAAGTATATATTCTTTTGTTTATCACTCCAAATCATATCACCCTATAGTTAGCAACGACTGAAAGGGGCTAATTCTACCACTAGATCTATAAGATAAAGTATTGTGAAATCCTGAATTGTCTGAAAATGCCGATCTGCAATTCATACGAGTGTCGTCAATATGTCATTTGAAATTCAACCCGTATAACTTTTCATTTCAGGATTGGAGATCATTTATCAGTTGTTCTGTTACCTTCTGTGATTGTTTGATTCGCTAGCCCTGCGACTTGACATGAAATATTGAAGGCAAGTTTCTAAATTCATCATCATGTTTGTTAAATATGAATGTCCCTAGGGTGTTGCTATATCTGAGAGGTAAAAGTGCTTGGTTCACAAGAAACGAAAGCCGCGAGACAGTGATGTTTCGAATCCTGTAAGTTTCAAGCGTCTCCTTTGTCTCAAGTGAGGTGAGACCAGCGTCTAGTCATTTTGCAGATTGACCAAGAACTGGAAGGTCCCATGTTCACTCGTACGTAAAGAACCCCTGTCAATTCAAAATCGACAAAAGTAGATTGTTAACAGCTGTCCGGACAAAATAGATTGTTAGCAGCTGTCCGGACAAAATTGGAAAGAATAAATAAGTTTCTACCTTTCCCCCTGCATAATAAGCCGCAGGAAGTTAATGTTGAAAACAATAGAACGTATTAAGGATAGGCTTCGGCTGCCTGGCAGTAGAGATAACCTGCCTTTTTGAATACCAAGATGCAAGAGCCAAAGTGATAAAGAAAACGTATGCCTTGCACACGCGATTCTGCTGTGTACATGCACAATTGAATGTAGTTTGGGATAAACATACTTAATATCTTGTGAAGGAGGAGAGAAATGGAAAGAATGGCTGAAGACAAGCTAACTTAGGTGTATCTGGAGGAGAGAAATGGAAAGAATGGCTGAAGACAAGCTAACTTAGGTGTATCTGGAGACGGTGGAGAGAAATGGAAAGAATGGCTAAAGACAACCTAACTTAGGTGTATCTGGAGGAGAGAAATGGAAAGAATGGCTAAAGACAAGCTAACTTAGGTGTATCTGGAGGAGAGAAATGGAAAGAATGGCTAAAGACAAGCTAACTTAGGTGTATCTGGAGACGGTGGAGAGAAATGGAAAGAATGGCTAAGGACAAGCTAACTTAGGTGTATCTGGAGGAGAGAAATGGAAAGAATGGCTAAAGACAAGCTAACTTAGGTGTATCTGGAGGAGAGAAATGGAAAGAATGGCTAAAGACAAGCTAACTTAGGTGTATCTGGAGAAGAGAGAAATGGAAAGAATGGCTGAAGACAAGCTAACTTAGGTGTTTCTGGAGAAGAGAGAAATGGAAAGAATGGCTGAAGACAAGCTAGCTTAGGTGTATCTGGAGAAGACATAACCCATATGGAGCTGACTAGTTTGATTTTTGATTAATTTTAATATATCAACAACATGAATGTCCGTCGCTACTTTCGAGGCCTGGAACTGACAACCCTCCTTAAGCACGTTCGGTCACGAGCTGCCGTTTCTGTCTCCCTCCGGTTAAGGCCCAGGAACAGAAGTTCATTTTCCCATTTCTTCTACAAGTGGGTGTTTCTTCGTCACATTTTCTTTCCTTCTCCATCTGGATTCTTTGTCAGAGCCTTTCTGGCCGAGTTAGATCATCTTTTGCAACTCAATTTCCGAAGTATGATATGTTGATTTTTTCACGTGGATCATCCGGTAAATATTTCCCCTGGTCTCTGAGTAGTGAGATCAGGCACCCGTGGGCAGTGGTGCGCACGTTAAAAATACCGTAGCAGTTGGAAATCGAAGAAAGTAGGCCTAACGGCCGGTACTCGGGCAAAATTCAAGTTAAAAATCTACTCAAATTATTCTAGGGATTCTCGCCCAACAGAGAATGTGTCGCAAAAAAAGGGGGCCATACCAACAGGTCTTGGTTATGTGGTTAGCGGAGCTGCTTAGATGTTGCCTGAGAGGCTGCGGGTCTACCTTGCTCTAATTTACCCTTCCACCTCCACCAGTCTAAAAAATAGGCGATCGTACATTCCAGGGGCTAGCAGATGGTGGGATCGACCTGGCAAGTCACCAGTGGGTTTTTACTTGCCCAAAAACATGAAATAAATGAGGTTGCACGACGTCTAACGATATTAGTGGACTGAAGATAGATAAATAGATAGATAGATAGATAGATAGATAGATAGATAGATAGATAGATAGATAGATAGATAGATAGACAGACAGACAGATAGATAGATAGATAGATAGATAGATAGATAGATAGATAGATAGATAGATAGATAGATAGATAGATAGATAGATAGATAGATAGATAGATAGATAGATAGATAGATAGATAGATAGATAGATAGATAGATAGATAGATAGATAGATATATTGTTTCACTTGTTGTTGTTGGATTTTTAAAACATATTATCCTATGTAGATATTTATTGACGAACACCGATTTTCCTCTGTATTGCTTTTGTCTTTCTCCAAGTCGTATCTTCGTACATGAGAACTTACTTCACATTGGAAGTAAACAATGCTTTAGCACGCCACCATAATTTGTTGAAAATTTTTCGCAATTTTCAATTTTGCTTCTTTCAAACATTTTAACTGCTCTGTTTGTTAGTCAATAAATATGGTTTTCTTGCGTGCATAGACATAAATAAATAAAGAAGTTGTTGATGTTATTGTTTTTGTTGTGTGTTTGTTAGTTTCTGAGATACATTAAGATGAATGTGACATTGTTTGAAAAAATTAAAATATTTTGACTTTCCCGGCTAGGGTTAGTCGCTCCGATAGAAATCCATGGAAACCACAACAAAGTATCGATACTATGTTTATAATATCGGCACCACTGTTAGTTTCCAATTTAAGCGTAGTTATTAGATCTAAAAAAATAAAATAAACAGAGCTACCAGGTAAATATTCTTTCCAACAACCTACTTCACCTTTCCCCAAAAAGTCGGCCTGCTCCAATTGGCGAAATAAGAAAATAAATCGTTCAAAAGCCATTTGTAATCTAACATACGATACTTTTACCGGCAAAAAACCAGTGTAGATGGCCGTGACGAATCCAGCAGTAAAAAAATGTGTTTACTAAGTACGGACATCATACCAATGTATGATGTCCGTACTTAGTAAACACAAATTTCAACAAAATTTATTTTGACAGTGAGACAAGTTTGGCTGTACCAGTCGGTCTTTGGAGTGCTAAAGTTATTAGTATTTATCTCCCTTGATTTGCATATATTAATGCTGTTCTTGCCGTCCCAATTCTAGCTCTTATATGTGCCTCTGTGCCTCCTGAACTATTAGTGGTACTGTCCAAATATGTGAAGCTGTCCACCTCTCCTAGTGCCTCACCTTCATGCATGTTTATAGTTATTATAATTTCGATTCACAAATATTCACCGTTACTGATTTTTATAATATTTACTTTATTTTTTTCTAAATCTCCTTCCAACTTGCAGATGGACATAAACATTGACCACTGCGTCATGGGACCTTGGTTTAACCCTTTTCAACAAGTGACTTGCACTCCATATATGCCCTCCTCAGTTCCAGCTCAGTATACCCATTACGACAACCACGTTAGTCTACGATTTGACCAGTCACATAACTTGCTTCACAGAACAAGAGTTCAAGGTGCCATTTTGAAACCTAAAGCAATTCGGATCTCCAATATACATCCTTTGGTATTTCCTAAATTTTCAGAGAGCCAACCAAGGTTTGGTTCACATTTCCAGGAATTCAGAGGTCACAATGACAATATTACTCATCATTTCGGATTCAAACCTCGATCTATTCACGACGTTGGTGCACATCTCAATGGATTCCATCAATATTTTCCGTTTCTTTCCCCATGCCCGTATGTCATCAATAGTCCAGCGTCTACGATCGATATAGAGTTCAAGGACATGCTTCATAGCCAGAAGCGACTTCTGCACTTTTATGAAGCATCTGACAATAAACATCACGAAGAGTCGCATTTTGGAGCGGATATAACTGTTCTCAGACCATCAGAAATATATCTGCCAACAGCTGCTAATTCCCTTAATCAAAACTTCGGCCATAGTGAAAGAGCTATCGTTAGTCCTCAATCTACAGAACAGAAATACATTGCATTCCCAATTAAAATAATTCCTAACGACAACCGAATTATATCTAAGCTAAACGAATCGAAGAGAAAACATGCATGTGTTCAGAAATTAAAGCACAAAGCGTTGAAAAACTCAAGAAAGCGTTTTAATTCGTCTTTTGTCAGAACAATAAAGCATGACACATTTAGTAAGGAGGAACCATTGAAAGAAGAATCAAAATCACATTCTCCAAACAAGGTTAAAAAGTACAAGAACATGTCTGATGATCTGAGTTCACAAAAGTGTAGTCAAGAAGAAAATATCTCTTTAGAATCATCTCGAAGCTTCCAGAAAAACAATGGGGCATCTATCCCTAAACATAGTCTTGATAGCAACGATGTTTCGTCCAAATCGTCTCTGGCTAAAAGTGTTTCTATAGAAGATAATAGAACGAAGGTAGTAGGGGACAGAATGTTATATTCCCCACAACCGAGTTTCTCTGAAGACAGAAAAACATTCAAATGTCCCCAATGCCGATATTTGACGGACAGAAAGAACAACCTCAAACGCCATATCGTCACGATGCACCAGGACAGCGGTAAGACCCTAGAATGCTGCGGCGTCAGCTTTCAAAACAAAGCAGCGCTACGGGACCACAATGCCATATTCCACAGAGGAGGGTATAGATGCCAGGTATGTTCCAGAAATTTTTGCCGTAAAGCTCTTCTGCGCCGGCACTTAACTGTTCACAGTGGACAAAAGGATTTCTTCTGCAATATCTGTGGGTATGCTACGAGCCACAAGAGCAATTTAGAGAGACATCAAAAAGTGCATACAAAGAGGGAAGCTAACAGTGGGACGAGTAGGAAAGGTGTGTCAATGAAAATGGGCCTACGCCTTCAAACAACATCTTCTTTTAGTGGCCTTGACTTTGGTCAGCACCGACGCTATGGAACTACGGAGGCATCATCAACTCTGCCAGGATACAAATCATCTGAATGTGAAAGCTCTTTTAAACAAAGCTCACATCCAGGAAATAGCTGTCACATAGGACAATCAACAATTACTAGTTTCAGCAATAAACAAATAAAGGCCTTTTATCGTGCAAATTTGCAGAATTTAAAAAATAGAAGTCTGCATAATAATAAAGTGAATACCTTAGAAAAATGTGTTTTTGGTAGCAAAGACATGCGTAACGAGCGAGTCATGAATGAAGACGCTGAACCTGTTGGAGTTAATCTGGAATGTCGTCAGAACGTTCATAAAACTACAACAAAATGTGTCTCGAAATTTCATCCTGAAAAACTCAGCGGGAAGAATACAGGATGCCACCTTTTTATGGAGGATAGCGGTGGAAAGGCAGAGGAAAGTGGACATCTTTCAGAAGGCGATGAAAGGAAATATGAGAAATGCGGGCTTTTTCTAGAGGATGGTGATAGGAAATCTGAAAGCTTTACTGAGACACTTAAGAGACATCGATATTTTCCAAAGAGAAAAGCTGAAAAACCAGAAGACATTCAAGTTTTCTCAGAAGATAATGAGACTCAAAAGAAGCGTAGGTGTTTTCTTGAACATTCTATCTATACTGAGGCATGTAGACGTTTTCCACAAGCCAATAATGAAAATTCTTGGAAGTGTAGACTTCTTCCAACGTCTGAAGAATGTAGACATTTCCCAGAAGAAAATGATGGAAAACTAGAGCGGAATGTTGAAGATCCTGAGGAATGTAGATTTATTCCAGAAGCCAGTACTAGAAATTCTTGGAAGTGCAGACTTTTCCCAGATGGCAATGCTCAACCCCACATATTAGTTAATTGCCTGGATGGAATTCAAACATCATTTAATGAGGACTGCAAAAAGCCACCAGCCCAACTGCCAACCATTGTACGTTCTAAGCTGCTCAGTGAAAGTTCACACACATTACCAAAAAAAATCTCGAAGATTCTCGAACCTTCGAGGCATGATTCTTGTTCCAAATATAATCAGAAAATGCAGATGTTCAATCTGGCATACACCTGTTTCGAATGTAATCAAAAGTTTTTAGCTCAGTCCTCTCTTGGCTCTCATGCTTGTCAGCAACCTCCTCACCCACTACCTGTTGATGTTTCCATTGTGGATATTCTGAAGAAAGGAATAGTGGATGGTTCTGTAATTGACAGTACCAATGACTTGTAAACAAAGCCATGTGAATTGGACTTTTGTTAGAAACAGCTCTGTACGAAAAAGACCTGCCGGTTGTATCTCGTTATCAACCATGTGTAAACAAAAACAAATGATTTATTCTCGTATATTCTTAGGAACGCCATTTTAAATACTGTACCTTGTGAATGTGACACCATTATACATGTTTTTGTCTTGATGGTGTAACTTGAGCTGTATTTGAATTTGTGAGAAAAAAGCTGCGTTGGTCATCAACCTCACTCTCTGGTCCCGAACTACCTTGCACCAATGGCAAGAGATAAGTCAAGACGATTGGAGGTAATTCAGGATGCAGACACTTTGATCTCACCTCCTTTGAGACCAGGGGTCGCTAGAAATCTGCGGAACTCGAGCCTGAGCCGTTTCCGTTATCGCTTTGAGAGAAGAGTGTCTTACCACAGCGCCTCCATGTGAATAGCTAGTTATCAACAGCACAATTTCAATTAGCCCTCGTAAAGATTGGACCTTACTTATGGTTTTAGAACTCAGCGCAGTGAGAAAGAGACCCAGTGATTCTTAGAGCAAGTTGAGACCTCGTGTAATGAGGTATATATAAAGTGAAGAGCCAATATGTAACAGTAGGATTATTATTACAATTATTATTAATCGATAGTAGTATTATTATACGTATTATTATTATTAGTACAATTAAAGTTAAAACAATTATTATTAGTAATATTAATATCAAAACAATTATTATTATTATCAGTAGTAGCAGTAGTATGAATAATGATACAAATATGATTTTCATTTCAATTATTAAAATTAATAGTAATAATACGAATTAAAAGTATTTATGTCATTATTTTTATAGTTATCATAATTATTATTAGTTTTGCCTTGTCTCCCCTTGTCTTGTCTTATTCACAAGTGCTGTGAGGCTCGTGGGTAGCTGTAGTTTTCTGCCCGGGGCCAGACGCTTTGGTGAAGTAGACGTCATCTCATGACGATTTAGAACATCTCATCTGACATGTCGTCATCTTTCTCTCTAGAGTTTTTGTTAAAGTCCATGTTGACACAGGTAGCAGAGAGTTGGTATCAATATAATGCTGATCAGCATTCTTTTTGTGAACATGTTTTTGTTTGGGGTGTTTCAATAATAGTGACTACTGATATACAATTACATTTGCTTTTTTGACACTTGATATCAATTTCTCTTTCTAGAACACCATCCTGTGTGAAAACACTGGCCAAGTACTTGAACTCCCGCACTTGTTTGACCATGGTCCCGTTTACCGTAATGTTCATGTTTTCAGGCGATCTGCTTATCTGCATAGTTTCTGTTTTTGATGTGTAAAATGTTCATACTGTATCGTTCACAGAGTTGAGCGCAGTCATATGTTGTTGCAGTTTGTCCTCACGCTCGTATTTTTTCTTTTCTGTTTTCTTTTTGTTGTTTTTTTGCGTCCGCCTTATTTCTCTAATCCTCAAGGCGTTGTGCGTTGCACTGTGGTTTTTATTTTGCGCATGTCGGCCCAGTGCATCCGACTTCAGCAAGAATTGTATGTAAGGGTCTGCTTCCTCCTGTATTTTCAAAGGGTTGTCTTCCCGGGGGTAACGGCCGGTGCTGTGATGGGGATCGAACCCAGCACCTTCTGGATGTGAGCCGTATCACTTAACCACTAGCCCCCGCCGTCCCCACGCTCGTATTGTAAACATTGATCATCTATAAAATGGAGTTCATTTAGCTGATTAGCCTCTGTTCTTTCTTCCTCTGCATTTCTTGGCAGATGCTCCAATTTGGTCTCCAGCGTTATTCTGTCCATATATGCGTTGAAGAGTAGGGGCGACAACACACCCTTGTCTCACCCGGGTTGTTATCTCCCTTGTTTCGGTCAGACCATCTGTTGTTCTTACTATACACTGACACTCTAGGTATAGTGCTCTTATCTGTCCAAGACGGATGTGTCAGACGGAAATGTTCAAATATCGCAGTCAAGCTGTAAACTAGCGACACAATGCATTCCGTTCTCTGGACTAGATTATGCTACTTGCAAAGCCTTCTTCGGGGCTTTGTAGCAGGAGATTGAGAACAAACGCAAAATTAGATGAAGAAGAAGAAGAATATGCTCTAATATTATCTAATAGCCGATTCGGTACACCATAGTTCATTTCTGTCTATAGTATAAGCATTATTATTACACTTATAATTATTAGTAGTGTTATTTTTATTAAAATTGATATTGTTATTGTTATAATTATTAGTAGTAGTAATATTATAATTATTACAATCATTCTTATTATTACAATTATTTGCTTTATTATTTATTAGTTATTAGTGTTACTATTACTATTATTAATAGTACTAGTAGTAGTAGTATTAGTAGTAGTAGTAGTACTAGTAGTAGCAGCAGCAGCAACAGTAGAAATGGTAGAAGTAGTAATTTTATTACAATTATTATTGTTTTTATTTGTATTAATACTATTACAGTTACTATTTCCATTATTATTATAACAGTTTTACAACTACAATTTTTACAATTATAATTATTTTATCACTATTATTGCTATCTGCTTCTTTTGTCGTCTTACTTTCTACAGGGTTGTAACCTAATGCCGTATGTATGTGTCTTTCGCTTTTCTGGTAGCCCCAGTAACATTTTTGCCGCAGGTCTCTTTACCCTGTCTATCCACCATTTCCTCTGTCTACTTTTCTCCCTTTCTTCCCTTCTCCTGTAGAAGGTTGCATGAAAACTGTGGTCTGGTTGCATTCTCCCAGTGTAGACTGGTTACATTCTCACAATGTTGTCTGGTTACATTCTCACAATGTTGTCTGGTTACATTCTCACAATGTTGTCTGGTTACATTCTCACAATGTTGTCTGGTTACATTCTCACAATGTTGTCTGGTTACATTCTCACAATGTTGTCTGGTTACATTCTCACAATGTAGTCTGGTTACATTCTCACAATGTTGTCTGGTTACATTCTCCCTATTTGACCAAACCAATTCATTCTCTGTTACTCGATGTACTGTTGGCAGGGAATTGTTCCAACCTTCTCCCGAATACTCATATATGTGATTGTGTCTCTTCTGGTATTGTTAGTTTACTTTCGTACTCATAACGTTTCGCAGGTGGCTAATTTCGTTTCTGTACTTTATTCAATGCCCATGTTTGACAATGATGGCACAGGGTTGGTATGAAAATACTCTTTATCATCTTCATTTTTGTTTGGATGGAAATCTTGGAATGTCTTAGTATAAGTATTAATATTATTACATTTATGTGGGGACGGCGTGGCCTAGTGGTTAAGTGGCACGGCTCACAACCAGAAGGTGCTGGGTTCGATCCCCATCACAGCACCGGCCGTTACCCAGGGGAAGCAAACCCTTAGAAAATGCAGGAGGAAGCAGACCCTTACATAAAATGAATGCTGAAGTCGGATGCACTGGGCCGACAGGCACAAAATAAAAACCACAGTGTAACGCACACACGCCTTGGGGAATAGATAAATAAGGCGAACACAACGGGGGGTGTCAGGTGGGGTTCACATAGTGCATTCCCCGCTAGCCATGGGTGTTCTCATTGAATATCACACTTCTTTGTTCTATATTTAGGAATGTTTACCGTGGCTGTGTCACGTCCTGCCAACGATGCCTTCACGATCTCCCCCATCTCCTCCCACGCCACAACAACTGCTACTTTCCAACGAGATCCAATGGCTCTGTCCCACCTCTCCACCTTTAGAGTCAGATCGTAGTCCGACGGTAGTGCAATGTCAGAACACCGGGTGCTCTTGTTGCAGCTGGGATGTTGGGCTAGGCCCGGATCCTTTCTGGTTGCCTCTACCATTATGTGGTGCTGGGCTAGGCCTGGATCTTCTCTGGGTGCCTCTACCATTATTGGATGTTAGGCTAAGCCTGGATCCTCTCTGGATGCCTCTACCATTATTGGATCCCTGGTAGAGGTCTCGAAGGTTGGACAAAGAAAGGTTGTGTAGCAGACACACGACAGATGGCAATATCATTTAACCCATGGGTGGGGTTTGGGTTAGTAGCAGCCAGAGCAAATTCCACAAGTCGGTGGGTACTGCGTTGTCACCTTAAGGGTCCCCAAACTGCCTACCGCCTGGTTGTACGACCGGTACTCGGTCGCCCCCCATAGCAAGCTCAGTAAACAACAGGGTCACCCACGAGAAGGTGTTACTATGAACATGTGTGTGCAGGAGAGGCCCTTTGCCAGAGGCTTGCTGTCAGCAGGACAGCAGCTTCCACAGCGATCACTGCGCCCTGGATGTGAAAGGCTGTAGATTCGCATCAGCATCTATTTGATGTAGGCAGGACATTGTGCCCAGACCCTACATTGACCCCCTGCAGTGACCACACAGTAAAACGAATTATTAAGAATAATTCTCGGGAAATCTGGATGAACAGGTGGGCGACGGGAACAACAGGTCACAGTGCATTTAGCGAAATGTTACAGCCAAAAAGTAACGATGCCATAAATAAACTACATAGAAGAGATCAAAGTCTCATCTTTTTCAATTCCGAACAGGACATACCAGAGTCTTTAGCCACTTAAACCGTATCAATCCCCAGCACCTGCCTTTGTGCAGACATTGCTCTCATCCTGATGAAATAGTTCGACATCTACTCATTGAGTGCAAGGCGCTTGCGGACATGAGGAAAAGATTCTTACAAGCACTTCCGACAATTACCAACACACTGTACGGAGCAATGACACAATTGAAGAAGACCGGTATATATAATAGAATGGCATTGGGCTACCAAGAGTAGGCTTTGCTCGGCATCTATGGGATAATAACAACAAGTACAGATAGTCCGTGAAAGGAAGCCTGTGTGCAGACATATACAGTGATGGTTGCAACAGTAAATGTTTTTACATGATGCGTTTGCTAGCCACATCTACAACCCTTTTAGCCGCCTTTCACGTCATGCTTAGCAGGTTACTTTTTGTTCTTTTCTTCTCAAGTCGAGTACGACTCGGGTGCAGGACAATGATAACATATTTTATTAGTAGCTTCTATTTACGTCCACTTGAGCCGTTGTTGTTGTTGTTGGTGTTGTTGTTGTTGGTGTTGTTGTTGTTGGTGTTGGTGCTGTTGGTGTTGTTGGTATTGTTGTTAGTGTTGTTGTTGTTAATGTTGTTGTCGTTAGTATTGTTGTTGTTTGTGTTGTTGTTGTTGTTAGTGTTGTTGTTGTTGGTGTTGTTGTTGTTGGTGTTGGTGTTGTTGTTGTTGTTAGTGTTGTTGTTGTTGTTGTTGTTGTTGTTGTTGTTGTTGTTGGTGTTGTTGTTGTTGGTGCTGTTGTTGTTGGTGTTGTTGTTGTTGGTGTTGTTGCTGTTGTTGGTGCTGTTGTTGTTGGTGTTGTTGTTGTTGTTGGTGCTGTTGTTGTTGGTGTTGTTGTTGTTGTGTTGAACCCACAATGGGTAAGTTTACTATTTTATGCGCTATGAAAAGGACGTTAAGTGGATGGTTGTAGTAGCTTTCCTTACATCACGAGCGTGCTGATGTAGGTGGGCCGCTGTCCTCGAGGCGAATGGGCTCTGCTTGGCTTCATCTACGTGGGCATCTTGACTTTTATCAAAGAAACATTGTACTGCACTTGGACAAATTTAATATGATCATAAAAAGTCAACATACTAAAGGGAGATCGTGCTTAACAAATCTATTACAATTCATGAATGAGAGTGGAGTCAGTGGAGGTTAATGAATTAGATTTTACACAGGCCTTTCATGGAGTTGCTCATGAACGATTGTTTAGGAAGTTGAAATCACACAGAGTAGGTGGTCAAGTTACCAAATGGATCGAAAAATGGTTAGCGGGAAAAATGAATGCACAGCATGGATAATTAAGAAATTTGATTCATGCGAGTTAAAAATAAGTGAACGCTTGGAATGCATTGCCACGGGAAATAATGAGAGTAGAGTTAGTTAATGCATTCAAAAATAGATTGATACACATAGTTATTTTTAGATCACGTTGAGTAGAAGGAACTGGTTGTATCCAGACTTGCAGAGCCTTCTAAGCCAGTATAAAGAAGTTGAGTTAAATTAAGGCCCGCTCATACGAAGCTTGTGACGATGATATCTGATTGGAAGTCTCAAGTCTGGACATCACAAGATGGAAAAGAAAGAAACTGATAGCGAAGATAACTCGAAACCGTCAGATTATTAACTAGCACACCCGCTAGCCATAAAAAGGGAAGCTCCCATCCAGGGGGACGAGGGGGGGGGGGAAATCCCAAGACAGCCATTCGCTTGATTTGTTATTAATGCAACAAAGACAAGTCCTTGACCTCTGGGCTGTTGAAATCAGGGATTTGGTAGACTCTCAGACAATAATAATAAAAATTATTAATGGTTGTGAAGATATGTAAGAGATGTTTTCCATTAAATGCCAAGGTAGTTCTCACAACAAATGTTGCTATCAGGGATAAAGTGTTATTTACAATTATATAAGGCCTCAGTTTTTTCGAAGGTTGAGTAGCCATTTCTCTTTTTGTTCCCTGTATGTGCTGCCTTAACTTAACTTAACGTCTTTATACTGGTTTAGAAGACTCTGCACAGTCTGTATACAATTCTTAAATGCATAAATTGTCCCTGCCTTCACTAACTCCTGTGTCAATGCAATCCAAGCATTCACAACTCTCTGAACAAAAAAATATTTCCTAATATCTAATCTGGACCTCTATTTAGATAGAGTAGCTATGCCTTCTTGTTCTTTTGGGTGGTTGTATTTTGAAAAACTTGTTATAGTCTAATTTATCCGTTCCTCTGATCATCTTATAAACCTGTATTGTCCCCTCGAATTCTTCTCTCTTCGAGACACTGTAGGCCGGTTTTTCTAAGTCGTTCCTCATAACTGTAATTCTGGAATCCCATTATCAGCTTTGTCGCTCCTTTTGTATTCTTTCCAGCATGTTTACATCCCCTCTATGATAAGGACTCCGCACCTGTACACAGTACTCCAATCTAGATCTCACTAATGCTTTATACAGTTTGACTATCACTTCCTTGCTCCTTTGTTTATAATTTCTTATTATCCTACCTAACATTGCATTTGCCTTTTTCACTGCTACCAGAACTTGCCCACTCACCTTACCTGTATGATCTATTATAACCCCTAGGTATCTTTCCTTATCTATCTTTCTTATATTGTTTTCTCCCATTCTGTAATTATGTTCCATATTGGATCTACCCATGTGGATGACTGTACATGTATCTACATTAAACGCCATTTGCCAGCTTACAGACCATTCTTTAATTTTATCTTAATCCGTCCTCAATATATCTACTTCTGCTTTAGATGAGACACTAATGTATAGTTTTGTGTCATTAACAATTTTGCAATCATGGATCTCATATCAATGTCCAAATCGTTTATATATATCAAGAACAAAAGTGGTCCCTAACAATTTACAGATTTTAAACTCACCGGTCTATAATTTGCTGGATCTGATTGTTTGCCCTTTTTCAATAAGGGATCACTCCTGCATATTTGCAATCTCGTGGAACAATCCCTTTTGTAAGTGATTGAGAATATAATATAGCCAATGGTTTTGCTAGTTGGTCTCTAATTTCAAACAGCAATTTTGGATGAATACCATCTTGACCTGAACATTTATCCACTTTCAACCCCTCAAAATAAAAATAAAATAATATTTCTTCTGTAATACAGATTGATCTTAATCCCGCTGTATCCATGTCTCTTTGAAAAATATATATAGGCTCTGGGATCGTGGAGCAGTCCTGTTTTGTGTAGACTGTGCCAAAGTACTGATTAAGTAGATTAGCTGCCTCCCTATTTTCACTTATTATTGTTCCTGTGCTGTCTATGAGAGGGCCTACGTTGTCTTTCGTTCTTTGTTTATTTCTAACATAAGAAAAGAATCTTTTACTATCTCTCTTGATCCTCTGAGCAAGTCTATTTTTGCTGTTTTATTCACTTTCTGAGCTATGTTACGCTTTTGTCCAAATATTTTATAAATGTTTCTTTTAATTTACCTGCCTCTATTTATTTAACAGCGAGCCTTAACAGTTGGCCAATCAATAACTTACAGCCGGGTCGACTAGCGCGTGTCGTATAGGGGATTTGACCAGCAACTTCTGCCGTGAGAAGCAAGTGTTCTACCGCTTTGTTATTTATATAATAGCTAATTGTAGTATTCGTATTTTTACTTTTTGTGCTGCGTTTTTCTTTCACCGCCAGGTATGGAAGAGTTATCTTGACCAGGCCCTAGTATGTGCTTGTGCCTTTCAGCGTCAGATATGGAAGAGTTATCTTGACCAGGCCCTAGTATGTGCTTGTGTCTTTCAGGGTGATTTCCTGCTTAGCGGGCAAGGCTCGCCCAGCTTATTTCGGAGCTGCGTTGTGGCAAGCACCGCTGAGAGTAGCTGACCGATGTACGAGTCCATCTTAATACACTCTAACGCTGCTGAAGACGGATGTGTCAGACCGAAAGGTGCAAATATAGCAGTCAAGCGATAAACTAACGAAACAGTGCATTCCCTGTTCGGGGATTGGTTGCGGGAGATTGAGAACGAAATATTAAGCAGCATTTTGTTTGGCTGCGTTTGGATAAGTACAGCGGAGGGTGGTTGGCCATTGTACGAGTCCATCTTAGTAGACTCAAACACTAGAGCAAAGTATACCCGCAGCCTGTTAGGCGCCATCTGTGCTGCTCTAGACAAACCACGTAATCATGGCGGGTGTTATGCGATAGGACACAACTAGTCACCTCTTACGACATGCGCTCTGTGTCTTGTCATACACAAAGGCCCCGGTGGACCACTCTGGATTATTTTTGTGTTGTTAATTATCGTATCAATCTGCCCGATAGAGATAGGCCCTATTGGGGAAAAATGGTTCTTTCATGCCACCAGGTATAACTCACGATGATGATGACTCCACCGTTGTTTTGTTTTTTTCGAACATGTAATTTCCCTGCACACAGTAATCTTCCCGCCTTGGTCAGAACCACACATTGCTTTCCCTCTGAACTGAAGCAGTAATACCCAGCACTCAACAAGGCACAGTCATTACTTTATGGTTCTTTCTAATTACCGTCATATGACACACCATCTCCTAGGCGTATTATTTTTGGTTACGCCCCTTTGTTTTCTTAAACCAAGGGCAAATAGTTAGAAAAAGGAATTCATTAGAATTATATGATCCTTAATATTTATTGTATAATTAGCTTGTGACAAATGCAACTTGCTTATGATGTTGTAATAAGGCGCACTAACGGTGTGCCATAATATATAATAAAAACGACAATTATTTATGTGGGTATGAGAGTGTGTGAAAATGGACTAATATTTTCACTAATTTTTCTAAACTTTTGCAATGGGCAGAAGTGATCTCATTGAGTAATGATTTTAATTGCTGCACAGGTAGAGTAGATATAATAACTAAATTAAGGTAAATGACAGAATATATGACACATGCAAGGGAGCAGAGATATGACTATTTGAAGATGAACTTTTAGGATGTTTCGTTCACAATAAGTGACAAAGAAACCGGCCTTTCAAAAATGCTGCTTCAAAGCGAATGCGACGAAATTGGAATAAGTTGACACCTTTAAATACCTGGACACATACATAACATCAGATGAAGTATGCAATTAGACAATAAAAAAGCAGAATACCCCAAGCAAAATCGGTCTTCCAGACCATAATGGGAATTTTGTGTAACAAAACCTTTTCATTAAAACTGAGAAAGAGAGTTATTGGGTGCTAAAATATCTTGCCTGACCCTAACTAACATGTCTGATCAGTATGTTTTGCGTGACTAGACGTTAGTCTTCCTTTCCAAAGAGAAGAGAGAGAGAAAGAGAGAGAGAGAGAGAGAGAGAGAGAGAGAAAGAGAGAGAGAGAGAGAGAGAGTCCTTCACGGGTGAGGTAAGTATACTGAAATAAATCAATTAACTCTTCTTAACCATTTACAATGCATATCTCTAAAGGATTTTATGCAGATTCCTAAAGGAATTTTCAGTGCAGATCTCTAAAGGATTTTTCAGTGCAGATCTCTAAAGGATTTTTTAGTGCAGATCTCTAAAGGATTTTTCAGTGCAGATCTCTAAAGGATTTTTCAGTGCAGATCTCTAAAGGATTTTATGCAGATCCCTAAAGGATTTTTCAGTGCAGATCTCTAAAGGATTTTATGCAGATCCTTAAAGGATTTTTCAGTGCATATCTCTAAAGGATTTGTCAATACAGATCTCTAAAAGATTTGTCAACGCAGATCTCTAAAAGATTTGTCAACGACGATCTCTAAAAGATTTGTCAATGTTTGTACACACCATTCATCAGAATGCTGAAATCCTCATGATCCCAACCAGGCATAATAGGTACCAGTAACACTTCAAATGATGTCCATTGTGGCCCGCCGGGGTCTTAACTTAACTTAACTTTACTTTACTTAACTTAACGTCTTTATACTGGTTTAGAAGACCCTGCAGAGTCTGTATACAACCAGTTACAGTTTTTTGGTGTATAATAAGGGCTAAAATAGTACGACAAGCCCATCCCCCGCAGAGAGTATGTCGTAAGAGGCGACTAACTGTGCGACATGGCATACCCCTGACCATGGTTAGGTGGTTTGTTAAAAGCAGCATAGATGGCGCCTAACAGGTTGCGGGTCTACTTTGCTCTAGTGTTTGAGTGAATTAAGATGGATTCACACATCGGATAACTACCCTTCTCGGTACGTGTCCCAACGCAACGGAGTAATAAGCTGCTCGAGCCTGCCAGGCTATGCAGGAAATCCTCGTCCTGGCTACATCTAGCTGACACCAGAGCTGACATCTGCACGACGGCATCTGCCACTGTAGAAGTACAGGTCGACAAAGAGTCAAATGTCAATATCTATATTTTCCTGTACACATGAATAGCTAGAGATATAACAGGTCAAAGACATTTGGAAAGAATTTTAATCATTTTTATTTACAAAAAAACAAAAATATCATCATAATTATATTTATGATTATTACTCAAATGAGAATATGTCTGTATTCCAATGTTTACGGGCTAGATTTGATTGGCTGATTGAATCGTGTGTTCAATACTACACTTTCAGTGGCATGAATGTAGTAAAGAGAAACTAAAAATATTTGTTAGACTGTTTAACAATTGAGAAAAATAATGGAGTATTTGTTTTTTCTAATGGTTTATTTTGAGAAATAAGAAACAAGTAGCGGTTTGTTTATTTCACAGCCGTACGCGCCCGTTAATTGTCAAGGTCGTAGACCATAAAGCGAACTCATTTACTGTATTCAACAAAGTGAGATTAGTCTAGTGAGTTTCTGTTTGCCTGTCTGTGCAATCACAACAAACAAACAGATACGATATCATTGGATTGATTTATAATTAATCTGTGTATACGGGAATGAAATAATGTGCGACAGGTCCTGGGTTCGAATCCCTGATGAACCATAATATTTTTTCTTCTAACTCTCTGTTTAAAATCTGCTATGAACTTATATTACTACATTTCAATTTGTTATTGCATTACTTCCGCATAATCACCACAAAAAAAAAAATTAATAAAAACGTGTAATGCACGCTTATGTGGGAAATGAGGTGGGGTAGGTGGTGAGGAAAGAGGTAGGCTAGTAAAAGGGGGAATAAATGGACAAAACTGGTTATGAGAAGAGGCTGACGAGCTACGGGGGACGAGATGTGCAGGTTGGGGTTGAGGGGGAGGGAGGAGAGAGAGAGAGAGAGAGAGAGAGAGAGATAGAGAGAGAGATAAACCAGTTGCGTGTGACGAGATGTGCAGGTTTAGGGGACAAAGATGGACGAGTTATAGGAGACGAGATGTGCAGGTTGGGGTTGGGGGGGGGGGGGGAAGGAGGATGAGAGAGAGAGAGAGAGAGAGAGAGAGATGAGTTGCGGGTGACGAGATGTGCAGGTTGGGGTTGGGGGAAGAAGGAGAGAGAGAGAGAGAGAGAGAGAGAGAGAGAGAGAGATGAGTTGCGGGTGACGAGATGTGCAGGTTGGGGTTGGGGGAAGGAGGAGGAGAGAGAGAGAGAGAGAGATGAGTTACGGGTGACGAGATGTGCAGGTTGGGGTTGGGAGGAAGGGAGAGAGCGAAAAATGGACAAGTTGCGTGTGACGAGTTATAGGAGACGAGATGTGCAGGTTGGGGTTGGGGGGGGGGGGGGAAGGAGGAGGAGAGAGAGAGAGAGAGAGAGAGAGAGAGAGAGAGAGATGAGTTGCGGGTGACGAGATGTCCAGGTTGGGGGAAGGAGGGAGAGAGAGATAGAGAGAAATGAACGAGATGTGCAGGTTGAGGGGGCAGAGATGAGCGAGTTACGCGGGACAAGATGTGCAGGTTGGGGTTGGGGGAGGGAGAGAGAGAGAGAGTGAGAGAGAGAGAGAGCGAGAGATGGACGAGTTGCGGGTGACGAGATGTGCAGGTTGAGGGGGTAGAGATGGGCGGGCTGAGGGGAAAAAAAGATGGACAGGTTGAAGAAGAAGAAGAGAAAATGAGTGAATGAACTGCGGGGATGGAGGAAAAGGAAAAAAAAGTACATTAAGGATGTGAGGCACTGGTTGGGTGCGGGCATGGGGAACACTTTCAATTGTTACACTGCTGTTTTTTCAGTCAGTTCGACTGACTTGTAGTGTGCTGACTGGTACTGTGCTGACTGGTACTGTGTTGACTGGTACTGTGCTGACTGGTACTGTCCTGACTGGCTCTGTGCTGACTGGTACTGTGCTGACTGGTACTGTGTTGACTGGCTCTGTGCTGACTGGTACTGTCCTGACTGGCTCTGTGCTGACTGGTACTGTGCTGACTGGTACTGTGTTGACTGGCTCTGTGCTGACTGGTACTGTCCTGACTGGCTCTGTGCTGACTGGTACTGTGCTGACTGGTACTGTGCTGACTGGTACTGTGTTGACTGGTACTGTGCTTACTGGTACTTTTGCTGACTGGCTCTGTGCTGACTGGTACTGTGCTGACTGGTACTGTGCTGACTGGTATTGTGCTGACTGGTACTATGCTGCTGTGTATTCTAGTGCATATGTTAAGCCAGTACTTATCAACCTAGGCGCTACCTTAATAATGACATTACGTTTTTTAAAATATATTATCATAAAGAAAGTGGGTCTGGAGATTAATTTTTTTATGACCAAAGTGTTGCGGAATCGCTTCGCCACTTGTAATACAGTCTTCCTTGGAGTTATAGGATTAGAGTATCCCAAAGAGTACATTTATCGTGGGCGTCTTCTAAATATGGAGAATAAGTGACAAGACGTTGCTGTGCGGGTTGGGCAGCCTTCTCATCTATTAACACGGTCCTGGACGGTTGTTATGACCAAGACCTACGAGCCCCCTCTTCAATTACACTGTACTCCCTGCGATGTGCTACGGTCCCGAGACGTGGACTCACTAGAATCAAAATCAAAATCAAAATGACTAGAGGAAAAATTGAGAGTGACCCAGGACTCCCTTGTATGACTCATGGTATGTTGCTGGTAAAACCACTATTCTCAGTTCTCTCTCTCTCTCCTCTCTCTCTCTCTCTCTCTCTAATGTAGCATGTCCTTTGCAGAACGTCGCTCTCATGACATCATGTATCAAGGAAACTATCTTTCGCCAGTTTTACGGCCTGCTCCAATGTCAAATCTATCGTCTCTTTGATGTCATGAGTCCATCGTCTTCTCGGTCGGCCCCTGCCTGTCCTCCCAGTAACCATGCCCTCCATAAGCACACACTACAGTCCGTTGTGTCGTTTGACGTATCAAAAAAACCTCAGTTTTTGGGTCAATACGTCATTTATGAGCCAATTCTCTTCTACATTCAGTCGGATGAATTTGTTTCTTTCTTTCTTTGTCCACGGGATTTTCAGGACTCTTCTGTAACACTGTGTTTCAAAAACACTGATCTTTGCCCTTATTGCTTTTGTAATCGTTCATGTTTCGCCTCCATAGGTTGCCCCAGGAAAAATGTATGTTCTTAGGATCTTTAGTTTTAGTTCTTTGTTTGTATTATGCCACAGGTTCTGCATACTCCTTATCTTCTGCATTGCCGTAGTAAGTCGTATTCTTACTTCTTTTGTAGTCTCCATTGTTGTTCAGTATTGATCCCAGATATTCAAAATGTGTAACATTTTCAATCTCTTCGCCAGCTATTTCGATTTGAGGTTAGAGTTTTATCTTATCAGTTGTCATTATCTTTGTTTTCTTTGTATTCAGGTAGATATTCTAGGCGTCACTATGTTTCTAGATTGATGTAATGATGTGTCGTTGGCATATCATATCTCCAGTATCTCCTTTCCCTCCGGTATCTCCTTTCCCTCCGGTATGTCCGTTCCCCCCCGGTATCTCCTTTCTTCCTTTTGTGAAAGGATTGAAGTCTGCCGAAATTGGATCTACCTTTACATTCCTGATAATGCATATATGTTGAACAGGTATGGTGAAAGAATGCAGCCCTGTCTGACCCCCTTGTGTATCTAAAACCAATCTGAGGTTTCACCATGTATTCTGACGGCTGCTTGCTGCCCCCTGTAGAGGGTTTTTATTAGTTGAACCAGATGTGTTGAGAAGCCCATATCTTTCATAATGTTCCCCAGTTGCTGATGTTTTACGCAGCCAAAGACTTTTGTGTAGTCTATAAAACAGACATACAGGTCCGTATTGAATTCTCTGTTTTTCTCTATGATGTGTCTCATTTTGAAGATATGGTGCCTCTTTCTGTTCTGAACCCTGCTTGCTTTTCGTTTATTTCACAGTCCAGCTTTCTTTCTATTCTTTTTATAATTATCGGCAATAAGATCTTTCTGGTGTGGCTTATCAAGGCGATAGTGCCATAGTATGTACATAACTTTAGATTCCCTTTCTTTGGTATAAGGATCTACACAGATTGTTTCAGTGCTTTGTGCCATTCTGTGTTGCGCTAGATCGTATTACAGACTGCATGGTATATGCGGATGCTTGCCTCTTCTCCCGCTCGTTTCAGTTCAGCGGGTATATCATCGCAGCCTAGGCTTTTCCTATTTTTCAGCGCCTTAATCACTGCTCGAACTTTGCTTAATGTGGGTTCTGGTTGTTCATCTTCATTGTTTGTTAGCATGTCTTCCTTTTTTTGTGTTGTCCCCGTACATCTCTCTGCGGTACACCTCCCAGTTCACTCAGCTATAAATGGATACCTGCCGAAAACAAGGACAAATTTCTAAGCCACAACAGAAGCTACTCAGTGTGTGCTCTGTGATTAAGTGGAATAATCAGTAAGTATACGTTTTGACATTTGTATAGAGAGACTGCGCGCATATTGGTTTGTTAAGAGTGCAGTAGTGTTTATACTTCTACTTGAAATTTAAGTATGACAACAGGCAGGTGAATTCCTACTACCAGGTAGTCGAAGGCTATCCATAGGTTCTTTTGATGATTTTAATGCATGCGGCTTATTAGGTTTAGGGAAGTGGTGGGGAGAGTATGTAGCGTACTGGGTTGGGCATTATCTGTTTCAATATTTTAGCCCAAACAGCGACTAACAATCTGCTCTTTCCATCTTCAATTGTCAATGTTTCTTTTACAACCCACGTCGGCCCCACGGGATCTCCGAAATTATCATCCATATCTGATAGGACGAGGAGCTAGATCTCAGGACCTGGGGTCGCCTGAAATGTGTTGGCTCCGAACGCCCGCCGCTAATTGGATTCGTTCGTAAATTATCTTATCTCCCAGCCACATATACTTCCAAACATAAAACAAATTCTTTTAAAAGACAGATCGAAATAAGGTAACCCTCAATCAACTCTTTCGTCTGAAGCAC
The DNA here is from genome assembly GCA_036924085.1 of Ariolimax columbianus. Taxonomy (NCBI): domain Eukaryota; kingdom Metazoa; phylum Mollusca; class Gastropoda; order Stylommatophora; family Arionidae; genus Ariolimax; species Ariolimax columbianus. The sequence goes on from JAVGWX010000021.1 coordinate 18,131,327, forward strand.
TTCAATTTTTTCAACAAACAGCACCAGGACTTGAACATGTCTGTTAACTCCTGTCTGAACCGCGGACCGGTCAAACAATAAAGGAAGAAATGCAATGCGTTGTTCAAGTACTGAAGTATATTGACAATCGACCAAATTAGAAAAGTGGTTGCCCGACCACGCCCATGTGGTGCGGTCGAAATGTAGGTGTGGACAATTATAAAGATAACGATTGGACCGTTAAAGATAAAGAACGTCAATGTGACGGTAAGTAAAGTCTTACTGACACTTCTCGTGGTACGTCGTGAGGTGACACTGTTTACCAGGTCGCTGTCACCACTCGATAATACTAAAGATGCGCTAATAACATCGCGTTTGATGTTGCTACGGATACTGAGATTTGTTCTTTCTGTTGAAACTTCATCGAAAACAATCCTATTAAGATAACGGGACTTACAGACAGCCTCGTTTTCTGGCGAGGCACTATCTACATAAGTACTGGAACCAAGACTATTGTGATCAGTGTTATTACATGTGATATTTGCTTTGTCAAATAATTGATAGGGTTTATGTTTGTTGCCAGCTTTGTTTTCGTGTACAAGAATGTCTCTCTCACTGTTCGGTATGGTCCACAGGCGAGAACAGGCTTCGTTAGCTTCAAGACTATGTGGCGTGTCAGGTTCCAGTACCGGCAAAATATCGACGGAAATCTCATTGAAACTACAGCTCGATGGGTGGACTTTGTTTGTCAAAATTCTGGTTTTTTCTACCAATTTTTGAACATACTTTTTTTTCTTGGACATGTTCATCTCTGGAGATGCTGCGCTATTTTTGACGTCATTTTCGAAAATGAAGCTAGCGTCAACATTTGCGCCTGTTAGCTGATCTAAGGACAATAACTGTTCTTGTTGGGAAGTCATTTTGGGAACGACAGTTTTAGGTCTGTTAATATTTCCTGTGCCCACATCAAACATTGAATGCTCTTGTAATAGGCTACTTCTTGTAAATTCTATATTCACCATCTCGGAAAAAGGCCGACTTTGTTCTTCTACACCACAAGCCACGACCTGTCTGTGTAGCGAATGACATTCCTGTTTATGTGGTCCCACTACTTCACATGACCAATCTCCTATACACTGCCACTGAAAGGGTACACCTGCAAGCGAATCCCCGAATGTGTTCGTGTTAAGAGGTTTAACGTTACGGACATCATGGTTGAGGCTTTGCTTCAAATCCAAGAACAAACCATCTCCCCCTGAGGATGTTATCCTGGCCTTGATATCTTTATCGTCAGACTGAAATCCCTTTTGGGTATCGACCCCCCTATCCACTGTTGATGTTTTCTGTACGCCCTTATCAACGTTGTATTGACTACTTTGGTTCCCATCGACATCGTACAATACACCAAGCTCATATGAATTAGCCATGGAGGATCCTACAAGCCTATCCACATTCTCTTCATTAGAACGAGTAGGCAATCTACTTCTGATCACGTCCTGGTACATTGACATAGTATTCTCGGAGCGTACCAGTTGTTTTATAATAATTGCATTCGATGTCGACATGATGAGAAAGGGAATAAAGAAATAAATAGAAAAGTCGATCCAAGGCCAAACGTTCTCCACAAACCTGCAAGAAGAATTCACAATTTTTTTAAATGCAATAGTTATAGTAAGTCATTTTATTACTTTTCTACAAAAAACATAAATCGAAGATTGACACTTGTTTGTACGACCAGTGTATTACTTATAGTTTATCAAACAAATCAGTCGAAAATTCAGATATCTGTCGTGTTTATTGTCCCTCGCCTATTTTGAACAACATTTCAATCAAAGTACACAGTTCTTTGTCTGACTAGTGTTATTTTTATTTTTTATTCAAACAAATCGGTCGAATATTCATCGTTACCTGTCTGAGGAACTCGTGGCTGAATGGTTTCGATGCCTGTCTACTGACAAGGAGGCAGCGGTTCGAATCCCCGGTACGGTATATGTTGGGGTTGTTGTTTTTGTTGTTTCGAATATCCATAATGAGTAGGTTACTCTTATGTGCGCCCTGAAAATGGCGTTAAGTGACCGTTGCATTAGCTTCTCTCACATCCCGAGCGTGCTGATGAAGGTGGACCGGGATCATTCAGGCGTTCGTGCTATGCTTGGCCTCATCTGCTTGACGCTCACTGCTAAGGAGATCACGTCGATCCTCACCTTGTTAGCCAGACTGTTGTCCTCGACAACAACCCGTTTCCAGGACGACCAACGAAAAGGTCAGGTGAGGTTCTTCGCCAGTATATTTCTCCTGACCCTAGCTTACACTCTCTGATCAGTGTGTTTTACCTGACCCTGGCTAACACTCTCTGATCAATTTGTTTTACCTGACCCTGGCTAACACTCTCTGATCAGTGTGTTTTACCTGACCCTGGCTAACACTCTCTGATCAGTGTGTTTTACCTGACATTGGCTAATACTCTCTGATCAGTGTGTTTTGCCTGACCAGACATAATCGTCATTGTACCTTATGTTAGGGAGGGGGGGGGGGGGAAACATAGCCAGCAGCACACGACATGGCGACAGCAGTGGCGAGGCGGCATGTAGTCCTCAACCTTAAAACCCTTCGACTAGCCGAGCAATGGGAAAAAGCCGTAGGACCTATCTGGTTAGTGTCTGTTCGTGTTTATCTGTCGAACAATTCTGTCGAAGATTCAGTTCTTAGTCTGTCTATTGTCTAACTTATTTTTCTATCATACAGATTAGCCGAAGATTTATAGTCCTTAATATTTCTTCAGCTTGTTTGTTTTGCTACTGTTTGTCATAAGTGTGTAATATTGATTATGTCACCTTCGACCTTTCACCTGTCACAAGTGTGTAATGGTTTTGGGATCAATTTTGTTCTTGATATATAAACTATTTAGACAATGATATTTGATTTATGATTGCCAAATGGATGAAAGAAGACCATGTAGGCGTGTCTCATCTAAAGCGGAAGTGGATATATTGAGGTTGGATTTAGATAAAATTCGGGAACGGTATATGAGCTTGTAAATGGAGTGGTATGTAGATAAATGACCAGTCATCCACACGGGTAGATCCAATATGGAACATTATTACAGAATGGGAGTGAACAATATTGAAAAGACAGGAAAGCGACTAGGGTTCATAATACATCATACAGTTAAGGTGAGGGAGCAAGTACATGTCTTTATACATCATCATCTTGTAGTAGCGTGTATTTGTAGAATTGCTTATCCGGCAAAACTATTATTTTTTCACTTGTCATATATACCTGAACACGTAACAGTCAATCTGTAAAACTGTCAATCTTTGCATAGCTGCCCTTTCACTGCCATCCCCAAAACCTCTTTGATATTGTGTGTCCACCTTCTACTCGTTATATATTTACATACATAAACATACATACACATACATACATACATGCATAGATACATACATACATACATACATGCATGCATATATACATACATGCATACATGTATACATGCATATATATATATATATATATATATATATATATATATATATATATATACACGAGGCTGGTTCAAATGAAATTGGGCCTAACTGCACCCAGTAAACATACATAACACTATGTGCACGATGGCGTAACTTCTGGTGTAAACAGCACATACTGACCGTCAAGTTTGCAAAATTTCATTACTCTCCGCCTCATAGTTTAATCAGCAGACCGTTAAAAACATGGCGACTGACATACGGAATCCGTTCAGAGTTGATCAGCGAGCGGTGATTCGGTTTCTACCAGCTGAATAATGTCGACCAGATGAGATTCGTCGCAGAATGCAGACAGTGTATTTTTTGCTGCATCAAATGGCGATGGCTTTTCTGACGCAACAATATGCGACTGACCTGGTCTCGGAAGATCTTTTGTTTCTCACATCCTTCTTTAAACATCGTTGTCCAGTTCTTCACTGTTGTCTTCGACACACTTAAATCCACCATACACTGCCTGTATTCTGCGATGAACGTCAACTGGTCGGCACCCTTCTGCTAATTGAAACTGAAACACCGCTCGCTGATCAACTCTAAACGAATTCTGTATCACACCCGCCATGTTATTAACGGTCTGCCGAGGAAACTATGAGTTGGAGGATAATTAAATTTTGCAAACTTGACAGTTAGTATGTTCTGTTTACACCAGAATTGACGTCATCCTGGGTATAGTACGTGTGTTCACTTGGTGCAGTTTCATTTGAACACGCTACGTGTGTGGGTATATATATATATATATATATACAAGTACACACTCTTTTATTGTTTCCTCAGAAAAGTCCATATGTTTCAGGTCGCTCCAATTTAATTTACATTCTTCAACAAAATGCCATTGAGATCTACAGAGTTCACCCGGCTGCCAATGAGCTCAGATCCTTCACTAGACTTCATATGGGCCCATTTGCAATACAGGACTTCCAAATTGGGGCATATACACCCATAGATTGCCTAAGAGATTCAACAGACTGTCAAGAAGTCTTCGCTCCATTTAACCAGATCGCTGAAGAGGTCAACGGCCTATCGATTTTAATCTAACTGCCAAAGACAATCAGACGTCCATTCACCAGACTGTCTTAAGGAAACATTTCACCAAAATAATTAGGAACTCTTGCTGTAGAAACAGAACAACAGCCCAAACTTACCTGACTATTAACTGTGATGATAAATCTGCGTAGCATCTTTTCTGTCCATTTGCGTAAATATGCTTGCCGTCGGAAAATGCAATATCGTAGGTCCAGAAGAAATGCAGGTTAATTAGCGCGCAGAGACAAAAGAGGATTAAAATGATTATTCGTGCATTGTAGAGTGTACGCCATCTTTTTGCTACCACTGGCCAAGAGACGTACAGGCATCGGTCAATGGACACGATTACAATAATCCACACTTGTGTGTCAAAGAATGGAAGAAGAAAAAAAAACAATGCATAATGTGTTAGTTGGATGTTTCTTGGCGTAATCGTTTGAACATGTTTTTTTCTGACAGTAAATTGAGCTATAAAACCGGGTACTTGTGCGTTAATTCACCCACGGATTATAATAGGTCAATAGAGATGTCGCACATGTCAGCAGGACATTCCTGTTCGTTCTGGCACATAGTTAGAGGACACCTAACCCTAACCCTAACCAAAACGGAACACACAGACACATGATAGATGTGTGAGTTTCTGTGGCGACATCGGAATAAAGTCCATCAGTTAGACCCGTTCGACAATATTCTGCAGAACATCACAGAATGTTGGCCTCCTGTAGCTAGACACTTATAATTATTTCTGTACGGGAACCCGTGTGGTCATTGAATGGTATAACATTTCAGAATGGGTGAATTAACGCACAAGAACCTAAAACGGTGTAGCATTCACAACATCCTTGTTGTTTAAATTGTATCTTTTCTTGTTCTTTTTCTTGTTTTTCCTCATCTTGTTCTTCGTGTTATTGGTATAATTTGTTTTCCTACTTCTTCCTTTTCTTCTTTATCTTTTTCTTTTTTTATTTGTACATATCGGTGTAATTTTTGGTGTTTTTGTTCTTGATATTATTTTTATTGTTCTTCTTGTCCCTTTTGTTCTTGATATTATTTTTATTGTTCTTCTTGTCCCTTTTGCTCTTGATATTATTTTTATTGTTCTTCTTGTCCCTTTTGCTCTTGATATTATTTTTATTGTTCTTCTTTTCTCTTTTGTTCTTGATATTATTTTTATTGTTCGTCTTGTCCCTTTTGCTCTTGATATTATTTTTATTGTTCGTCTTGTCCCTTTTGTTCTTGATATTATTTTTATTGTTCGTCTTGTCCCTTTTGCTCTTGATATTATTTTTATTGTTCTTCTTGTCCCTTTTGCTCTTGATATTATTTTTATTGTTCTTCTTGTCCCTTTTGTTCTTGATATTATTTTTATTGTTCTTCTTGTCCCTTTTGTTCTTGTTCTTGATATTGTTCTTTTTGTTATTGTTGTAGTTATTACTGTTGTTGTTGTTCTTCTTCTATTTGTTGTTCTCGTTGCTGTTGTGGTTCTTGTTGTTTTTCTTGTTGTTATTGTTCGTCTTCCTTTTCTTCTTTTCCTTTTTTTTATTTCTCTTCTTCTTTTGTTGTTTTGTCGGTGTTGATATTGTTCTTTGTCTTCTTCTTCGTATTATTATTATTATTATTCGTCTTCTTCTTCTATTCATCTTGTTCTTGATGTTTTTTAAATTGTTGTTATTGTTATAGATGCAGTTGTTGTTTTTTCATCTGCTTCTTTTTTATCATCTATTTTCTTATTTTCTTATAGTTATTCCTGATGCTGTTGCTGTTCTATTTCTTCTTCTATCCTTTTTTATTCTACTTCATCACCATCTTCTTCTTCTACTACTGCGTCTCTTTCCTCTTTCTTCTAATCTGGTTGTGTTTCTTGATTTAGTTGTTGTAATTCTTCTTCTTTTCCTTCTTCTTCTTCTTCTTCTTCTTCTTCCAATTGTGTTGTTGTTCTAATCTTCATTTTCGTTTATCCCTTCATCATCACAATTACCCTAATCATAATGATCTCTATCATCATCATTATCATCACTATTATCATCATCATTATCATCACTATTATCATCTCTATCATCCCTATTATCATCACTATTATCATCTCTATCATCTCTATCATCACTATTATCATCTCTATCATCTCTATCATCGTCACTATTATCATCACTATTATCATCTCTATCATCTCTATCATCACTATTATCATCTCTATCATCTCTATCATCACTATTATCATCACTATTATCATCTCTATCATCACTAGTATCATCACTATTATCATCTCTATCATCACTATTATCATCACTATTATCATCTCTATCATCTCTATCATCACTATTATCATCTCTATCATCTCTATCATCGCTATTATCATCACTATTATCATCTCTATCATCTCTATCATCACTATTATCATCACTATTATCATCTCTATCATCTCTATCATCACTATTATCATCACTATTATCATCTCTATCATCACTAGTATCATCACTATTATCATCTCTATCATCACTATTATCATCACTATTATCATCTCTATCATCTCTATCATCACTATTATCATCTCTATCATCTCTATCATCGCTATTATCATCACTATTATCATCTCTATCATCTCTATCATCACTATTATCATCACTATTATCATCTCTATCATCTCTATCATCACTATTATCATCACTATTATCATCTCTATCATCTCTATCATCACTATTATCATCACTATTATCATCTCTATCATCTCTATCATCACTATTATCATCATTATCATCACTATTATCATCACTAAAATATCAACATCAAATCCCCTATGGATTTCTCTTCGAATGGTTGTCCATATCTGGAAGCTTTAATTTCTTCCTTCATCTCGTTAAGAAAGGTCAAGTTTGCTTGACTCTTCTATAATTTGTATTATTATTATTCTCCAGTGGTCGCCGGAGTTGTGTATAACAGAGACAAGAAAAGCACCCCTGCTCTACAGAGATCATGTCGTAAGAGGCAACTAACTGTATGACACGACATAACACCAGTCATGGTTAGGCGCCTAACATGCTGCGGGTCTACTTTGGTCTAGTGTTTGAGTCTACTAAGATGGACTCGTTCATCGACCAACCACCCTCCGTGGTACTTGTCCAAACGCAGCCAAGTAATAAGCTGCTCGAGACTAGCCTGCTAAGCAGAAAATACTACTCCCGGCTACATCCAGCCCACGCGAGGCACAGACCTGCACAAGAGAATATTCTCCTGTAAAAGAATAGATCGACGAATACTAAGATTAATTTTGTTAATATTAATATTATTATTATTTATATTTCACTAGACTCCCTACCACACAATACACTTACCGGACATATCCAACGACTGGTACACAAAGAAGTTATGCAATTTGCAAGCTATTCTTGAAGTTAATCGGATGTAAATATTTTCGGAATTCTCCAACCACAGCCTGTGATGGTAAAGGCAGTGCATAAATAAAGTAATTATAGAAATTTAAATGCATTACTTGTCTTCAACCTTTAGTGGCATAAATGTTTTTAACTTGGTTTTAATTGTCAGTTCTGACCTGAGTCATTTGATACTTTTTTCTTCATACTTACTTGACACTAAACACTTGAAGCATTACCTTTCTGTATTTCATATTTGTCTTCTAAATGTACAGTTGAGACAGTACTGTCGTTAAACTTTATCCCATTGCTGGGGTAGTCGAAGAGTTTTTAGGCTGAGGACTATATACCATTTTGACCCTGATGTCGCCATGTAGTGTGCTGGCTATGTTTGTTTATTTCACTTGGAATACTTGGAACCCTGGTATTCAAACAGGCACTATGTTAATGTCTATTGTCAGGTAGCCGAAGGCTATACGTCTTAGGTATTTTAAACTTCATGTGACTTACTAGGTCTGGGGGAATCTACTTCCCCCTCCAATAGAAAAATACCATACGCCTAATGCGAGGTTCGATCAGCAGCCCTCCTTGTCAGCAGGCAATCATCGAAACCATTCGGCCACAGCAAGAGAACAATTAATAGCTATAGACACTCAAATGCCTTTATTATCTTCAACTGGTACAGAAGAGCTCTGTTTTGTCAATAATCTAGTAACAGCGTATGTGTTCAGCTTTCCTCAGCAGATGATGAAGAGTGTCAATACCAATGGTTCCAGTGACCCACTGGTTGTGCATACTACTCCTGCACGGTCTTCTGAGGCTAAGTTCAACTCTATGATTCATAAGTGATTGATATCATAGTGTGTCAGTCTGTGGATTTCTAGTTTATTGAATGCAGTGTCACGATTCAGAGCGTCGTTGTTGATTGACCATAGAATGCAACATCTATCCATTTATACAGTTCCGACTCTGGTTCACAAACTTGCAATATTCTGAAGTGCATTCAGTAGTGCATTGAATCCTTTTGCATGCGCAGCAAGAGGCTCATTCGTGTGGATCTCCAACGTGCAGGCAGTAGTTTGACGCACTGCGTGTAAACCTGTGTCGCATTTTTACTGTCTAGTGCACACGGCTGAGATTCCCAGGCCGCAAACAGTGTCGGTTCTGGTGTGACTGTGAAATTTAGACACGACTATAATGGACTAGAACACGGCCCTGGAGAGATGCCCAACACATCACTCATTCGCTGAGTGATGTACCTACGAGCTCTTGCGGTTATGAGAAAGGCACGACATACAACGATAGATACCTGTTTATGAGAAAGACTTCGGGAGTAAATCCTGAGGGAAAATTTGTATCCTGTGCTATCTCCAGTTGTCTCGATAAAACCATTCCACTGGTCAAAGGTAGCTCAAGACCAGGACATGAGATTGACAAAAGGCGCAGTTTCTTCCACACATTAACCCAAATACCCGCGCAAGCCACATATTTCAGGGGACACAACAAGAGAAAAGACTGTCCATACAGCTGAACGAAGAGAGTAGGTCTTCAGTACATCAACATCATCAGTTTGACGTAGCACCGACCGATTGGACAACAGACTCTATGAACATCCAGCCATGTGGAATAGATCTGATTAGCAGACTTGGGCCTAGCAGAGTGGAGTTAGTGTAATAGTAACACTAGCCAAGTCCTCAGACATTTTATTGAAGCTATTTTGAGCTAACATTTACACGGGACAAAACTGCATAACATAAAAATATTGGATAACCAGTAATAGTTTTCCTCGCTATCTGAGTCTCAATTTGTGTCACAATACTCAACGGATATTCCCGCTACTTAATGTCTATCAATGACTGCCTCTAAGATGACGACACTGCTATAGATGACTCAGCAATTCAGACTATAAATCTTTCATATTGAAAGAGGTTCGAGCAGAATTTGGCGCTAAAGAGGACGGAGCAGAAATGTGTACAACCAAAGAACTGCAGGAACCATCAGTATTCACACTCTTCGACTTTTGTTGAGAGAGACTGAGCACCTATGGGTATCCCCGGAGTGCAGTGACATCGATTCTTAGGAATAGGCCAGCATTTAATAGGCTATATTGCTCTAAGCATTAGCCCTTTGACCTATGTAAGGGACGGGATGGTGTACAATCCCATAAGTTGGAGAGTCCTCTTCCATCCCAGATGACTGAGGGCTCTACTTCTCACCTCTTAGTCAGGAGGCAAAAACTAGCGTCAGGGCCAGGTGAAACACACTCTCGACGTTCTTAGTTGAAACAAGCTGTCACAGCAGACCGGTCAACGAGGCGGGGATCAACACTGTAATCTCTATTGTGGTCAGCTTCCTGTGGAATTTCGGATTGCACTAACCAGGACAGGTCCACCTTTTAAAGTACGTCTCGGAATATAAGAAGAGCCACTGTAACCAGCCTCTTCCCCCTCTCTACCCTCATCAACAATCCGACGTAGAGAGTTAACATATTCACCACGAAATACTTGTAAGTCTCTAAACACATTTATTCTTGCAATGCCAAAGTGCCACTATGAAGTCCAGTTACATTTAAACATTTATGAATATTTGATATAGACAAACTTTTATGTATCAACATAACAGCTATTCAAGCCAATCTATCGGCCTTGCGACACTGTAAGAAAGTTTGCTAGCCGATATTTCGACTCATCAGAGGGAGCCATTGAAATTAACTCAGTATGACTTTTACAAAACAATACAGCCTTCCACGATGTGTTTTCAGTGTAGCAGCGATACATTTTTCGTCTCTATCATCCACAACGGCAACTCTGAAATGCTTACCTGACCAAACCAGCGTACAGAACGAACAGATCGGCTACGGCGAGAGTGGACAAATAGAACATGGTGGTCTGAGATCGCATAGACTTCCCACAGAGAATAAGTAAGGACAGGATGCTGCCAATTGTACCTGTTGAGTACAAGAAAACATAAACGTATTGTGATTGGGGCTAGACAAGGCATCAGTGTCGTCACCAAGGTAAATATGCCTCATGCTGTTTTACTAACCACTGTGCTGTATGTTTGCGAAACATCGACAGTGTATAGCAGACACGACAGATAGTTAAAATGTTTTCACTTGAACTATCTGTGAAGCAGATCAGAATCAAGTTTAGTTGAGTCGACGAATCAATCTCATTGCACACGGCTTAACCCATAACTGCTCAGTTCTTTTCCATATTGTGAACTCTGTAACACAGACTAGGATTCCATAATAGATTGGGTAGATTTTAAACATAATTTTGAATTTTGCCCAGGCAGCTGCCGTTAAGTTTATTCTGTTCGATTTCAAACTGAAGAAGGATTATTATCGTGCGCAAAACTGAACACGGAGATTGACGACTTTGCAGTGAGTCGCCTCGTACCAGATGCTGTCGCTGGGAGGAACGTGTTATAGACTTCATTTTAAATGTTCTATGGTTTTTGCGAGATAAAGAAACCAGCTTCCATTTTTGTTGTCTTGTCCTTTCAAAAGAAAATAGGGTACCCATTTATAAACTGCTAGACTGGATCGTTTCGATACCAAGAATTGAACCATTAAAATGTACCACGAGAAATGCGCGTCCTAGCGGCTCTGCCATACATACTCATGCACATGATCATAAGCACAACATAAGTTACTTGTCAAAGACAAGGTATTCGTTGGGACAAGGTACTACAAATTATATATATATATATATATAAAATATATATATATATATATATATATATATATATATACCTAAGTGGCAATCAAAAGATCAATAAATCAATCGAACAATCAATCAATTGATCAATCAATCAATCGATCAATCAATCAAAGTGCGTCGCTCCTCTCGGTGCATAGGCCACTGACAACATCCCGCAATCATATCTGGATGTCACCGATAACAATCCCAACATATACCACATCATCACAATCGAGGTATCTCTAGTGCAGCCCAGAACCACTCGCATACCTTCATTCTGGATGAGGTCCAACCTTTCACACTGTGTTCTTGATAGTATGAGGATGACTAGTCCGTAATCGAAGACAGACAAAACGACCTGACGGAATAGGATGAACAGGAAGCGTTGTTCCAAGTCAGAAGCAGTCATGATCTTGAGTGTTCCTAACCCTCTCTTATATCTGTGTACGATGTGGTCAACATGGCTCATGAATAATTAAGCACGGAGATCGTACAAATAGTCAATATTTTACTGCTGGATACACCACACACATCTATTCAGGATTTTGTCAGTTGAAAAATTATGTGTTCGATTACAAATGAATTTTGAACGATTTATCTTCTAATTATGCAGATTGGGCCCAGCCGATTTTTTCGGAAGAGAGAAGAAGGTTGTTGGAAAAGATTTTGTGAGGTAGATCTATTTATTGTGTTTACTTGGATGTAATAAATATGTTGGATTGGATACTAACAGTTGTGTCGATATTATAAACACAGTAACGATACGTTGTTTTGGTTTCCATGGATTTCTATCGCACGCACGCACGCACACACACAGAGACACATAGACAGACACACAGACAGACAGGCAGGCAGGCAGACAAACAGACAGGCAGGCATGCATACATACATACATACATACATACATACATACACACATACATACATACATACATACATACACACACATACATACATACATACACACACATACATACACACACACATACATACATACATACACACATACATACACACACACATACATTCATACATACACACGTACATACACACATACATACACACATACACACACACACATACATACATACATACATACATACATACACACATACATACACACATACATACATACACACACACATACATACATACATACACACACATACATACACACACACACATACATACACACACACACACATACATACACACACACATACACATATGATTTGAAGTTGACTCACCAACGATAAGGATAACAGGTGCCACATATCTCCAGATGAGGATACTAGCCTGGTATTCGATAAACTGTTTGAGTTCGTCTGCACTATCGAGTCCAGTATGGTTTCGTTCGTTGTTCAAAAAGCCGGAACCCTGGGAAGCGAGTTGAAAGTTCAAAGCGTAAGGTTGAACATGTAATGAACTATTCCAATTCCACGCCATTTTTAAAATTCTTGGCTCAACTAAGATAACTACGTTATCGTAAATACCTCCTGTTTGTATTGAAATGCTTGAACGCTGTTTGTAGTAACAACCATCATTCATTGCTTGTGTACTTGGAAACCAATTATAGCGAGAACTACAGAGAGCAAAGACTCACAACATGTACTCGACGTTGAGCCAGTGACGTATCACTGGTTGGGATATATTTATCGCATGGGAGATGAGAGACTACCAAAGAATTCTTTTCTTTTTGGACAGTTAGCCATTGGAGTCAGAAGAATCAGCAGTCCCACACTGCGATTGAAGGACGTATGCAAGAGAGGAATGAAGTCATGAGACATTCCATACGAGGGCTGAGAAAAAAATTGCTCAGGATTAAGCTATCTGGTGGAGGGGGTATAATGATCGCTGTCGCTCGCAGAGGCCTTCTGACTGTAGAGAAAATAAAAAGACTGAAGAAATCAAGGAACAGCCAGGCAAGCCAGCCTCCTCAGTATGGTTGTACGATCTGTGGCATGGACTGTCACTCCAGCATCGGCCTTTACAGCCATTGTAGACAGTGTCGAAATACAGGAGACAAAGCTGGACAAAACGGACAGGGCGCCACGCGCATGGTCTATAAAGACTGAGACGCCTATGTATGAATGAATGAATGATAAAATACATTGACTTAACAGATATTCTGGATGCGAGCATCAACTGTCTATATGATAAGAGTACATGGCTACAACAAACAAACAAACAAAAACGGAGTTCAGGGACTTCCCCCCCCCCGATTATTCAAAAAGTGCTTCCACTGATAAATGTTTTCTAGATGATCAAAGAAAACAAGTGTTATCTAATTTTGAGCTTGAATCCCCTGGTAGGATGAACGTTCCTAATTAATGTCGGTGTTTTATCGATTATCAAAAATATATAAAAGCTTATTCTTCCAGCATATTTCTTAATTATTTAACATTACTATCCTTTAACGATGGAGTCTGCCTGACCTAGGGGTGAAACGTTCGTTTCAGAATTCCAGTGTACCCTGTTCTAATCACGACCGTATCCAGTTTGGAAGACACGGGTTTTTTTTCTCGAGCGATCGCTCGTTCAAGTACGGAAAGTAACGCCAACCTACAGTACTGCACACCTGCCAAAAAATTTATAACAGCCAAATTAGGTCATGAAGCGACGTTCTGCAAAGGACATGCTACTTACTTTTTTGATTATTTTTCTTTCTTTAACGGTAATTCAGTTAAATATTTGCCACTTTATGTATTTATGGCTTCTCTATCCCATGGCTCGATAATATGTTAGGCACTAAGCCAGAGAGTATATTTTGATTAATCACACCAATCAGAAGTGAACACAGCAAACTCTAGCCAATCAGTGACATTCTTAAGACACGGCGTTTTTTCACGCGGACATAGAAAATTTTTCTGTTCACTTCACATGTTAACATGTCTACTAAAAATGAATTCAATGTTCAGAAGATTACCACTAATCAGAAACTACTTTTTATGAACACCCAGAAAGAAAAAAACGCACCCCAAATCACGACGCAGAAATTGTTGTTGACCATATCCTCAAAAGAGACCATTATGCCCTCACCGGAATGGATATGTTATGGATATATAAGCATGCGAAAGAAATTCCTTCGTGCAACAACTTGGTACAATTCATGGAAGCCGAAATGAAAATCACAAACCAGAAGCTGGGCATCAGACCGAACAATGTTGTGTGAACTTGTTGCCGCTTTGAAATGCGCTATCTCGTAGTTCGTCAGCTTTCAGCCATTGTTTCGTGGCGAAAATAACTGTACGCACAAACGAATTTGGGTAGAGATTTAGCGGCCATTCGCTACTCGCTCTGTTTCTGTAGTGTTAGCTGATATAAACATGTTTAGTTACAAAGGAAAACATTAACAGAACAACGACGTCTATTGATTAATCAATTTGTTATCATTTTATTTGCGTGTTAGTAGGTCAGAGGTTCCCAGCATGTGTGAGACGGTCAAAAGGACGTTTTACTGTGTAAGGTCCTGGCTTTTTACAGCTAATCTATCACGTCCTTCAACATATTACTCTTTTTCTTCTTCTTCTTTATCTCCTTCATCTTTTTCTTTTAGCTTTTCTTCTTCTGTATTTTCTTTTTTATCTTCGTTTTTATCTTCTACTTTATGTTCTTCTTCTTCTTCTACTTCTTATTCTTCTTCTTTATCTTCTGTGTCATTTTGTTTATCTTTTTCTTTACCTTTTTCTTCTTGTGTATATTCTTCTTCTTCTTCTTTATGTTCTTCTTCTTTATCTTTTTCTTCTAATTTTTTAAATTGTCTTTATCCCCTTCCTTATCTTTTCTTCTTCATTTTCTGTAAGTTTATCACCTTCTTTATCTTCATCTTTATATTCTCCCTTAGTTTCCTCTTCTTTTTCTTTACCTTTTTCTTTTTGTTTCTTTCACTTCATCTATATCTTCATTTTTATCTTTTTCTTTAGTTTCTTCTTCTTTATCTTCGTTTTCTTTCCATTCTTCTTCATCTTCATCGTCTTCTTTTTTCTATCTGTTTTAATATTTGTTCTGTGTAGATATTAAAATGGCAAAAGAATAATACACATCCTTGACTCACTCCTTTCTGCACATCTTTACTTGGAGAAACTATGTTTTGCACATTTTACTGTAGCAGTTTATTCCGAGTACAGATTACTTAATAGTATTATGTCCTTACCGTCTGAAGATAGTGGCCCTGTACAGGCAATGATGGCGACATCTTTAGAAGGTTTTGTCTTAATGATGTAACTTACTCTGTAAATAGATGAAACTGCGCTGGTCATCAACACCCTTATCTGGTCCCGCGCTACCTTAAACCAGTGGCAAGACTATCAGTCGAGACAACTGGAGGAAACTCAGGACGCAGACACTCTGGTTTTACCATCTAGATATATACCAACATCATCATCATGTAGTATGTTTTTTGCAGAACGTTGCTCCCATCAAAGCCCATCTGAAAGAAATTAGATCTTTTGCTAAATCTCGAGCCTGCTCCAGAGCCTTGCCCAAGCATTCCTTGACATCTTGGTCTGCTTCTGTCTCTCTTGTTCGGCACCACATCTTACATTACCGTTGTCTCAAGACTGTTGTGTTTTTTTGTGTGGCCAAAGTATTTAAAATATATGTTTATGATGGTATTAATCAACCAGTTCTTCTTCATGCCAACTCGTGTCGAATGTCTGCATTCATCTTTTTTTTTAAATCCATGGTATTCTGGAAACCTTTCCATAACATTATGACTCGAAGAACTCGATTCTTTTCCTTGAGGTTTAGGTAACTGTCCATCTTTCGTATTCGTTTGCAGCAACGAGAAATCACAGGTTCTAAATATTTTCACTTTTGTTGATTTGTTGATATTCTGCTGTAGTTTCCTCAGATTCTGTAGCCTATGTATTGCCAATCGTTTTATGATTTCCTTTGAGCCATTGTTGTCAATTCTGGAGCTCAAATATTAGATATTAGATATTAGATATTAGATATTAGATATTGAATATTAGATATTAGATATTGAATATTAGATATTAGATATTGAATATTAGATATTAGATATTATATTGAATATTAGATATTGAATATTAGATATTATATATTAGATATTAGATATTGAATATTAGATATTAGATATTGAATATTAGATATTAGATATTAGATATTCATTGCCAGTTCTATTTCCACGCTGCCAAATTTCAATTTATGTTGACTTCTTGTTTTATCGCTGGTCATTATTTTTGCTATTTTATATTTACAAAAAAGCTTTTAATCTTAGCTGCATCTACTTACTGTGGCAATTAGCCGTTCTAACCCCTCTGCCCTGTTTGATAGTATCACAGTGTCGTCTGCGTATCTTTGCTCTAGAATCTTGTGTCCGACGATTGTAAAGGGAACGTTCCTTCTCATCTTCTTTTTCTTCGATTAACTCATGCTGTGCTGCTAGATCGGTGAGGTTCACGAAGGAGACAACGTTTCAGGTCTTCGCCGGTCTCCCACAGTTTGCCGAGTATAGTCGCTTCCCTGTGCCAGATTGGCTCCCTTTGGTCTGTATAAGTAGGGCAGTGCTGCAGGATATGTTCTGGTGATTGCTTGGGTGCACCACAATGGCACATGGGGGTGTCTTTGTAGAGGTGCGCCTTGAGTTTTCAATGTCCCTTTCTGAGTATGAAGATCGTTGCCTGCCCATCTCTGCTGTTTATCTGTGTTGTAATTTCCTGGCTTGTAATTTGTGTGCTGGTCGATCCTCATTGATCGTTTGATGAGTGTCTTTACTTGTTTAAAGCTTTGGTCGATGACGAGTCTGCGAGCTGCCACTTCGGATTTTTGCAGTCTCATCGGCTTTCTCGTTTCCAGGGATACCACAGTTGGACGGAATCCACTTGAACTATATATGTTGTTGTTTTGTTTTTTGGGGACAGTAATCTGGTGTTGTGTTTAATTTTGTGTGAGAGTATGTCTTGTCTGGGGCTTGAGGTGGCTTGGAGTACGCTCCTAGAGTCTATCTTGTTTGGGGCTTGAGATGGCTTGGAGTACACTCCTGGAGTCTGTCTTGTTTGGGGATTGAGATGGCTTAAAGTATGCTACTGGAGTCTGTCTTGTTAGGGGCTCGAGATGGATTGGAGTACACTCCAGGAGTCTGTCTTGTTTGGGGGTTGAGATGGCTTGAAGTACGCACCTGGAGTCTGTCTTGTTAGGGGCTTGAGATGGCCTGGAGTACGCTCCTGGAGTCTGTCTTGTTAGGGGCTTGAGATGACCTGGAGTACGCTCCTGGAGTCTGTCTTTTTAGAGGCTTGCGATGGCCTGGAGTACGCTCCTGGAGTCTGTCTTGTTAGGGGCTTGAGATGGCCTGGAGTACGCTCCTGAAGTCTGTTAGAATGACCATATTCGTTGTAGTTGTGTTTTGACTGACAACAGCTATCTCTGCACGTGCAGCTGTTGCTTCAGTTCTGAATTATATTATTTGGTAGAGGTCAAACCTGCTGGTACGGAGCGAGTCTCTATTTTCCCTGTTGGGGTGTGAAAAGTAGATTCCACTGCCTCCATTGTTTCGCTCACCAAGGCTCATATGTGTACACACATCATTAATACAGTTTTTGTTCTAAATTATAGCTAAGTTTGTACAGGTAGAATATCAGAGAGCTGGCAGATGGAGCTTAATGTAGAAAAATGTACAGTCATGAACATGGGAAGATCCAATAATGAATATAATTACAGGACGGGAGAGAACAATATTAGGACAATAAAAATGGAAAGAAACCTCGGATACATCATACAGGTAAAGTACGGGAGCAAATTCAGGTGGCAGGGAAAAGACTATCATGTTGGGCATGATAAAAAGAAACATTTCACATTAGAGCAAGGCAGTAATAGTCACACTATTAAAATTTTTGGTGAGACTTAAATTGGAATATTGTGTTTATGTATGAAGTCAATATCATAGAGTGGATATAAAAATGCTAGAAAAGATACAATAAAGATCTACAAAAATTATTACGGGGTTTCAGAATTGTAGTTTTGAGGAGAGACTTTAAAAAGAACTGGTCTTAAGTGTCTTAAACAGAGATGAGTTCGATGTGACAATACAATCTACAAATTTATAAATGGAAAGGAAAAAATTAGACTATACCAAGTTTTTCGAAGTTCAACCCGCTACAAGAACAAGGAGGCGCATTTACAAATGGTTTAAAGACAGGTCCAAGTTAGATATTACGAAATATTGTTTTAGTCAGAGAGTGGTGAATTCTTGGAATGCATTGTCGCAGTATGTGTTGGAGGCAGGGTCAGTAAATGCATTAAATAATAGATTGGATGCTCACAGTATTTTGAGTATATTTGGAGTGGAATAAATTGATTGTATACAGGCTCTGTAGAACCTTCTGAACAAATATAATGAAGTTAAGTTAAGTTAAGTTAAGTTAAGATACTTTTAAACAACGATCTTAGCTACAGAACTTTGATAACAGCAAAGTTAGTGTGTAGATTGTAGGAGGAAGATACATGTCATATGGATTTATATTTCCTAAGTATGTACTTTGTGGAGCAGAATAATTGATCAATGACATGGTATCTAGGAAATTAAGCTGCCGCCTTTCTTAAACCAACATGCTAAACATAACAAGACCATGAATTATTTGTAAACGTTCTAAACTAACATTTGTAAACAAAGTGAATCAATGACATTCACTGTTACAGCTTCTGACAAAGCTCTACATTATAGTTTCCGTGTTGTAAGACTAATCGTTTTAACCATCGGTTAATAAAATGGCGAGATTTTTGTTCAACCGAGGAGCCGGTTGTTTAACCAGAGAGTAGCTGGCTGAACTGGCTTGTTGCTTGTTAAACTTGCGGGGGGTGGGGGAGGAGGCGCTGTTAAACCGGTTGGGGGGAGGGGGTTGTTAAACCGCGGAGGGGGGGGGCGAGGATTAAACAGACGGGGGACTATTAAACCGGGGAGTAGTTGATGCTAAACCGCGAGATGATTGTTAGACCGGCATGAGTGCCAATAGACCGGTTTTTTTGTATTGGGCCAGATGCAGTTTACAAAATTACATTCTCCCTTTCAGACAAAAGACGTATTAAAGGTCTCACTTTCAGCTGATACAATCTACCTTTCAGACAAAAGACGTATTAAAGGTCTCACTTACAGCTGTTACAATCTACCTTTCAGACAAAAGACGTATTAAAGGTCTCACTTACAGCTGTTACAATCTCACTTTCAGACAAAAGACGTATTAAAGGTCTCACTTACAGCTGTTACAATCTACCTTTCAGACAAAAGACGTATTAAAGGTCTCACTTTCAGCTGATACAATCTACCTTTCAGACAAAAGACGTATTAAAGGTCTCACTTACAGCTGTTACAATCTCACTTTCAGACAAGAAAAGTATAAATGGTCTCCTTCTCATACAAGAGACGTATTAATGATCTCACTTTCAGAGAAAAGACTTATTAATGGTCTCACTTTCAGCTAAGAGAAGAACTAATAGTCTCACTTTCAGCTGTTGCAATCTCCCTTTCAGACAAAAGACGGATTAAAGGTCTCCCTCTCAGACAAGAGACGTATTTAAGGTCTCCCTCTCAGACAAGAGAAGTATTAATTGTCTCCCTTTTAGCTGTTATAATCTCCCTCTCAGTGGTCTAAATTTCAGCCACTCACTTAACTTAACAACGATTTTTATACTGGTTAAGAAGACTCATCAGAATCTATAGACAACCAGTTACATTTGCATTACCCTGCTCTAAGAGTTATGCGCATCCAATCTATTCTTAAATGCATTAACTGTCTCTGCCTCCACTACCTCCTGGGGCAATTCATTACAAGCATTCACCACTCTCTGACGAAACAAATATTTCCTAATAACCAATCTGGACCTTTCTTTAGTTAATTTGTTGTATCTGTGCCATCTTGTTCTCGTTGGTGGTTGTATTTTGAAGAAAAAAATTGTTATAGTCTTATTTAACCTTTCCTGTGATTATCTTATAAACCTGTATTTAGTCACCTCGAATTCTTCTCTTTTCAAGGCACTGTAGGCCGGTTTTTCTGAGTCGTTTCTCGTAACTGTAATTCTGGAATCCCACTATCAGTTTTGTAGTTCTTCTTTGTATTCTTTCCAGCATGTTTATATCCCCTCTACGATAAAGACGCCACACCTGTACACAGTACTCCAATCTAGGTCTAACTAATTCTTTATACAGTTTGACCATCGCCTCTTTACTCCTGTGTTTCATATTTCTTTTTATCATACTAAACATTGCATTTGCCTTATTCACTGCTACCTGGACTTGGCTTACTCACTTTACCTGTATGCTCTATTATAGCCCCTAGGTCCCTATCCTTTCAGACAAGTATTAAAACTGTCACTTTCAGACAAAGACATATTTATGGCCTCGCTTTTAGACAAAGACGTATTAATGTCCTCTCTTTCAGCTGTAATAGTCAAGAGACGTGTGCATGATATATATGATGACTTTCTAGGAGCACTCATTTCTCACTTTTAAGAATTCTAGCAGTTTACACTACAGGTAGATGAGTCAACGGGCATCACAAATAAAGCTCAACTAATAACTACTGTCAGATTTATAGATGAAAGCTTGTTGTGTGATTTATGGAGGAATATATCGACCAGCTCTATTGTCAGATGTATAGACGAATGCTCTGTTGGGGATATTTATAGACTAATCTTCTACTTTGAGATTTATCAACGAATGCTTTATTGTGGTGATTTATAAAAGACCAATGTTCTACAGTGAGATTTATCAACAAATGCTCTATTGTAGATATTTATAGACCAGTGTTCTACTGTGAGATTTAGGAACGAATGCTCTATTGTTTAGATTTATAGACCAGTGTTTTACTGTGAGATTTATCAACGAATGCTCTAATGTGATATTTATAGACCAATGTTCTACTCTGAGATTTATAGACCAGTGCTCTACTGTGAGATTTATAGACCAATGCTCTACTGTGAGATTTATAGACCAATGCTCTACTGTGAGATTTATAGACCAATGCTCTACATAAGAGCAATATTTGTTTTGTAAAAAATTACCTGCAGCGGCGCAGACATTTTTCAAGAAGAAACCATTTTGCAAAATAAATCCGTGGTATCGACTGGAAACGGTGCACACGTGTTCGCACCGATGCAGCCGCATCGGTGGTGGGAAAATTTCAAGGATTCTTGTCCCGAATCAAAAAGGAATTTCGGATCAAGATGCTGAGCAGCGCATGAGCTGCAGTGGTCAGCGACCCATAGCTGACTGCTAGGGTCAGGGCCAGCGAACCAGAGCTGCCAAGACCCTTCTACACCTCCACGCAGTGATCCTGGATAACAGACTGCAACAGAGCAGACTGACTAAGGAGAAGGGATCGAAGAGGGAATGCTAACCCGGTACTCAAAAAATCCTTGCTAAAGTCGGATGTGTTGGATTGAAAGGTGCAAATATCGCAGTCAAGCTGTAAACAACGACACAACGCATTCCGGTCTCTTGACTACTTTCTGCTACTAAGGCCCGTATCAGTGTTTGGTAACGAGAGAATGAGAACGAACGAAGCCAAGACAAAAAGGAATTTTAAAAGAAGAAGAAAATGAAAAAATGATAAAGAAGAAAAGAGAAAGCTAAAGCAGCGACGTCGACCTGTTACTCGTCGCTCTCAAACCTACATGTAGTATGATTTCTTTGCTTGTTCATCATTGGTGAGACCTAAATTGGAGTACTGTGTACAGGTATGGAGTCCATATCATAGAGTGGATATAAACATGCTGGAAAGGATACAAAGATGAGATACAAAAATATTTATCGCGGGGTTGTTCAAGAATTATAGAAATGAGGAAAGACTAAAAAATACTGGTCTTCAGTGTCTAGAACAGAGAAAAATTCGAGGTAACCCAAAACAAGTTTATACATTAGTCAATGGGAATGATAAATTAGACTATACCTAGTTTTTCAAAGTACGACCGGCCACAAGAAGGAAGAACTACAAATGGTTTAAAGACAGGTCCAGATTAGATAAAAGACATATTTTTTTAGTCAGAAAGTGGTGAATTCTTGAAATACATTGCCGCATGGTGTAGTGGAAGCAGTCACTTAATGCATTGAAAAATAGATTGGATGCTCACAGTACTTTCAATATCGCTAGAGTTAAATAAACTGGTTGTAAACATAAACTGTAGCGCCTTCTAATCCAGTATAATGAAAGTAACTACACTGCATCCTTGTCAAATGCCCAAACCACTTTATTGAATGCGCGTTAATACAGTAGTAAACCGATGTAGTCCCACCAAATTCATACGCGTGCTTTTGCGAATTCTGGCGCGAATTGTTTTCCCTACTGCACTTCTCGCAACTGAAAAGTCGTAATCTTATGTTTGTGAATATCTGAACGGGTCCACGTTTGACACCGATAACATAACGTAGAGATGATCAACATGTTTATCAGCGTATGTTTAGTGGACATACTGACACCTTAGACGTTTCAGTATCAGTGCTAGCTGGTAGTGTACCTTTTTCGCCTTTTGAATTATATTTTCTATCTCTCTGTACAGTCCGCCGACACCAGTGACGACACTTCCCAGGTGTGGAAATTCCCCAACCTGTTTCAGGGTTTCCCGCCTGCTTCAACTAGACATACATTTCAAGTAAAGAATAACTAATTACATGAATACTTGAACACTGGCATTCTTCTCCTTCTTCTTCGTACGCAGTCAGACAGTAACCATTATTTTTTTCGAAAACAGCGGCGGTCATCCTGAGGCTGTCGCCACTGCCATAGAGCTTGTCTTGCAGTTCCACTGTTGATGGCCACATCTGCTCTCTCTGATCCTCGTATGTCGGGCAGTTCTGCAGCAGATGTTCAGCGGTCATTTTACCGGTACCGCACGGGCATTCGTCGGTACCACCTATCTTCAATTGAACACTGGCATTCAATCAGGCAAATTTGCCGGGTTGCAGGTAGCCAAAAGCTGATTGAATGCGTGTCTGTCCTTCGTTCTGAAAGTGCTATTTTGGTCCAAATACTTGATGCAGATCATCTTTGGTTCTCATTGACGGATGGTCACCAGAAAGACACCCTTCTCTCCCATCTATCGTCGGTCATGCGGACCACATGGTCGGCCCATCTATCGTCGATCATACGAACCACATAGCCGGCCCATTTATCGTCGGTCATGCGGACCACATGGCCGGCCCATTTATCGTCGGTCATGCGGACCACATGGTGGGTCCATCTATCGTCGGTTATGCAGACCACATGGTCGGCCCATCTATCGTCGGTCGTGCGGACCACATGGCCGGCCCATCTATCGTCGGTCATGCGGACCACATGGCGGGCCCATCTGTACTTGCGCGTTGACGTAGTCTACATCCCGGAACTCTGGTCGGGATTTCGGATGTGGTCTCTAATGAAGATATTTAGGACTCTTCGCTCTATTGCAATGTCGGAAATACAGAGCTTCTCTGCGTCTGATTTTGGGTAGCCTTAACACCTCACTCATATTCCACTGCTAGACTTGTCCATATTATAAATCGTAACCACTGAAACAAAAAACTGTCTATAGTGTGCTTCTAATAAACATCTGGACATGAGTGTTTTACGGTAATGACAATAGTGCGTTACTTTAAATTGATGGAATTTCATTTTTGATCATCATCATTATCATGGACCGTCATCTGTTTCTATCACGTGTGTCGTTTACCAATTCTGTTGTTGATTATCGCCCGTTTAATTCTCTCAGGATGTCAAACTTCTCTTTCGGCCTTCCTCTGTCTCTCTTTTCTGATATATTTCCCGTGTCACAACGTGATCTAAAGCAGTCTCTTCTCATAACATACCCGGACAAGAATGACTGCCTTGTTCTGATCATTGCAGTAAGTTGTCTTTGTGCTAGTGCCTCTTCGAGTACTGAATCAATAAGTTGCCTTTGTGTTTGTGCCTCTTCGAGTATCACTTTGTGTTTGTGCCTCTTCGAGTACTGAATCAATAAGTTGCCTTTGTGTTTGTGCCTCTTCGAGTATCATTAGTCTTCTCCAAGTGATCAGCAGCATTATTCGGTAAAACCACATCTTCGTTGCTTCCAAATATCTATGCGCTTGCTTGCTGATTGTCCATTATTCACTGCCATATGTCAGTATTAGTTCCCTGTAGCATCCAAGAACTCTCTTTCTCAGTTCCAGCAACAAGGTTCTGTTCCACAAAATTCTCTTCATGGTCTGGAAGACCGATTTTGCTTGGGATATTCTGCATTTTATTTCACAATTGCATATTCCATCTGATTGTATGTATTTGCCGAGGTATTAAACGTGTTAGCTTGTCTCAATTCGGTCCCGTTCGCTTTGACGCAGCATTGTGGAGAGGTCGGTGTCTTAGTCCCTTTCATCACCACAGTTTTTTTTTTAAATGTCAACTTTTGTCTTTGTTTTCACTTTGTTGAACTACCGTGTTTACCTTTTCCTGCAAGTCGGTTTCGTTCTGGGGTATCAGTAGAATATCATCTGCATATCGTGGAGTGTTTATGTTCTGTCCTCCAAATGATATTTCTTGTATCATCAGTATGTCTCTCAAGATAAATAGTTTTTTTATTAAAGTATGTCATCGTTTTCTTGTTAGTTTCCCCCTTTTTATTTTTATATTTTTTTCTTGTTTTTTTTCATTTCCTTCGTCCTTTTAGCTTCTTTTTCTTCCTCTTCTGTTTTTTCATTTTCTTTTTCTACTGTTAAAAAAATATGTTATCTTCTTTTTAGCTTCTTCTTCTCTTTTACATTATTTTACTTTTTTTCTTGTTCTATTTAAATTGCATTTCTTCTTCTTTTTAGCTCATTCTTATTTCTTCTTCGTTTTTCTTCTTCTCCATTTGCTTCTTTTTCTTTCTTTCTTCTTTTATAATTTCTTCCTCCTCTTCTTCTCTTCTTCTTCATCTGATCCCCAGACACTCCAGTATGTCATGTTGTTGTTAATGTGTCAAGAATGGTTTATAATTTCAATAAATTCCCTCCAAATCTAGAGTGTTATCAATCCACACTTGGAAGATTTGCAGCCTGCATATAATTGTGAAATATGCACAGACATGAATTGGAGATTCTTCTACCCTAGAAAGATTAGACCGCACTGTTGGTATCTTTGGATAACGTGTCTTTACCGTAGCGGTCGCCCTACTCTCGGCGCTGTTCCACATGCCCTCCTGGAAACAAATCGAGTTTTCACATCGTAAAACAACCATCTTAATAGCTCTGCTCCCACTCAGAGAACCTGCTCTGAGCGCTACCGGAGCAATCAAGTATGTGAATTTCGCATCTGTATGACCCGTGCTTATGTTTGGATGCAGTGCCTCCCAAACTTGTCAATGATGGGCCGGTACGAATGTATCCATTGCTGCAAGGACCAGTGATCTATTATATTTTATTCTGTCTATCTATCTATCTATCTATCTATCTATCTATCTATCTATCTATCTATCTATCTATCTATCTATCTATCTGTCTGTCTATCTATCTATCTATCTATCTATCTATCTATCTATCTATCTATCTACCTATCTATCTATCTATCTATCTATCTATCTATCTATCTATCTATCTATCTATCTATCTATCTATCTATCTATCTATCTATCTACCTATCTATCTATCTATCTATCTATCTTTCTATCTATCTATCTATCTATCTATCTACCTATCTATCTTTCTATCTATCTATCTATCTATCTATCTATCTATCTATCTACCTATCTATCTATCTATCTATCTATCTATCTATCTATCTATCTATCTATATATCTGTCTATCTATTTATCCATCTATCTATTTATCTATATATGTATATATATATATATATATATATATATATATACATATATATATATATATATATATGTATGTATCTATCTATCTATCTATCTATCTATCTATCTATCTATCTATCTATCTATCTATCTATCTATCTATCTATATATCTATCTATCTATCTATATATCTATCTATCTATCTATATATCTCTATCTATCTATCTATCTATATATCTATCTATCTATATATCTATATATCTATCTATTTATCTATCTATATATATCTATCTATATATCTATCTATCTATCTATTTATCTATCTATCTATCTATCTATCTATATATCTATCTATCTATCTATCTTCAGTTCACTTATGTCTTTAGACGTCATGGGGAGGTATGACCTCCTTTGTTTCATATTTTTTTTAACAGGCGAATATCCACTAGTGACTTGCCAGGTCAATCACATCATCTGTTAGCCCCTGGAAAATACGATTGCCTATTTTTTTTGGCTGATGGTGGTGGAAGCGTGAATTAGAGCAAGGCAGACCCGGAGTCTGCCAGGCGCCATTTATGCTGCTCCACTAATCACAGTCCCCTTTTTGCTACATATTCTCTTTCATCATAGATTAAAAAGTGTTTCTTCTTCCTCTTCACCAATTGTCTTAAAACTGAGGGTTGTGGTGTGTTGTACATTACAGCTCGAAAGTGATAATATTATTCGGAAAATAGAAAAGAAAAGGGAGCTACGGATTCTAATAGTTTAAACAGGTCGGGTGAGTGAGCAAGTCTATGTAGCAGTAAAAAGTGCAATGTTATTCAATTTATTTTCTCAGCCTCGACTTCCTACTGCTTACTGTGTCCTTCTCTCCTCATTCTTCGTTCCCATAATCCTTCATCCTCCCATCCGTCACCACCACCATTATCTCATTGGGATTCGTCTTCGCACAATCATCACCAGCTCTTACTGCAGTTTATTACATTTCTTTTTCGCGTCTTCGCGTTTTCATATTAATTTGTCTTCATTCACAACACGGAGAACAGAGAATCAAGACGAGAATTACATATTAAGCGGCACGGACAGACACTCCAACATAGCGATACACCCAAGTACGTAGGCATTATAAGGGACTGGACATTATCTTACAAGGCACACTGCAATTGGATAACACAAAAAGTCAGTGCAAGAAACAAAACAATTCGCTCGCTGAAAAACGCTGCATGGGGTGCTCGTTCAGTATATCACCTCTTGTGGCAGAGCATGCGGAACCAATATGGAAAGCATCTACACACGCGAAACAGGCTGATGTGGCAGTAAATGAGACATGCCGAATTGTAATTTGATACCTTAAACCGACTCCAATTATAAAAGTTCTACGCAGTCGCTGGTCTCAATGTCCAAGCGTCTTGCAGGAGACACACCTCTCGCCCTCACTTAATAAAACGAATTACTTCTTTAAGAGGAATTAAATAGGTAACAACTTGAATATTATAATAAATTGACATAAAAGAATAAAAACATACAAAATACTAAACACAAATAAATATGAATTGTACAAAGATAAAAATAATATAATGTATCAAGAAAAATTGTATACCACATTTATGTCAATTCAATCAAGAAAATTGAAAGAATATATACGCTCTACAAGAAACCTTATTTAAACATAAACAAAGATTCGACATCCCATATTAAACACAAGTTATAAACAATAGAGAAGAAGGGGGGGGGGAGTAGCCTTCGTAGTCCATGATGAATATACAATAATAAAGTAAAGTAAAGTAACCCATAGCGTTACTGTCGTAGGGGTGTGAGGTGTTCGCGATCTCACATTTCAAAGGCTCGGCTATATGAGGGCGGTAGCCATCTCCTCTCCCTCGCCGCTTTTACTTCCCAGACTGAACCGGTACCCATTTAAGGCTGGGTCGACCCGGGAGCCATTGTGGTCTGAAAAAACATTACCGCCTCAACTGGGGAATGAACCCAGGACCACTCAGATGCAATAATAGACTAGGAAAAATTTTACACAGACAACATAGAAGGTATATTTATAACAATAAACAGTGCATCAGAAAGCATTGAAATGTTAAACATTTACAACCCAAAAGGTCACCTAACTACAAATGACAGGGTCATAATCAAATCCAAATACGGTACTACAGGACATAGTACAAGGCAAGCGAGGGTGTGGATGTCCGAGAAAATGATGGTAAGATAACATGCATTAATGGACTAACCGACGTCCCGAGGTGGCACAACAAGCAACCGCAGAAAAACGGGCGGAGCGAAGAATTGTGGGGGTGTAGGTAGCGGTGCGCCATTGATCTAACGAGGTCACGACATGAACTGAACTGAATCGTGTTACATCTGACGTTGAAAGGCAAAGGCAGTCCCGTGATCTCAGACTCTCTTTTTGAACATACACCAGATAGAAAACGCCTGAAACGGAGGAAACGTTTTCTGCGGACTGTACAGCCCTCAGAATGGAACACAGAGAGAAACAGCATAGAAAAGTGGCGCTATAGGAGCGGTGAAGGTTGGATGAACATTAAAGAACACACACCAGGATATGATTTGCTAGACACTACGTGCAGATCTCTGCACAGGTTCAGAACAGGTATGTCCAGGTGTGGGCTTAACCTGAAAAAATGGAGATTTGCAGACGATGAATTGTGTAAATGTAGGGCCGTCCAAGAACCGATCCACCTGATTAAATGTCCTAGGATGCAGGAATCATGTACAGTGGAGAACTGGAGGTCACTGGTTTGGAGCGAAAACTGTGTGAGGTTGCCAGACACTGAAAGTTACTACGTATCCACTTCGAATTTCCTCTACGAATCCACAGGAACTTACGTCACAAGCGCTCATTGTTCAACCCCCCACTCTCCACGGCTTACAACCCAACGCACACTCTCCAATGCTCACTCTACAACACTTCCTCTAAAACGCCCTCTCTCTCATATGCCCACTCATCAGCGCACACTCTACAACATTCACTATACAACATTAACTCTACCACGAACACTCTACAACATTCACTCTATCACGAACACTCTACAACATTCACTCGCCAACGTTCACTATACAACGTTAACTCTATCACGAACACTCTACAACATTCACTCGCCAACGATCACTTTACAAGGCTCACGCCCAAAACGATCACTCTCCAATCTTCCCTCTCCAACATTGCCTCCTCCAACCTTCCCTCTCCAACAATCTCTCCTCCAACCTTCCCAACATCCCTGATTCAACTGAGTGAACCACAACAAGCAACGGTCAGAATAGTTTGAGAGACATTAGACTGCTTTGAGGTGAAGAAGGAAGTAAGAGAAGGGTGCATACTTTCCCATTATTTGTTCAACATTTATGCTGAAAACATAACGAGAAACGTTAAAAATTATAAAATGTATGAAATATTCGACCCGCTCCCAAACTGAAGTAATGAAATACCAGAACTAAGATATACAGATTATAACAAAATGTCTTTTCGAAGAGGGTTTCGGGGCTCATGTTGGATCAAAAACAGGGAGAAACAAAAACCTGGACCTAAGCATCGTCAAGACTACGATAATCAGGTCCGATCATCCCGTAACTGGTGAGGTCATTAGGGCACCCACGAAGACACCCTTACAACTCACGCCACCCCTCTATGTCAGATAACGAGCAAACTTTATATTTATCATAAATAAAGAGGGCATTACGAACGAATAAGGTTTTGAATATCTCTGTAACGTTTATAAGCAGCAATGGAGATTGCCAAAGATAAGCAAGAAGAAGAGTGGAACGGTATTGGCGAGGTCAAATTAAATTAAAAACGTATGGTAGAACACCAACAATGAACACAAATAAGGATCCTGAGCTCTTGCATCTTCCCGGTAGCAAAGTACGGATGCGAGACATGGACAACCATATAAACATTATGGAAGTAGACTGAATCATCGAGCTACAATAATATCATCCTTTCCTTTATCAGTGAACCAAAACCTGCAGCATATTAAGTCTTTGGTCTGCTGTCTCAACCACATTTACAGATCATGTTTTTCTTCGTGTCTTCTTTGCGTTCGGTTTCTTATGCTCGTTTTATGACACCAGATCATGTTCAACCTCTTCGTCTTTAAGGTAGCGTCTCTCGCCAAATTGGGATCATGCATTATGCTGTAGACTAAACCATGCGAATACAATATTGCACTTACAACACTGTCTATTGTTACTCGTCTGCCAGTATCTTCCACACCCGCCGCAGAGATGATTTTGTTTCAATATGAACAGGACGACCAGGTCGGGTTTCATTTGCAAGTATTGAGCGTGTCTGAAAAAAATATATCGACGCAGTTATTCACAGCTTTATGCGACGAACACTTCTCACCGGAAACAGAAAGCACATCCCTGTGAA
This sequence comes from Ariolimax columbianus, assembly GCA_036924085.1. Taxonomy (NCBI): domain Eukaryota; kingdom Metazoa; phylum Mollusca; class Gastropoda; order Stylommatophora; family Arionidae; genus Ariolimax; species Ariolimax columbianus. The sequence continues at coordinate 18,162,063 of JAVGWX010000021.1, forward strand.
TATCCTTTGCAGCAAATGTTACGATTTTGTTTCTAGTGTATTGCTATTTGACAAGAGAAGAGCGAGCAACAAAATTGTCACTGCAAACCTGCCAATAAACACCGAAATATACGAGGCGTGTTCAAATGAAACCGGACCTAACTGCACCAAGTGAACATACGTACAGTGCGCATGATGACGTCACTTCAGATGTAAACAGCACATACCAACCACCAAGTTTACAAAATTGCATTATCATCCGACTCATAGTTTCCTCAGCGGACCGCTGAAAACATGGCGGGTGTGATAAACGATGTTTAAAGAAGGACGTGAGTTAACGAAAGATCTTCCGAGACCAGGTCAGGCGCATATTGATCATACTGATCAGAAAATGTTAGTCAAGATCAGGCAAAATATACTGACCAAGACCCCCACTTTACTTCCGCGCAGTGCTCCCTGGAAACAGGATATTCCTGGCAGTCTTGTTAACGAGCTGGATATTCGACGTAACCCCAGTGGTAGTGAGCGACACGATGATGACGCCAATTATAGCACAACGGCCTGGAGGACCATGGTCTACCTTCATCAGAACGCTTGGGGACAATGAGGCTAACGTCTGGTCAGACAAAACAGACTGATCAAAGAATGTTAGCCGGGGTCAGGAGAAATATACTGGCCAAGGCACCTCACCTGACCTCGTTGGTCGTCCCGGAAACTGGCTGTTGTCGACGACAACAATCTGGTTAACAAGGTGAGGTTCGACGTATCTCCCTATTAGTGAGCAGTAGGCAGATGAGGCCACGTATAGCACAACCACCTGGGGGATCCCGGTGCACCTTCATCAGCTACTGCAACCCGTCACTTAACGACCTTTTCAGTGAGCACATAAGAGTAACCTACGCATTGTGGGCATTCGAAACAACAACAGCACACTCGGGATGGGAGGAAAGCTGCTACAACCCGACACTTAGCGCCTTTTTTAGGGAGCACAAAACGGTAATATTACTCATTATGGGCATTCAACAACAACAATAAGAACAATGGAGACGAGCGAAACACAATACAGACTACCGAGTCTGTGAGGGAAATGGATGGCTTCACATCCACACACAAAAAAAAAAGAATATGATATTTGGGAAAAATGACCCAAAAAACATATTCGCAGATAAAAATACAAAATCAACTACTGGAACATGTCCAAATTTTCTTCTATATAGGACAATTGATAAAAGTAGACGGCAGCTGTGAACAAGAAATCAGAAAGAGAATAGGTATGGCCAAGATGGTATTCAGCAACTTGCGACACATACTGACTTCCAAACAGATAAATCATAAGTTGAAAATGAGAATTGTTAGATGGTATGTAGATTCGTCACTACTTTATGGCACAGAAACATGGACAATGAATAAAAACTTGTAAGAGACATTTGAAGTCTTCGAATTATGGCTTGGCTTCGTTCGTTCTCGAACTCCCGCTACCAAACATTGAAAGGGTTTAAGTAGCGGAATGTAGTCCAGAGAACGGAAACCGTTGTGTCGTAATTTACAGCATGACTGTGATATTTGCACCTTTCGGTCCAACACATGCGACTTCAAGAAGCATTTTTTAGTATGGGGTTTAGTATTCCCTCTTCTATCCCTTCTCCTTAGCCAGTCTGCCTGCTGCAGCCTGTTATCCAGAATCATCAGCTCTGGTTCGCTGGTCCTGACGCTAGCAGTCAGCTATGGGTCGTTGACCACTGCAGCTCATGCGCTGCTCAGCATCTTGATCCGTCGTCGAATTATAAGAAAATTGGTCGCATTCCGTGTAAAACAAAGACGTCAGGGTGAATAGATAATTAATGACCGAAATCAGAGTTAGACAGTTAAGATATTTTGTAAAGTAAAGTAAAGTATCCCATAGCATTACTGCCGTAGGGGTGTGAGGTGTTAGCGATCTCACATTTCAAAGGCTCGGCTACATGAGGGCGGTAGCCATCTCCTCTCCCTCGCTGCTTTTACTTCCCGGACTGAACCGGTACCCATTTAAAGCTGGGTCGACCCGGGAGCCATTGCGGTCTGAAAAAACATTACCGCCTCAACTGGGGAATGAACCCAGGACCAATCAGATGCGAAGCCAGCGCGCTAACCACTGCACTACGCGGCTCCAAAGATATTTTGACAACGCAACAAAAAATCTTTCTTCATCAAAAAGTAGTGACGAGTATACATAACACCTGACAATTCTCATTTTCAAATTATGATTTATCTGTTTGGAAGTCAGTATGTGTCGCAAGTTGTGGATGTCAGTATGTGTCGCAAGTTGCTGAATACCATCTTGGCGATACCTATTCTTTTTCTTATTTATTTTTTCAATACTGGTGGGGTGGAAAGCAGTCGTTCAAGAGGGAGACAACGTTATATGTGGACGGATAACAACAGGAGATGGGCTGGGAAAAGCATGTCAGATTGCACCATTACGACAAGAGATAAACTACACTGCAGAGCCATTGCAGCCGACATTCGATGCGGAGATGGCAAACTGGTTTTAGAGCAGATAACTAAGAGGGAAAATAAGTAGTAATTTGTGACACACGCAGAAAGCCAAAACTAATTTCATCGACACGTTGGATAAATATACACACACTTTTTTAGCACGTTCGATCACAGTAACAGATCACTTTTTGCACATTCTATAAGTTATCAACACATCTTGTCTAACACAGACCAGCCTGTCTACTAAACATCCCTCGTTTGACAAAATAAATAGATTTTCCCGCGTCGTCATTTAGGAGTGATTGATGGATCACGTTTGTTTGCCGTGTCTAGTGTCCTTGCTAATTGGGTTGCCAGCTTGGCGTTTAAATTAGTTGACGCCAAAAAGAATTGGTTTGGCTTTTTTCTGGTAAAACTTCCATTTTTTTATTTTTAGAGAAAGAGAAGTAAGGTTTTTACGTTTGACTTTCCTAAATGAAAATGAAGAAGAAGACAAAGGTAATCCTTTAGCATACACTGCCGGCGGTGATGAAACAGGTAGAGCCTTGGCTGTACTAAGCCACAGCTTTGTGATGTGGGTTTTTCATTTCTCTTTCGTTGCTGTCCTTTTCCTTCTCTAGTCGTTAACGGTGTACCTATTTACAGTTGGGTCGACTGCAACTGCTGGGAGCTGATCCCGGACCTTCGCCAGGAAAAGCATTTGCTCTAGCACTGCTCTAAAGAGCGGGGGGGGGGAGAATTTTTTTTGTTTGGGGTGAAGAAGAGATAATTTGAGTAGGGTGGGGGAGTGAGGGCAGAGATTGTAGTGTCTGGCTATATTATTTCTTATTTGGGATCTATGTTTAACTTTGTTTTACTGTGTTAAAAATTTTTACGCACTAAAATTTGGCTTTTTATTTTTGTTTGGCCTTCATTTGTATCAGTGTTTGGCATTATTCAGTTTTGGCTTGCCAACATTGTCACTAAGCATTACCTGCTCGTGACGTTCATATATTTTTTTACAAATGGCACCCAATACTGGGTCATTTTACTTCTGGATGTTTCCTGAACTATGTACACTTCGTGGGATATAATCGTTCATTAATTACTGACATAAAAGAGTGATATGCAGTTTTGTGCACCAAATACAGGACGCCATTAAAAGTTACGGGTGCATTCAGACATTTAATATGATGAACACAGGTTTTAATCTCCTTTCTACTCTCAGTTCAATCTGAATTAAGATGAACTCCAGGAAGCTTCACGGTGTATAATTGTATTAGCGGGCACATAATTAATAAAGTTGACTATCAGAACAGATAGGACTCAACATCAATGCTTGAAAGAAGACAACCATGAATTTCACAAATATGCCTGCTATTATCCAGTTGGGTGAAGAAGTATTACAAACTGTTGACAGTTTTACCTATCTGGGAAGCAAAATAACTCGAGACAAAGATACATCTAAGGAAATTTTCACTCGCATTGCTCTAGTAGCAGGTCCCTTTACCTAAAATAACAAAAATCTGGAAATAAAAAAACATTGAGCGAGCACACAAAGGTTGTTTAACTGCAATGTATTACCAATATGGATGTGAATGCTGGATAATAACAAAGACATTGGAAAAGATGTTGAATTCTTTCGAGAATAAGTGTCTTAGAAAACAGTTGAACTGATGGGAGGGAATCATAACCAGCAAAACAGAAAAGTCACCAACCAACAATATGTTTCATCACTCATCAGGAAAACAGGATGGTCATTTATCGGACATGTTCTTAGAATGAACAGCTACAGACTCCCTCTATAAGCATTTACATGGTCACCATCTGGCAGCAGGAAAAGAGAAAGATCCAAAGAAGTGCAGAAGTGGATACATTGAAGTCCGATTTAGATTAAATTCGAGAATGGTCTGTAAGCTGGCAAATGGAGTTTAATGTATATAAATGTACAGTCATCTACATGGCTAGATCCAATCTGGAACATAATTACAGAATGGGAGAGAACAATATTAGAAAGATAGATAAAGAAAGGGACTTAGGGGTTATAATCGATCATACAGGAAAGGTGAGTGAGCAAGTTAAGGTAGCAGTGAAAAAGACAAATGCAATTTTAGGTATGATAAAAAGAAATATTAAACATAGGAGCAAGGAAATGGTAGTCAAAATATATAAAGCATAGTTATACCTAGATGGAGTACTGTGTACAGGTGTGGAGTCCTTATCATAGAGGGGATATACACATGCTGGAAAGAATACAAAAAAGAGCGACAAAGCTGATAGTGGGATTCCAGAATTACAGTTATGAGGAAAGACTCGGACAAACCGGCCTACAGTGTCTAGAAGAGAAGAATTCGAGGTGACAATACAGGTTTATAAGATGATCAGAAGAATGGATAAATTAGACTATAACTAATTGTTTTTTCTTAAATACAGCCTCCCACAAGAACAAAAGGGCATAGCTACAAATTAACTAAAGAGAGGTCCAGATTAGATATTAGGAAATATTTTTTTAGTCAGAGAGTGGTGAATGCTAGGAATGCATTGCCATGGGAGGTAGTGGAGGCAGGGACAGTTAATGCATTTAACAATAAATTGGATGCGCATAGCTTTTAGAGCAAGGTAATGTAACCGAAACTGGTTGTATACAGACTCTGCAAAGTCTTTTAAACCAGTATAAAGACGTTTAAATCAAGAAATAAACTCTACATAGAACAATCGTCACAGAGGGTTCCACTATAGACTTAAACAACAGATACAAACTGCAAAGAGTGGCAACACGCAGATCCCACTGGAGAGTACTGGCTGTTATCGTTTGTGTTATTTATAGCACTCATAGAAAATTGATTGTGTAATTGATTGATTGATTAATTCATTGATAAGAAACTCAAATCTCGTATATCTACTTGGGCCAAAACATCATGAATTCCCATTTAATAAATCGGGAGATCTCACGAAGGATACTTATGTCGCAATAGATGCGGAACGACAACCCTATGGTTCACACTTTAAACACAGTGGTTAGGAACCAGCTATAGTATATGGCTGATGCAGATAGACTAAGCGTTGTCCAACGAGCGATGGAGCGAAGAACATTGAAGATTTCCATTTGAGACCAAATCAGATGTCGAACTTCCTTCTCAGACGTCATAGATGTTGCACTGTTACGGAAATGCAGATTGGCCGGCCATGAGGTGTGCATGCCGGATAACAGATGGGCCGGTCATGTGGTGATCATACCGGATAACAGATGGGCCGGTCATGTGATGCTCATGCCGGATAACAGATTGGCCGGCCATGTGGTGCTCATGCCGGATAACAGATTGGCCGGTCATGTGGTGCTCATGCCGGATAACAGATTGGCCGGCCATATGGTGCTCATGCCGGATAACAGACGGGCCGGCCATGTGGGGCTCATGTCGGATAACAGATGGGCACTTAGAATGGCGTTAGGTGGTCATTCAACTTTTATGGCCCTCTCGTGAGACCTAGGCTGAGATGGCATAATGGAGGTCCTAGGCCTAACAGGGTACACCACAACAAAAGAGCGAAATGAGTTTACTCAACATTTGGTTGCCTGGCATCAGACACACATGCCTGAATGAATACCTGAACTTTGAGATAGTAAATCTATCACATTTTGATTTTTGAGAACTTGTTTCCTTTCTTTGCCTCTTGCCTCCATCAAACTTTTGTTTGGAAAAGTATGGAATTGTGCTCTAGTGGCATCTCCTAACAAAATGGCGACAGTGTCAGACATGTGAAATCAGAAGTTACCGCAAATTGTCCTATCCGAGCGCGGCAGACTGTACGTGGGACACAAATGGACCGTGACCTGAACGATATGCATTCTGTCCTTTCGTGGAGCAAGCTCTTTCTCATCTGCAACGAGTCTTCTCTGTGATATGAGCAACTTAGAAACTACTTTAAAAAGGCGAGTAATGTTCCTTCATCAGTGTATTGACTCCCCCAACCTCCCCCTCTCCCACCCAATCCTATAGTTGCCACGCCAGGAAATTAAACCACTTCCACCTGCACTGCCTACGGAAACTGTTGAAGATTATATGGCAGGACATGGTGCCAAATACAGATGTGTTAGCGCGATCGGGCATGTCCAGTATGCTAAGCATGATATGTGCAGCACAGCTGACATGGGCTGACCATGTAGTACCCATGTCAGACCATCGTCAACCAAAAGAGCTGTCCTGTTTTGAACTCCAAAATGGCAAGAGAGCAAGCGGTGAGCAGCAGGACATGTACAAGAACACACTAAAGAGATCGCTGATCCAGTGCGGTATTAACCACGATGATGGACAGAATAGCCACCAATCGTAGACTGGAGCAGCAGTGTTGCTGAGGGTGTTCAGAGATATGAGGCATCAAGAATAGATGATGTCATCCAGAGACGATCATTCTACAATTCAACTCTCATCAACACTTCTCCAACCCCGGTGGAAGGAGGTGTCTTATTTCCTGTATAAAGTGCAACAGATCATTCAAAGCTCAGATTTGCTTATCTAGCCATCTTCGAACTCATGCGAACAGTAAATGCTGACAAAGTGGACCTCATCAATTACGATGGACGAACAACAGTGTTTTGAGGGGAAGACGGTGGGCCGTTCTAAATTGATGGAAATTGTTTGGGATATGGGACAAACCTCGGGATATAATCCAGAAGAGTGACAATCGAGAATAGAGACAAATGTCCTTCAAACTGTACAGGTCAGAAACCAATCCATCAGCTTAATAGCCACCAACAAACCACAGTCGTTGACCTGAGAACAGCCAACTGTAGGCTATTGGTTCACCTACATCGGCTCAAGATATCACACATAAGTCACTGCCCACGTGGAACAGAAGACCAGACACCTGAACACATTTTGCTGGACTGCCCAATATTCAAAGACCTACAATGCCAAACCTGGGCAGAGGGAGCCCATGTGACGCAGAAACTGGAGGGCTGTCACCCGGATCTGGAGAGAACTATGGACTTAGTCTTAGAGACGGGGCTACAGATCTAGCATGACCAAAAAGCCTGAATGCAAAAGTAGACAACAAACCAGAAACATGAACAAAGGGCACCGAAAAGTGGTGTCAAAGATATGGCGAGGAATGGATGGAACTTAAAGAAAAACTTGCGACAATACCTTATCTGGAGAACCCTGAACAGATCACGAACGAGTGTTTCCAGGTGTAGAAGGTGCAGATCCAACTTGGAAAAAAAATGTGGGATATATGGAAGACGACATCTACAAATCGGGAGCCATTCAAGACCCCGATAATCTGTATCACTGCCCAAGACACCGAAGATCTGTATCACTGCCCAAGACCCCGAACATCTGTATCACTGCCCAAGACCCCGAACATCTGTATCACTGCCCAAGAACCCGATAATCTGTATCACTGCCCAATACCCCGAACATCTGTATCACTGCCCAAGACCCCGAACATCTGTATCACTGCCCAAGACCCCGCACATCTGTATCACTGCCCAAGACCCCGAACATCTGTATTACTGCCCAAGAATGCAAGAATCTTTTATTCAGGTCAGGTCATCCTGTAACCAGTGAGGTTGTTGGGGCACACATGAAGACATTCTCACAACCCCACGCCATCCTTCTCTGTCAGCGATCGCTCGTTGTGCTATTTCTGGTCGGAGATTGGTCCATTCTTTTATGTTGTCCTCCCACTTGTTTTTGGGCCGGCCTCTTCGTCGTCTGCCATGCACCTTCCCGTGGAGGATTGTGTTTGCAAGACCATTTGATCTCAATATGTGGCCGTACCAAGCAAGTGCCTTCTTTTGACAGTTGCCAAGAGGTCCTCAAAAGACCCTATTGCTGTTGTAATTCTCTCTCATATTGCTTCATTTGTAACTCGATCTTTGTACGTGACGTTTAGAAGTCTTCAGAAACATCTCATCTTCAAGGTATGTTTCCTTCACTGCAGATCAGCTGTAATTGTCCATGTCTCACAAGCATAGAGGAATATTGACAGGAACAATGTACGCATTAATCTGATTTTCGGGCATACTGCTAACCGTTTATATTGCCAGATTTTGTTAAGCCGTCCAAGCGCGCTATTGTCTGTGCTATTCTAACACCTCACATTCTGATCCTTCATCACTGACAATCGACCCTAGATATTTAAAACGGTCAACCACTTCGAATTCCTGACCATTAGCGTTTAATCTACTGTTGAAGTCCGCGGCATAATTTTGTCTTTACAGCGTTAATCTCCATACCATAGTCAAGAGCTGTTTCATCGAGCCTTCTGACCCATTCCTGGAGTTCTGCTTCTGAACCCGCCAACCCGTCGATGTCATCTGCAAAACGAAGGTTGGTAATCGTTCGGCCCCCTATCTTGACAATACCAACATGACTTCCAAGTGCATAACTCATAATTCCCTCAAGGAATATGTTGAATAGTGTTGAGAAGAGTGTACAACTCTGTATCACACCGATTGTTGTGCGAAACCAGTCCCCGTGCCTTCAGTTCACAAGAACTGCGCTGGACGCCTTGTCATACAGGTATTCAAGGACCTTTATAATATTTCCGTTAATTTTTACATCCTCATGGTTGCCCATAGCGCTTTATGCCATACCAAATCAAACGGCTTCTTGAAATCAACAAACACATGATACAGTTTTTGCTGCTGTTTTAGATATTTCTCGCTTAGCAGCCTTAAATTAAATATCTGTTCTCTAGTGCTTCTTCCCTGTCTGTTTCTCATCAATGATGTTCTCCGCTTGAGGTCGAGGATTATTCTAAGCATGACCTTGCTAGGGTGGCTGATGAGGCTTATAGTTCTGTAATTTTGGCGCAGTTTTAGGTTTCCAGATTTAGGTAACGGTATAACCATCGATTTTGTCCAGAAGCCTAGTGAGTTTCCTGTCGCCCATATTCTGTTGCAGATGTGTGCCAGGCCTTCAACCACTGTCTCCCCATCTGCTTATAAGAGCTCTGCTGGTATATTGTCCACGCCGACCGCCTTCCCTCTTCACAATATCTTTACCGCTGCAGCTACCTCTTCCTTCGTTATCAGTTGGTTATCCTTTATAGTTGTTGATGTTGGAGAGATTGTTTTCTCATGTTCGTTCGGTTCCTCATAGTTGGATAACTCGGAACAGTACTTTGTCCATCGTGCCAGTACGTCATTGTCCTCAATAAGGCATTTGCCGCTTTTATCCTGGATCATAAAGTTCCTGCCTTTTCTTGGTGTTAACAGTTCTGTGACCACTGTGTATGCTCCTTTAACGTCATTTCTGTCTAATCTCTCTTCGATGTTTGTACATTGCTCACATATCCATGCTTTTTTGGCCTTTCTTATCTTTTGTTGTATCGCTTTCTTTACCTCTTTATATCTGCCGACCTCATCAGGTGAATGATTTTGGTTTTTCAGTGACCTTCTATCACAAAGGTCTAGAATTTCTTTTGCCACTCATGGCTTTTTTTGGTTTTGTTTGGTGGCACCCCAGGATCTCTGTTGCTGTATCAATGAGTGATGAGTTAAGAGACTGTTACTGTATCAGTGTCCAGTCCCTCTCTAAGAGCCAACGGTTGAGCAAATCTCCCTCCTACCCTTGAATGAAACACTTCGATGATTGTTGGGTCTTTTAGTTTGTCCAGGTCAAACTTTAGCCTGGTCACTTCTTTCTTTGCGACTCCCTTCAATCGCAGACGCATGGTCATCATAACCAGATCGTGGTCGCTTCCTTCTTTGCGACTCCCTTCAATCGCAGACGCATGGTCATCATAACCAGATCGTGGTCGCTTCCTTCTTTGCGACTCCCTTCAATCGCAGACGCATGGTCATCATAACCAGATCGTGGTCGCTTCCTTCTTTGCGACTCCCTTCAATCGCAGACGCATGGTCATCATAACCAGATCGTGGTCGCTTCCTTCTTTGCGACTCCCTTCAATCGCAGACGCATGGTCATCATAACCAGATCGTGGTCGCTTCCTTCTTTGCGACTCCCTTCAATCGCAGACGCATGGTCATCATAACCAGATCGTGGTCGCTTCCTTCTTTGCGACTCCCTCCAATCGCAGACTCATGGTCATCATAACCAGATCGTGGTCGCTTCCTTCTTTGCGACTCCCTCCAATCGCAGACTCATGGTCATCATAACCAGATCGTGGTCGCTTCCTTCTTTGCGACTCCCTTCAATCGCAGACGCATGGTCATCATAACCAGATCGTGGTCGCTTCCTTCTTTGCGACTCCTTTCAATCGCAGACGCATGGTCATCATAACCAGATCGTGGTCACATCCTTCTTTGCGACTCCCTTCAATCGCAGACGCATGGTCATCATAACCAGATCGTGGTCGCTTCCTTCTTTGCGACTCCCTTCAATCGCAGACGCATGGTCATCATAACCAGATCGTGGTCGCTTCCTTCTTTGCGACTCCCTTCAATCGCAGACGCATGGTCATCATAACCAGATCGTGGTCGCTTCCTTCTTTGCGACTCCCTTCAATCGCAGACGCATGGTCATCATAACCAGATCGTGGTCGCTTCCTTCTTTGCGACTCCCTTCAATCGCAGACGCATGGTCATCATAACCAGATCGTGGTCGCTTCCTTCTTTGCGACTCCCTTCAATCGCAGACGCATGGTCATCATAACCAGATCGTGGTCGCTTCCTTCTTTGCGACTCCCTTCAATCGCAGACGCATGGTCATCATAACCAGATCGTGGTCGCTTCCTTCTTTGCGACTCCCTTCAATCGCAGACGCATGGTCATCATAACCAGATCGTGGTCGCTTCCTTCTTTGCGACTCCCTTCAATCGCAGACGCATGGTCATCATAACCAGATCGTGGTCGCTTCCTTCTTTGCGACTCCCTTCAATCGCAGACGCATGGTCATCATAACCAGATCGTGGTCGCTTCCTTCTTTGCGACTCCCTTCAATCGCAGACGCATGGTCATCATAACCAGATCGTGGTCGCTTCCTTCTTTGCGACTCCCTTCAATCGCAGACGCATGGTCATCATAACCAGATCGTGGTCGCTTCCTTCTTTGCGACTCCCTTCAATCGCAGACGCATGGTCATCATAACCAGATCGTGGTCGCTTCCTTCTTTGCGACTCCCTTCAATCGCAGACGCATGGTCATCATAACCAGATCGTGGTCGCTTCCTTCTTTGCGACTCCCTTCAATCGCAGACGCATGGTCATCATAACCAGATCGTGGTCGCTTCCTTCTTTGCGACTCCCTTCAATCGCAGACGCATGGTCATCATAACCAGATCGTGGTCGCTTCCTTCTTTGCGACTCCCTTCAATCGCAGACGCATGGTCATCATAACCAGATCGTGGTCGCTTCCTTCTTTGCGACTCCCTTCAATCGCAGACGCATGGTCATCATAACCAGATCGTGGTCGCTTCCTTCTTTGCGACTCCCTTCAATCGCAGACGCATGGTCATCATAACCAGATCGTGGTCGCTTCCTTCTTTGCGACTCCCTTCAATCGCAGACTCATGGTCATCACAACCAGATCGTGGTCGCTTCCTGTGTCAGCTCCGGGGAAACTTCTTGTTTTGTCGGTGTTGATGCTCGATCGGAACCTCCTCTGGACCAGTATATAATCAATTTGGCTGTGCACTTCATTGTTTGGGTCATGCCATGTCCAACGTCTAGACGGCTTGTTAAACCCGAACGTGTTTGCCACCTACAGCTGGTTGCATCGTGCAAATTCTAGGAGTCTGATGCCATGGTCATTCGTTTCTTTATTTCCGAATGGGTCATGTGTTACTCCTCAGTCATAGACTGCATCTTCTCTAATTTTTGCGTTCCAATCCCCGTAGACTACCAAAATATGTCCTTTTTTTTTGGCGTTTCGGTTATCAGACTCTGAAGTTGATCATAGAATGCCTCCATTTCACAATCTTCGTAGTCTGCAGTGGATGCGTAGCACTTTATTATCGTAATATTAAACGGTGCTGCCTTTAGCCGTAATATGATACATCAGCTAGATATTGGACGACAACCCAATATGCATCTGGCTGTGTCTTTATGCACCAGTATCCCCACTCCGTGTAAATGTTTGTCCACCCTGCCGCTGAAGTAGAACTTGTGGCCCTCCTCCGTGGTAAACTCTCCAAAGTTTTTCCATCTAGCCTCACATATACCAAGGATGTTCCACCGGTAGTTCTTCATCTCGTGCGTTAGCTCATTGATTTTACCACATGGGTTGAGTGTTCTGACATTCGATGTTCCTATTATGAGCTTGTCTTTCCTCGGCTTTATCGTTCCACCAGTAACACATTTATCACCTCCGCCGTGGTGGGGGACGGCAGGCGTGTTCATTGTTAACCCGGGCTGCGACCGAGCCGGAATAATTGATTGTGATTGTGTCTTCTTCAGTGAATCTTTGGCGGTTGTCTCTTGGCGGAGCCCATCTCCTCTCCAAACTGGTGCGGGTCAACATCTGCATCTAACCTGGTGGAGCCTCTCTCTCTCCAGGCGAGCCATTTCCTCGTTTGCCTACAGCCTCACTGCCATAGTTTCCCAAAGAATTTAAGCAACACAAACTTTTCCCACCACAACTGCGGTTTCGTCGGTGCAAACACGTGTGCACCGTTTCCAGTTGATTTAATTGAATTTTGTAAAATGGTTTCTTGCTCGAAAAATGTCTACGCCGGTTCAGGTAATTCTTTCAAAAACAAATATTGTTCTGTCATTGGTCTTTGAATCTCACAATAGGGCATTAGTATGTGCAGCTCACAATAGGGCATTAGTATGTGCAGCTCACAATAGGGCATTAGTATGTGCAGCTCACAATAGGGCATTAGTATGTGCAGCTCACAATAGGGCATTAGTATGTGCAGCTCACAATAGGGCATTAGTATGTGCAGCTCACAATAGGGCATTAGTATGTGCAGCTCACAATAGGGCATTAGTATGTGCAGCTCACAATAGGGCATTAGTATGTGCAGCTCACAATAGGGCATTAGTATGTGCAGCTCACAATAGGGCATTAGTATGTGCAGCTCACAATAGGGCATTAGTATGTGCAGCTCACAATAATGGGTTAGTTTATAAATCAGACAATAGAAAATTCATCTGCACATTTTACAGTAGAGCACATCTCACAGCTCAGAAATCGTCTATAAATCTTACAATGGTGCATTAGTTAATAAATCTCACAGGCACATAATTCGTTTAAAAATCTTACAATTGAGCATTAGTTAATAAATCTCACAGTTCAGAATTCGTCTATAAATCTTACAATCGTGCATTAGTTAATAAATCTCACAGCTCAGAATTCGTCTATAAATCTTACAATTGAGCATTCGTTAATAAATTTCACAGGCACAGAATTCGTTTATAAATCTTACAATCGTGCATTCGTTAATAAATCTCACAGCTCAGATTTCGTCTATAAATCTGACAATTGTGCATTTGTCTACAAGTCTCACAATTAAGAATTCACCAATACATCTCATTAACAATCATTAGTCGATAAATCTCACAGAAGATCATTCATCTATAAATCTCACAGTAGAGCATTCATAAGTGGATATAACCGCATGGCTGCGGAGTTTAGTTTGTGGAGTTGTTGGGAGCAAAGGGGAAAGAGAAGACAGCAACAATTACAGGGGAATATCTCTCCTCAACACCGTAGGCAAAGTGAGCAGACTGCGAAGGTTGACCGAGAGGGTGATGAGGCATCTCAGTGTGGTTTTCGCGCAGAACGGTCCAACATTGATATGTTCTTTTCACTGAGACAATTGCACGTGAAATGCGTGGAACAAGTTTTTCTTGCCTTTATCGACCTCACCTAGGCATTCGACCTGGTAAACAGAGAGGGTCTTTTCTAAATATTGTCCAAAGTTGTCTGCCCACCTACACTACTGAGATTGATTAGGTCTTTTCACGTGGGTATGAAAGGTACAGTGCTGCATGACGGTCAGGAATAGTGCTGCATGACGGTCAGGAACAGTGCTGCATGACGGTCAGGAATAGTGCTGCATGACGGTCAGGAATAGTGCTGCATGATGGTCAGGAACAGTGCTGCATGACGGTCAGGAACAGTGCTGCGTGACGGTCAGGAACAGTGCTGTGTGACGGTCAGGAACAGTGCTGCATGACGGTCAGGAATAGTGCTGCATGACGGTCAGGAACAGTGCTGCATGACGGTCAGGAATAGTGCTGCATGACGGTCAGGAATAGTGCTGCATGACGGTCAGGAACAGTGCTGCATGACGGTCAGGAACAGTGCTGCATGACGGTCAGGAATAGTGCTGCATGACGGTCAGGAATAGTGCTGCATGACGGTCAGGAATAGTGCTGCGTGACGGTCAGGAACAGTGCTGTGTGACGGTCAGGAACAGTGCTGCGTGACGGTCAGGAACAGTGCTGCATGACGGTCAGGAATCTGAGGCCTTCTACATTAACAGCCGAGTTGATGTTGTTGTTTCGAATGCCCACAATGAGTAAGGTCAACTCTTTTGTGCGCTCTGAAAAGGACGTTAAGTGACGGGTTGCAGTAGCTTTCCTAACATCCCGAGCGTGCTGATGAAGATGGACCGGGGTCATCCAGGCGGTTATGCTATACTTGACTTCATCTGAGTGTCGCTCACTGCTACGGAGATCATGTAGATCTCTCACCTCGTTAGCCAATCTGCCATGAAAGCAGCTCGTTTCCATGGAGGCCTACGAGGAAGCCGAGGTGGGAGGGTCTTGGTCAGTATATTTTGCCCGACCCTGACTAACATGTCTGATCAGTATATTTTGCCTGGCCCTGACTAACATGTCTGATCAGTATATTTTGCCTGACCCTGACTAACATGTCTGATCAGTATATTTTGCCCGACCCTGACTAACATGTCTGATCAGTATATTTTGCCTGGCCCTGACTAACATGTCTCATCAGTATATTTTGCCTGACCCTGACTAACATGTCTGATCAATATATTTTGCCCGACCCTGACTAACATGTCTGATCAGTATATTTTGCCTGACCCATACTAACATGTCTGATCAGTATATTTTGCCCGACCCTGACTAACATGTCTGATCAGTATATTTTGCCCGACCCTGACTAACATGTCTGATCAGTATATTTTGCATGACCCTGACTAACATGTCTGATCAGTATATTTTGCCTGACTAGACGTTAGTCTTCCTTCCCTAACAGGCGAGCTAAACCAAGTTGTGTTCTGGCTCTGACTCATTTCATGTTATTTGCCATAGTTCTTAAACACGCTTTAGAACTGCCAATTAGGGGATCATTCTGCATATTAGGTCAGATAGAAAAATATTCAATCTAACCAGACTGCGAGCAACAAGTCAGAGAAGGGAGACTGTCATTCGGGATAGGCTGTTCGCAGACGGTGCTGCCCTGGTCGCCCACACGGAAGCTGAATTACAGATCATCATTAACAGGTTGGCAAAATCTTGTGATCTGTTCGGATTCACCATCAGCGTAAAAAAGACGAAAGTGATGGCAAGGGTGCAGATCCTCCAGACATTGTCTTAAATAATAAAAATCTGGAGGTAGTAAATCACTTCAACTACCTATGATCTATCATCACCGACAACCTTTCACTGGACGCAGAGCTGGATCTATCATCACCGACAACCTTTCACTGGACGCAGAGCTGGATCTATCATCACCGACAACCTTTCACTGGACGCAGAGCTGGATCTATCATCACCGACAACCTTTCACTGGACGCAGAGCTGGATCTATCATCACCGACAACCTTTCACTGGACGCAGAGCTGGATCTATCATCACCGACAACCTTTCATTGCACCAGAGCTGGATCTATCACCACCGACAACCTTTCACTGGACCAGAGCTGGATCTATCACCACCGACAACCTTTCACTGGACGCAGAGCTGGATCTATCACCACCGACAACCTTTCACTCGACGCAGAGCTAGATCTATCATCACCGACAACCTTTCACTGGACGCAGAGCTGGATCTATCATCACCGACAACCTTTCACTGGACGCAGAACTGGATCTATCATCACCGACAACCTTTCACTGGACGCAGAGCTGGATCTATCATCACCGACAACCTTTCACTGGACGCAGAGCTGGATCTATCATCACCGACAACCTTTCATTGCACCAGAGCTGGATCTATCACCACCGACAACCTTTCACTGGACCAGAGCTGGATCTATCACCACCGACAACCTTTCACTGGACGCAGAGCTGGATCTATCACCACCGACAACCTTTCACTGGACGCAAAGCTGGATCTATCATCACCGACAACCTTTCACTGGACGCAGAGCTGGATCTATCACCACCGACAACCTTTCACTGGACGCAGAGCTGGATCTATCACCACCGACAACCTTTCACTGGACCCAGAGCTGGATCTATCATCACCGACAACCTTTCACTGGACCCAGAGCTGGATCTATCATCACAGACAACCTTTCACTAGACCAGAGCTGGATCTATCACCACAGACAACCTTTCACTAGACCAGAGCTGGATCTATCACCACCGACAACCTTTCACTAGACCAGAGCTGGATCTATCATCACCGACAACCTTTCACTAGACCAGAGCTGGATCTATCATCACAGACAACCTTTCACTAGACCAGAGCTGGATCTATCATCACAGACAACCTTTCACTGGACCCAGAGCTGGATCTATCATCACAGACAATCTTTCACTAGACCAGAGCTAGATCTATCATCACCGACAACCTTTCACTGGACCCAGAGCTGCAGAAACAATTAGGAATGGCTTCATCAGCACTTGCCAGGCTCTCACAGAGAGTGTGGAATAACATCACGCTGACCATCTCTACACAGGTTGCGGTGTACAGATCATGTGTTATTAGTGTCCTGCTCTATGCCAGAAAAAACATGGACTGTATGCTTCACATGAAAGAAGGCTAAATGATTCACATGAAATAAGGCTAAAGGCTTCACATGAAAGAAGGCTAAATGATTCACATGAAAGAACGCTAAATGATTCACATGAAAGAACGCTAAATGATTCACATGAAAGAAGGCTAAATGATTCACATGAAAGAACGCTAAATGATTCACATGAAAGAAGGCTAAATGATTCACGTGAAAGAACGCTAAATGCTTTTTATATGCTCTGCCTAAGGCGAATAATTGGAAATTAATGGAGTGACAAAGTGACTAACAACGAAGTATTGGGTCGTGCAAAGATTGTCAGCTCAGTTAGAATCCTCCGCCAGCGCCGCTTGCAGTGGCTTGGACACGTGCAGAACATATCTCATATACGGAGAGCTGACCACATGCAGGCGTAACAAATGTATAACCTTCCTCCGCTACAAAGATATTTGCAAGTGTAACCTAAAGACGTTGGATGTGAACACCTGTAACTGGGAGGAACTTGCCGAGGACAGACCTGGCTGGAGGCAGACTTTGTGTGTTTGTCTGCAATCAGGCGAAGACAAAATGTGTCAAGATGCAGAATCTTAACGTTTGCTGCGAAAGTAAGGGCAACAACTGACTGTCCCCTCTCTAGCGAGACGTCCTTTGTCTCTCGGGGCTAACAGGATGCCCATAATCACAAATCAGAGCATACATCTATAAATCTAACAGTGGATCATTCATTTATTAATCTCACAGTGGAACATTCATCTATAAATCTCACAATAGATCATTCATCTATAAATCTCACAGTAGAGCATTTATCTATAAATCTCACAGTAGATCATTCATCTATAAATCTCACAGAAGATCATTCATCTATAAATCTCACAGCGGATCATTCATTTATAAATCTCACAGTAGAGCATTCAACTATAACACTCACAGTAGAGCATTCATCTATGTCTCACAAAAGTTATTAGCTGAGCTTTACTTGCTAAGTCAGTTGACTCATCTAGCTGTAGTGCAAAACAGCTGAACAGAAAAATTAGCCTTCTCCATATGTCATCAGAGATTTCGTGAACACGTTTCTTGACTGTTACAACTGAAATGAAGACGATTTATACGTATCTCTGTCTGAAAGCGAGACCACTGATACGTCTCTTGTTACAGCTGAATGTGAGACTTTGCTTACACCATGTCCTACATCCGGCATAATCAAAAGCCAAACTATTGCCATTCCGCGTTCGGGCATTTTGATCATGCTAGATCTGTAGGCACGTAGCTAGAACGAAGTCCACAGCCCTCTCCAGGACTAGGTGGCAGGCTTACTGCTTCTGCGTCACTCACATGGACTCGCTCCGGTCAGGTTTTATCATCCTAGATCTTTGTGTTGCTTGGCCAGATGCACTACTCTGCCTTCCCGCGGTCTAAATGTTGGCAGAGGCACCGGTTGCTTAAGGGTGTCCTTTCAAGGCTAAGAACCCGGCTCTGTTCCTTCCCTATTGTAGCTGATAGGGACGGCGACACAATGTTAGGTTAGAGCGACAGACATGGCGTCCTACCTGCTGCGGGTTTACATTGCTCTTGTTTTAATTAATTATGGATGCCGCAAGACCTCGAATTTGTCTGGAATTAACACTAGTCGATGACTTACACTTGTGTTCACGGAAATGTAGTGTTGTTTTCCATTTGGACAGGTTAATTGGTTCGTTTTTTGTGTTTTTTTCCATCCAATTATTCTGACGTGGACATCGGCTAAATGAATTAGCACTACCCTAAACTTGTGTCGTATTTTTACGATCTAGTTCACACGGCTGAACTTTACAAGATTGGCGCCCTTCGCCTTTGCTGCATACAGTTTCGGTTTTGATGTGACTGTAATTTAGACACGGCTATAATGGACTAGAACACGGCCCGGGAGAGATGCCCAACATATGACTCACATGTTCAATGATGTCTCTACGACCTCGTGCGGTTATGGGAAAGATACAACACACAACGAAATATGTTATTTCCCCGCCCCCTCCCCAAACTGCCTTTCGCGATACCTGTTTATGTGAAAGGCTTTGGGAGTAAACCCTGAGTAAAAATCTGCATCCTGTGCTACTTCAGTCGTCTCGATAAAATCTTGCCACTGGCCAAAGGTAGCTCAGGACCAAAGAGCGAGGCTGACAATAGGCGCAGTTTATTCTTCACTTTAATCCAAATCACTAGGCAAGTCATTCATTTCAGAGGAGACATGAAAAGACTGTCCACACGGCTGAACAAAGAGAGTGGTCTTTATGTAATGGGCAAACATTCTCACCAGGTTAGATTGTTGCATCATCATGTCTGTAGATTCGCGTGGGCCCTAATTGTTCCCAGTGTCTGTAGCCTGTCCATCTCCCGATGGGGACTGCAAAGCAGCAGGTGGATTTGTTTACCAGCGCTTCCTTCTCTGATGCTAGAGCTTATAGTGGCTTTTGCTCGCTAGAATGCCCCCGTCATTTGACATATGGGGTATGTCAGTCGGGGCACATATGCCACCTGTCGATTCATCCCTTCCTGCAGGAATGCATTGCCGTTTGGTCCGTGATTGCTTATTATTATCCACCACCTGTAGATGCGCCTCGTTGGGGTCGGTCGACTATCATCCCTTTTCAGGGATTGGTAACCGGATTTTGATAACAAATGACGAAGGAGAAGAAGATATAGACAATTGTTGTTCGCTATCAGAGTACCTGTTATGTAAATGTTGTTATTTATTCGCTGTACTGTGTTTGTTTTCCAAGTGCAAACATGATATTGTCATTCCGATGTTTGCTGCAACTAAATATGTTTACATTGTACCAATCGCGAACTGTTCCAACATTTCAGAAGAAATACTGATACAAACGCAAATATAAATTCCATCTGATCCCCTTGGCAAATACGATGATCGTTCAAATCTAACCGGGTCATTTTGTTCTTGTTCTAACTGAATGAGTTATAGCTTGCTGGAACCACTATTATTAGTTAGGGCCACTTGTGTCCTATTACTGCTAGGTGGGCCTCTTGCCATGTGCCAGTCACGAGACAGATAAATGAAAATGGCAGACAACACTGTCAGTGCTTGCATGGAACAGCGTGTTGTGATGACGTTTCTTGTGTAAGAAGGCGTGAAACCTCCGGAAATTTACAGAAGACTGCAATCACATTGATGAGATGGTGATGAGACACTTAGACATTTTAATGGTGTGGACGTTTTAAAGACGATACAGTACATTCTCAATCTTGCATTTGAACTTTCACCTTATTTTCTAGAATGCCAACAATTTGAGTACCACCATCAATAATACTAGAATAGACAACCCAGCAGACTATCTTGAATACCGGGTCCAAGTGGCAATCTGGACGTATATGTCGCCCATCGTTCTTGCCGTTGGTGAGTCAACATGGATGCCTGTTTGTAACTACATAGATAGACAGACAGACAGACAGATAGATAGATAGATACATAGATAGACAGATAGATAGACAGACATACAGACAGACAGATAGATAGATAGATAGATAGATAGATAGATAGATAGATAGATAGATAGATAGATAGATAGATAGATAGATAGATAGATAGATAGATAGATAGATAGATAGATAGATAGATAGATAGATAGATAGATAGATAGATAGATAGATAGATAGATAGATATACCGACGAACTAGTGGGTAGTGGGCAGGTTGACGGACCGGGCTGACGGGCCGATCGATAGACCAACCGACCGATTGACACATCCCAATGAACAAGCACCTGAACAAAAATCCAACCACAACCGACTCCAGAGTTCCATCTTCATCTCTTTGAGTCCTATGCGCTCAACGTGTTAGAAAAATGTGACCTTCTCCTTCGACAATGAAATAAAACTATTTGTCTGACATATAAACAACTAACAAACACATGCAAATACCATTACATAGCATCAGGCCGAAGGTCGAGAGATTGGACGCTGTTGAATCCGTAAGAACAAGTGGTCCTGATAGAGGAGAAACGACTTACGTTAGGGTCAGTTGAATTATGTAGAACAATTCCCCACAAGGTCAGATGTGCTACTGCACTTGCCATACGGCGTCACAGGGAGGTGGGATGTCTCACTGCTTTTGTCTTACGGCGTCACATGGAGGTCAGATGTCCTACTGCTCTTGCCATACGGCGTCACAGGGAGGTGGGATGTCCTACTGCACTTGCCATACGGCGTCACAAGGAGGTCAGATGTGCTACTGCACTTGCCATACGGCATCACAGGAAGGTGGGATGCCTTACTGCTTTTGTCATACGGCGCCACAGGGAGGTCAGATGTCCTACTGCTCTTGCCATACGGCGTCACAGGGAGGTGGGATGTCCTACTGCTTCTGCCATACGGCGTCACAGGGAGGTGGGATGTCCTACTGCACTTGCCATACGGCGTCACAGGGAGGTGGGATGTCCTACTGCACTTGCCATACGGCGTCATAGGGAGGTGGGATGTCCTACTGCTCTTGCCATACGGCGTCACAGGGAGGTAGGATGTCCTACTGCACTTGCCATACGGCGTCATAGGGAGGTGGGATGTCCTACTGCACTTATCATACGGCGTCACAGGGAGGTGGGATGTCCTACTGCAGTTGCCAAACGGCATCACAGGGATGTGGGATGTCCTACTGCTCTTGCCATACGGCGTCACAGGGAGGTCTGATGTCCTACTGCACTTACCATATAGGGAGGTGGGATGTCCTACTGCTCTTGCCAAACGGCGTCACAGGGAGGTGGAATGTCCTACTGCACTTGCCATATGGCGTCACAGGGATATGGGATGTCCTACTGCACTTGCTATATGGCGTCACAGTGAGTACACTTGCCATACAGCGTCACAGGGAGGTTGGATGTCCTACTGCACTTGCCAAACGGCGTCACAGGGTGGTGGGATGTCCTACTGCTCTTGCCATACGGCGACACAGGGAGGTCTGATGTCCTACTGCACTTACCATACGGCGTCGCAGAGAGCTGGGATGTCCTACTGCTCTTGCCATACGGCGTCACATGAGGAGGGATGCGTAGGTCTCTTGTTATCACTAAGTGGGAGGCTTGTGATGTTGTTAGATGTAACTTCCTGAGATCTACCGACGTCGTGTTCTGCCTCTTCCTCGTTGAGAGGAGACCTGCATTGGATATGCCCTTGATGCAGGCTGGCCATAATGCCTTCTGACTAAATGACCAAACCACTTGATTTGTTGGGAGTCAATATAGGCACTAACTGGGTTTGTCTCCACTGTCTGCCTCAGCATGGTGCTGCGGATTCTGTCACAAATTATCTTTCCGGCTGCACCTCACACACAGCGCATCTCACAGCCCTGGGTCTTACTCTTCTGGATTGCTAGTAAGGACCAAGATTCACATTGGTAACACAATGTAGGAATAATCAGTGTATTTATCAGCCTACTCTTAGTGGAAAGAAGCACTGAAAGATTTTTCAAAATCCGTACAATTTGATATTGGATACTGATCGCCTTTTGAATTATATGTGCAATCTCTCTGTCCAATCAGTGGACATACTACCTAGGTATTTTAACTCTTGTGTTTGCTTGATCCCAATGTCACTGCTGTTGAAACTTCTCTGCAATTGTTTACATGAAATCAAAATAGTCTAGGATCAAGATGCTGAGCAGCGCATGAGCTGCAGTGGTCAGCGACCCATAGCTGACTGCTAGCGTCAGAGCCAGCGAAACAGAGCTGCAAAGACACTTCTGCGCCTCCACGCAGTGATCCTGGATAACAGGCTGCAGCAGGACAGACTGGCTAAGGAGACGGAATCGAAGAGGCAGTGCTAACCCGGTACTCAAAAAATGTTTGCTGAAGTAGGATTTGTTGGACCGAAAGATGCAAATATCGCAGTCAAGCTGTAAACTACCACACAACGCATTCCGTTCTCTGGACTACATTCTTCTACTTAAGCCCTTTTAGGGTTTGGTAGCGGGAGATTGAGAGCGAACGAAGCCAAGCCAAGCCAAAATAGTTTCAGCGTTAGTAGCTTCGAATAATAATAATAAGTGTCCATCACAAGCGAAGATGTCGGCAGTGTCAGACTTGTGCTGCGACAGGTGTTCTCGTAGAGCTGCCAAGACCCTCCTACACCTCCACTCTGTGATTCTGGATAACAGGCTGCAACAGAGCAGGCTGGTTAAGGAGAAGGGATCGAAGAGGGAATGCTAACCAGGTACTAAAAAAATGCTTGCTGAAGCGGTTAACTACGCTTTTCTGGACTACATTCTGCTACTTAAGCCCTTTTCAGGGTTTGATAGCAAAAGATTGAGAACGAATGAAGCCAAGCCATATGACTGTAAAGATCAACTAAGACTCAACAGACCGTGCCGCCCCCAATGCACTCATCTGAGGAGTCAGTCGTGGAAGCATCGTGCGTTCTGTCTGTTTCGGAAGGAACGCTATTTCTGAGCATCGTGGATGGATTTTGTTTTCTGCAATCTGAGCACTTTGTGTGATGCAATCGCGCCAGGTGGAGCGTTTCTACGCAAGCATCTCCTAGGAGGTGATATCATAATTGAACATTTTCTGAGACATTTTCAATGAGTCTCTGTATCGTTCTTCTGTTCCCCTAGAGAACGTCTGCCTGCTCTGAACTCACCGTATAGCAGTCGCCTGAAGTTCACCAGGGGTGCGATCAACATGTCCCGTCCATCTAATCTCTGATTTTGCAGAAGCGTATGGATAGTCAACATCTGATAGTTTGTCCATCACAAGTGATGAAGACCACTCTCTTTGTTCACCCGTGTGGACAGTCGTATCTCTTGCTGTGTCCGCTGAAATGGGTGACTTGCGCGGAGATTTGGATTAAAGTGAGGAAGAAACTGCGCCTTTTGTCAACCTCACTCACAGAGCCTAAGCTACCTTTTGCCAGTGGCAAGACATTCATCGAGACGACTGGAGATAGCATAGGATGCAGATTTTGCCTCAGGGTTACCACCGAAGCCTTTCCGTAAACATGTAACCCGCAGGGTAGAAAGGTTGGATAACATCTAACGCAGTTTGTCGTGCCTTTTCGATAACCACAAGAGGTCGTATGGACAACACTCAGCATGTGAGTGAGTCTGGCATCTCTCCCCAGCTGTATTCAGTTCATCATAGTAGCATCTAAAATTCCCACACGCCATATTCGTGAAGTTGAACCGGCAGAACTAACCCGTGAGATACGACACAGGTATAACTAGTTTAAGCGTAGCGCAATTCAGCCGGCGTCCAGACCAGGATAAACGGATGGAAGAAATCACAAAAAAAGAACGAAATAACAAGTCCAGACAGAAAACAACTCCACGTATCCATGAACACAAGTGTAAGTCGTCGACTAGTGTGAATTCCAGGCAAATCCGTGGTCTGACGGCATCCATAATGATCCAAAACAGTAGAGAAATAGTCAACATATATCAGAGTTAAGTACTATGTTTTGCCATCTGACTCTACGAAGCAAACGCAGACAGCTCAAATCTAATCGATTTAACTACCTAGAGAGGGGGGGGGGGGGATTCTTGCAATGCGTTGCCACAGGAAGTAGTGGGGGCAGGGACAATTAATGCATTTAAGACTAGATCGGATGCGCATAGGAAATGTAAATGAAACAGGCTGTATGCAGACTTTGCGAAGTCTTGTAAACCAGTATAAAGACGTTAAGTTAAGTTAGTTAAGTTAGAGTGTTTGCAATACACTGTACATGTTTCGCATGCATACTGCAGAGGTGTTACCACTTCAGCACGATACAGATTTACCTTGGTGGCGACAGCTGATGTCTTGTTTATTAACAACAATATGTTTATGTTTTCTTGTACTTAACAGGTACAGTTGGCAGCGTACTGACCTTGCTTGTTCTCTGTCGGAGGTCTGTGAGATTCCAAACTACCATGTTCTATTTGTCCACACTCGCCATAGCTGATCTGTTGGTTCTGTACGTTGCTTTGGTCAGGTAGAAACTTTAGTGTTGTCATTGTAGTAGATTGAGACGAGAAATGTATCACTGCCACACTGAAGACACATCGTAAAAGGCTGCGGTTTTTGTAAAAGTCATTTATAATGAGTTAATTTCAATGATTCACACCATTGAGTCGAGAGATCGGCTCGCAAACTTTCTTACAGTGTCATAAAACTGATATACTGGCTTGAATAGTTGTCATATATTAACAGTTTCTCAAAATCAAGTATTCATAAGCATTTAAATAACTGCATCATTGTGGGAATTTAACACTGAAAGAATAAATGCGTTTTGACGCTTCAAAGTATTCCGAAGGTAATGTTTTAATTTTATACTACGGATCGCTGATGCAGGTGTGGATTACAGTGGCTCTTCACGAAACGTAATTAGGAAAAATGACCGTTGTCGTCGTTGCTGTAGTGAAAACAAGGCTCTATATTAGCTGGCAACAATGGGGATTACGGTGCCGATCCCCTCCTCGTTGACCAGAGAGCTGTGACACAGCTTGTTTCAATGGACAAGGTCGAAAGCGCGAGATTCACCTGTCACTGACGCTAAATTAGCCTCCTGACTAAGAGGTGATAAGCAGTCTCATCTGTGATGGAAGGAGACTCTACAACTTATGGGGTTGTACAGCACGACCCTGACGCAGCTAATGCCGAGAGCCACCACTGTGCAGGTCCCAGCTCTGGTATGAGCTGTATGTAGCTGGGAGAAGGATTTCCTGCTTAGCGGGCTAGGCTCGAGCGTTGAAACAATCGCGTACGCGAGATGGTTAACCGATGTGCAAGTCCATCTTAATAGACTCAAACACTAGAGCAAAGTAGACCCGCACCCTGTTAGGCGTCATCTATGCTGCTCTAAACAAACCACCTAACCATGGCCGGTGTTATGTCATGTCACACAGTTAGTCGCCTCTTACAATATGCCTGCTGTGAGGCAGTGGTGCTATTCTTATCCTTGTCACACACAAAGACCCTGACAGACCACTTGGGTCTGAGAGCGACGTTTCCTGCTTAATTAGGTTATGTTCCTAAGTATCGACTTCCCTGCACTCCGGGCATACCCAAAATACACAACCTCTCTCATCAAATTTCAGAGTGTGTGGATACTGATTATCCCTGCAATTTGTTGATTGTACACACTTCTGCTCTGATCTCTTTTAGGCAAGATTCCTATCACTTCTTCTTCAATATCAAAGATCTGCTATCTGTGCATTGTTGATTCATCTAGTGTGGTATCTTCATCTAACAGGCGGTCAAGGACAGACTTATAAATGTCATTATATCTACGAGACGTGTTCCAATGAAACCGGACCTAACTGCACCAAGTGAACATACGAGCGATGTGCAGGATGATATCGCTTCTGATGTGAGCAGCACATACCAACCGTCAAATTGTAAAATTTCATTATCCTCCAACTCATAGTTTCCTCAGCAGACCGTTGAAAACATGGCGGATGTGATACGAAATCCGTTCAGAGTTGATCATCGAACGGTGATTCGGGTTCTAACAGCTGAAGGATGTCGACCCGTTGACATTCATCGCATAATGCAGGCAGTTTATGATGAAAAATGTAAGGTCCGGCGACGGTCCACCCGAATTACTGCATTAATTTTGGTGATGGCATCTTCTGACGCAAAAATATGCGCCTGACCTGGTCTCGGAAGATCTTTCGTTAACACACGTCCTTCTTTAAACATCGTTAACCAGTTCTTCACTGTTATCTTGGCCACACTTTTATCCCCATTACTGCCTGCATTCTGCTGTTAGAAACCGAATCACCGCACGGTGCTGCTTCCACGTCGTCTGCCTTGAACCTTTCCGTGGAGGAGCGTATTTGCAAAACCATTTGATCTCGATATGTAACCGTACAAATGATATACTTAGCTTTTATTCTTTTTTATTCTCCTTGCGGTGTTGGCTTTCCACTTCTCTGTGATGCAAAAGCTTCTCTTCTCCAAACGTGAGGTGGTCATTTAGGGTACATCTCCACCTGGATCGGTCTGCACCTTTGTCTTCCCAGAATGTCAGATCTATGTCCAAGGCCTTCATATCACGCGTGCACACATCTTTGAACCTCAACTGTGGTCGGCCAACTGTTCTTCTGCCAACCGCCAACTGTCCATAGAGGATATCTTTGGAAATGGGATCATCTTTCGAAAGACAAACATGAGCAAGTCATCGTAGTCTTCGCTGCCTAAGTAGAGTGTACATGTTTGAAAGACCAGTGCGAGAGTGCACGTCTGCATTTGTCACTCTGTTCCTCCATCCAATTCCAAGAACGGATCACAGGCGCCGTAGATGGAAGTTGTTAAGCATGACCTCTTGTTTGGCATAGGTTGTCCAAGTCTCGCTACTAGAAGTGTGCTGACGACAACATGCACTGTGACCTTGGTTTTAATGATCAGTTTCTGGTTTTTCCAAACACGCGTTGTGAGGCGAACAAATTTAGCAGCAGCTTTGCCAATGCGACTGTCTATTTCTGGGTCTAGAGAGAGCTTGTCATTGATGAGGGATCGCATGCATGTGAATTAGTGCACAGTTGCCAGTTCATAATTATCGATACTAAGACTTTGCGTGCATCTACTTCCTGTCCCAGAACATTTTTTTTGTTGAGACTTATTGTAAGACCAAAATCTTTACACGTTAGGAAGAAGCGATCTATCAAACGTTGAACCGCCTGATGACTGCGGGTGACAAGTGCAGCATCTTCATGAAAAACAAGTCATTGATGATTATCTCCATGTTGTTCGTGTTTGCCTCGAGCCTTGCAAGGTTAAACATCCAACCATACGACCTAGTGTGAAGGCAGATTCCTTCATTTGTGTTACCAAATACATGCTTTAGTAACTTAGCAAAGATTATTCCGAACAGTGTCGAAGCAAGAATACGGCATTGCTTAACAATACTTCAGATACCAATTGGTTGTGATATGCTACCATCAAATTGGACTGTTCCTGTCATGGCCTTATTGAATTGTATTATTAGTCGTAGCAGATTGCTAGGGCAGCCAATTTCAGAGAGGATTTTGAAGAGTCCTTCCCTATTAACCAAATCAAATGATTTTGTTAGGTCAATGAAGACGGCATAAAATGGCTGCTTCTTCTCACGTGACTTTTCCTGAAGTTGTGGAAAAAAGAAAATTGTGTCGACCGTTGATCTTTCAGACCTAAATCCACACTGGGACTCCGGATACACACGGTCCAGACCTGAATCCACACTGGGACTCC
This sequence comes from Ariolimax columbianus, assembly GCA_036924085.1. Classification (NCBI taxonomy): domain Eukaryota; kingdom Metazoa; phylum Mollusca; class Gastropoda; order Stylommatophora; family Arionidae; genus Ariolimax; species Ariolimax columbianus. Next base: position 18,190,526 of record JAVGWX010000021.1, read on the forward strand.
GGATACACACGGTCCAGACCTGAATCCACACTGGGACTCTGGATACACACGGTCCAGACCTGAATCCACACTGGGACTCCAGATACACACGGTCCAGACCTGAATCCACACTGGGACTCCGGATACACACGGTACAGACCTGAATCCACACTGGGACTCCGGATACACATGGTCCAGACCTGAATCCACACTGGGACTCCGGATACACCTCGGTACAGACCTGAATCCACACTGGGACTCCGGATACACACGGTCAGCCAATGTCTGAAGCCTTAGTAGGATTACTCTGGTAAAGACTTGCCTATAACACTGAACAGAGAGACACCTCGATAGTTGTTACAGTCACTTCTATCACCTTTGTTTTTTATAATGCTGCAATATGTGTACCTCTCATATCTTGAGGTATAATGTTACAATATGTGTACCTCTCATATCTTGAGGTATAGTGTTACAATATGTGTACCTCTTATATCTTGAGGTATAATGTTACAATATGTGTACCTCTCATATCTTGAGATATAGTGTTACAATATGTGTACCTCTCATATCTTGAGGTATAATGTTACAATATGTGTACCTCTCATATCTTGAGGTATAATGTTTCAATATGTGTACCTCTTTTATATTTAGATATAATGTTACAATATGTGTACTTCTAATATCTTGAAGTATAACGTTACAATATGTGTACCTCTCATATATTTAGATATAGTGTTACAATATGTGTACTTCTCATATCTTAAAGTATAATGTTACAATATGTGTACTTCTCATATAGGGGACGGCGTGGGCTAGTGGTTAAGTGACACGGCTCACAACCAGAAAGTGCTGGGTTCGATCCCCATCACATCACCGGCCGTTACCCCCGGGAAGCAAACCCTTAGAAAATGCAAGAGGAAGCAGGCCTCTAACATAAAATGCATGCTGAAGTCGGATGCACTAGGCCGACAGGCGCAAAATAAAAACCACAGTGCAACGCACACCGCCTTGGGGAATAGAGAAATAAGCCGAACGCAAAAAAACAACAACAAAAAACAAAACAATATAGCTAGACGACAGCAACGACATGTATAATAACCACCTTGTGGTACCCACGATACAATAAGTGATCTCGGGGACGGCCACCATCTTGCTAGCGAGATTCACTAGACAAGTACAACACGCACGACCCCACCACAAGCAGACTACTATTCCACTGGACGACACACGCCCGCGACAGAAACGAATGGATCCTGAGTTGGGACCCACTCAAGAGTGACCATCCATTGGAAAAGAACGGGTCGAACTAAGAACTAAGAACATTTCTTCTTCGATCTCTCAAAAACATAAGTAATCTCCATCAGCATCATCATGTAGCATGCCCTTTGCAGAAAGCCGTTTTCTTCTAATAGTCTCCAGCTTTGGCCTGCACTTCAGTCTCTGCCACAGTCATTCCCATGTGCTCTCGAATGCACCGTGTCTATCCTCTCCTCCGTTTGCCTCTGCCAGGTACCATACTCTCCAGTGCCGTTTTTCTAGACCTTCTTATTGTATCTTGCATCCGCAAGTTTCCACTGGGAAGATGCAAGTCCTACAAATTTTCATTTTTGTCATATCGTTAGTTTTTTTTCTGTCACACGTTTTAAAAAAAAATTCATTGAACCTCTTCACTGCCAATTAGCATTCCTCGTTTTTCTTCTTTTTGACAATCTTCATAGTTGCTTATTTTTTTAAAATTTTTTTTTGCGTTCGCCTTATTTATCTATTCCCCAAGGCGTGTGTGCGTTACACTGTGGTTTTTATTTTGCGCCTGTCGGCCCAGTGCATCCGACTTCAGCATGCATTTTATGTAAGGGTCTGCTTCCTCCTGTATTTTTTAAGGGTTTGCTTCCCCGGGGTAACCCCCGGGGCTGTGATGGGGATCGAACCCAGCACCTTCCGGTTGTGAGCCGTGTCACTTAACCACTAGGCCACGCCGTCCCCTCTGGGGTCGAATGACAACCGCCTTCTGAATATTGGCACTGTTATTAATTAATTGCAAATAGGCGTCAAAGATGTAGAAGTGGATGAGCTGAAGTAGGCATTCGACTCTTAGCTAGCTGATCGCATTATGGGCAACGACCAATCACTCAGCAAGATCATATTCCCCATTCAAGTGGTGGTCCAGGAAACAGCAGCCATACAACCTGGCTAAGAGAGTAGGAATCGAAAAGTGAATGCAAAAGCCTGTCCCAAAAATGCGTGCTGAAATCGGATTTATCGGGACGAAAGACGTAGATATCGCAGCCTAACTGTAACCTCGACACAATGTCTCAGACTTTCTTTTCACGAGTGGGAAGAAAGTTTAAATGATTGCACATAGAGGGATATGATTACACATAGAGGGATATGATTACATAGAGGGATATTATTACACATAGAGGGATATGATTACACATAGAGGGATATGATTACATAGAGGGATATTATTACACATAGAGGGAAATGATTACACATAGAGGGATATGATTACATAGAGGGATATGATTACACATAGAGGGATATGATTACACATAGAGGGATATGATTACATAGAGGGATATGATTACACATAGAGGGATATGATTACACATAGAGGGATATGATTACATAGAGGGATATGATTACACATAGAGGGATATGATTACACATAGAGGGATATGATTACATAGAGGGATATTATTACACATAGAGGGATATGATTACACATAGAGGGATATGACTACGCATAGAGGGATATGATTACACATAGAGGGATATGATTACACATAGAGGGATATGATTACACATAGAGGGATATGATTACACATAGAGGGATGACGAAAGAACAGCCCAGCACCGCATGTGCCGATGCCAAGAGGAGCAACGGACTTTGATTGTTTTACTGAAGGGGATCAAGATGCTGAGCAGCGCATGAGCTGCAGTGGTCAGCGACCCATAGCTGCCAAGACCCTTCTACACCTCCACGCGGTGATCCTGGATAACAGGCTGCAGTAGGGCAGACTGGCTAAGGAGAAGGGATCGAAGAGGCAATGCTAACCCGGTACTCAAAAAATGCTTGCTGAAGTCGGATGTGTTGGACCGAAGATGCAAAAATCGCAGCAGAGCTGTAAAACTACGACACATCGCATTCCGTTCTCTGGACTACATTCTGCTGCTTTGGCCCTTTCTGGGTTTGTTAGTGGGAGAATGAGAACGAACGAAGAAGAAGACGAAGAAGATTGACTGAAGTTTGGACAGAAAAGTAACAAATTGACAAGGTCAAAACTGAAATGAATGAACTTAGTAGATGACATACATCCAGTGAAGGTTGAAGACATTTGTGTGTCTATCAGTCCGTCTGCTACTTCTCCGACTGATCTCAATTGCAAGTGGCAAGATGTAGTCTTGAGAACATAATGCGTTGTGTCATAGTTTACAGTTTGACTACGATATTTGCATCTTTCGGTCCGACATCCGACTTCAGCAGACATTTTTGATTACCGTGTTAGTCTTTCTTCTTCGATACCTTCTACTTAACCAGTCTGCTCTTGTGCATCCTGTTATCCAGGAACACCGTGTGAAGGTGAAGAAGGGTTTGTGGAAGCTCTGGTTCACAGGCCTTGACGCTAGCAGTCAGCTATGAGCCGCTGACCGCTGAATGCGCTGCTCAGTGTCTTGACTATGAGTCCTATATTACTGGTCTGTTTTCACTCTCACAGGATGTGGTTGGAGAATGCAAAACACATATATTTAGTACATACGTCCAGGACAATATGCGAATTGCACACCGTATTTGTGTACCTGACGTTAGATTTCTCTGGTAAGTGCTTTGTGGGGTGTATGTAAATAGTGTTGAATGGTGTACTCTATGGCAGCTGTTGAGACACTGTGTGGGGTGTATGTGTGTATGTAAATAGTGTTGAATGGTGTACTCTATGGCAGCTGTTGAGACGCTGTGTGGGGTGTATGTGTGAATGTAAATAGTGTTGAAGGGTGTACTCTATGGCAGCTGTTGAGACACTTTGGGATACCAGAGGAGCACCTAACCGCTATACCGTATATGTACGTAAGTTCAATTTTGTAGAGTGGTACATGAAGGAGCACTGGCTGACAGCTTCGGGGTCCAAGCAGAGATGAGACATAGAAGCGTGGCTCTCGCCTTTCCTGTACTTGTTGATTATAGATTGGATAATGAAGACATTAATCGAGATGAAAAGAAATAGTTGTCAGTGGACACTCAGTATTGGAGGATCTGGACTACTCAGATAATCTGGTACTTTTGTTACACAGTCGTAGCCAATTGCATGAGAAACTTGATAAAGTTAGAGAACAATCAGCCAAATAGGGACTGAATATCCACATGAAGAAGACATAGCTCCTTAAACTCAACACAGTTAACAAAGAACCGATCATACTGGAGGGAGAGCAGTTGGGAGAGTAGGATTCCTTTACCTATTTTAGCAGCAGAATTGACACGTCAGGAGAGTCAGATGTAAGGAGCAGTATTGACACGTCAGGAGAGTCAGAAATAAGGAATAGTATTGACACGTCAGGAGAGTCAGATGTAAGGAGCAGTATTGACACGTCAGGAGAGTCAGATGTAAGGAGCAGTATTGACACGTCAGGAGAGTCAGAAATAAGGAATAGTATTGACACGTCAGGAGAGTCAGATGTAAGGAGCAGTATTGACACGTCAGGAGAGTCAGATGTAAGGAGCAGTATTGACACGTCAGGAGAGTCAGATGTAAGGAGCAGTATTGACACGTCAGGAGAGTCAGATGTAAGGAGCAGTATTGACACGTCAGGAGAGTCAGATGTAAGGAGCAGTATTGGGAAGGCATGAATGGCATTGCTAACAACATTTGTAGGTCCAGAGAAATCAAGTTTGACACCAAAAATAGAATATTCAAGTCGGGGTTGCTGTATCGTGCTGAGACAAGGAGAACAATCAAAGTCCTACAACAAAGACTTCAGCCCTTCGTTAATAGATGTATGTGAAGGATAATGAACGTACAGTGGCCAGAAACGTGGAGAAATGAAAACGTATGGAAAAGCAGCCAGCAACAGCAACTGAAACAACAAATTAAGCGAAGAAAATAAGGCTGGACAGGACATACGCTACTGAAGACACTGTTCAACATAGCCAGACATGCTCTTACATGGGATGCTTGGGAGAAAAGAAAAAATAAGTAGACTAAAAATACGTGAGAATGAACTAAGATTAAATTATTACACCTGGAGAAAGGCAGGAAGAACAGCAGTTTTGCTAGCGGGATATCCATGGGATTTACACCAAGAACGAAGGTTTTGATTGATCTAGTGATTGATTTATTGATTGATTTATGATTTGATTTATTGATTGATATGAAATAATATTTATAATAATAATAATAAAAATATACCTCTCCAATAAGGGCCGTAATTATATCTGGATCTCATTCCTTGCTTCGAAAAATGCAGAGAGGCTGTTTGTACCATGAGTGGATGTTGAACAGAGCGGCTCGAACGTACTGAAACCTGTGTGGATCTACTGACCTCGCTGTGCTGGAGTTTGCGGGAATGGAGGGGCTGACATTCTGGCCTCAGATGCACCTGGCAATGGAAAGAGGTGACATTTTGAAGTTGATCACGACCGCCTTTTTGGATGAAGAAACTGCAGTCGTTCTGAAATCTTGCACGGGTTCTGCAGAGAGGGACACCTGGGAGAAGAGCTGGTACAGCCAGCGCGTTAAGCAGCCAGCAATATCCACTCTTCGCATTTTCTAGGTAGTATTGAGGACCTGTACATCTGCCCAGAGTGTGGGGACGGCGTGGCCTAGTGGTTAAGTGGCACGGCTCACAACCAGGAATGTGCTGGGGTCGATCCCCATCACAGCACCGGCCGTTACCCCGGGGAAGCAAACCCTTAGGAAATGCAGGAGGAAGCAGACCCTTACATAAAATGCATGCTGAAGTCGGATGCACTGGGCCGACAGGCGCAAAATAAAAACCACAGTGTAACGCACACACGCCTTGGGGAATAGATAAATAAAGCGAACGAAAAAAAAAAAAATAAAAAAAAAAAAAATATTTGCCCAGAGTGCAATGATGTTCGATTCTTAGCAGCACGTCAAATGCTTTCTGAAAATCGATGAAGCTGGCGATAAGTGGTGGTTGCATCTCTACGGACTCTTCTAGAATTATTCTGAGCGTAAAGATCTGGTCAATGCACGAGCTCTGTGGTTGAAAGCGAACTTGCTCCACTCGTAGTCGTGTGTCTACAACCCGCCTGATTCCTCCTAACATGTTAGTTAGTTTTCTTTCCACTTGTGCCGTTAAGCGGCGTGGAGAGCTTAAGTCGTCTGTCCTGCGCCAAGTGCGTTTCGCCGGTCAATGTGAGCCCGGGTCGCTGCACAATCACTCTAAAGTCATCTATCCACATGCCTCGCGGCCGCCCTCTTACCCTGTAGTCAGATATACCGGCGATGTAAACCATCAGTGGAAGTTGATGAGGGTGCATTCTCATGAGATGACTGAACCAACGTATGTTTCTACCTTGAAATGTATTCGACACAAGACGTAGTGCCGACCATACTTCGAATGTCGTCGTTTCGCATTCTGTCTTTTCTAAAAACACCGATGACCCCTCCATAATCACTTCATTTCACACGCCGAAATTTTGCTCTCACACGTCCTGGACAGGGCCATGTTAGGCACTGGTAACACAAGAGTCGGCAAATATGTACTGTTTATCAGCTGTTGCTTTGTTGACAAACTAATGCATGGGTGCCTAAGCAGGGGTGACAGCTGATAAGTTACCACAGATGCCTTCTTACACATTCACTCAATTTTCTTATCGATTCTGACGTCTACTGAAAAAAATCTGCCAAATACTTGAACTCATGGACCTGTTGAAGAGCAATATCATTTACACTTTTGTTGAGCGGTCCAGGTGTTCTGCTGATCATCATAGTTTCTGTTTTGCTCTAGTTCATTCGCATATTGCATTTAGCACAGGAAGTCGCCAGCGCGTTCATTTGATTTTGCAGTTTATTGTCGTACAACAGACACTGATCATCTGCAAAGAGTAATTCGTGAATTGATTTCAGTTCTGCTTGATATGTCTCAAGTTACAAAGTACTTTCCCTGGCACTGACAGTAACGTACATCCAGGACAATTATTGCAGACTGGATTTTCTTCTTTTTTGTAGGTATTTTTACAGTCGCGCCGTCCCTCCATTTCTGTGGTGGATTCTCCTCCATCAATACTTCATTTATAATCGACAACAAGTGAGTTGTAGTTGTGACGGCAGAAAAAGTGGTGAATAATGTATTTCTTTGTTTTTGCGTTCGCCTTATTTCTCAATCTCCCACGGCACTGTGGTTTTTATTTTGATGTCGGCCCAGTGCGGCAATGAGGAAGCTGCGTGGCCTAGGGGTGAAACTCGCTCGGTTTTCACAATCTCAACGTTCCAGGTTCGATTCCCACTTGTGTCCAGTTTCGCGGACACTGGGTTTTTTCTCGGGCGAATGCTCCTCCAGGTACGGAAAGTAATGACAACCTACCGTACTGCACACTTGCCAAGAAACTTATAATAGCCAAATAGGTGGCGGTTGTAAAAAGCTACGTTCTGTAAAAGGACATGCGACTTAACTTAACTTAACTTAACTTAACGTCTTTATACTGGTTTAAAAGACCCTGCAGAGTCTGTATACAACCAGTTACATTTACATCACCTTGCTCTAAAAGCTATGCGCATCCAGTTTATTCTTAAATGCATTAACTGTCCCTGCCTCCACTACCTCCCCTGGCAATGCATTCCAAGCAGACACCACTCTCTGACTAAAAAAATATTTCCTAATATCTAACCTGGACCTCTTTTTAATCAGCTTGTAGCTATGCCCTCGTGTTATTGTAGGTGGATGTATTTTAAAAAACTTGTTGTAGTCTAATTTATCGATTCCTCTGATCATCTTATAAACCTGAATTAAGTCACCACGAATTCTTCTCTCTTCGAGACACTGTAGGCCCGTTTTTCTGAGTCGTTCCTCATAATTGTAATTCTGGAATCCCACTATCATCTTTGTCGCTTTCTTTTGTATTGTTTCTAGCATGTTTATGTCACCTCTATGATAAGGGCCCCACACCTGTACACAGTACTCCAATCTAGGTCTAACTAAAGCTTTATACAGTTTGACGATCACTTCCTTGCTCCTATGTTTAATATTTCTTTTTATCATACCTAACATTGCATTTGCCTTTTTCACTTCTACCTTAACTTGCTCACTCACCTTTTCTGTATGATCTATTATAACCCCTAGGTCCCTTTCCTTATCGATCTTTCTAATATTGTTTTCTCCCATTCTGTAAGTATGTTCCATATTGGATCTACCCATCTGGATGACTGTACATTTATCTACATTAAACTTCATTTGCCAGATTACAGACCATTCTCGAATTTTATCTAAATCCGACATCAATATATCCACTTCCGCTTTAGATGAGACACTACTGCATAGTTTTGTGTCATCAGCAAATTTTGCAATCATGGATCTCATATCAATGTCCAAATCATTTATATATATCAAGAACAAAATTGGTCCCAAAACCGAGCCCTGTGGCACACCACTTTTCACTGCACTCCACTCAGAGTACTCCTTATTTATGCCCACCCTCTGCCTTCTTCCCGTTAACCAATTTTCAATCCATTTGGCAACTTCCCCACCTATTCCATGTGATTTTAACTTTCGAAATAATCTTTGATGAGGTACTCTATCAAAGGCCTTTGCAAAGTCTAGATAAATAACATCCACTTGCTCCCCTTTATCTGTGATTTTAGTAACCTCCTCCATGAATTCTAATAGATTTGTTAAGCATGATCTCCTTCTAGTAAACCCATGCTGACTATTTCTAATTAGATTAAATTTGTCTAAATGCATTTTAATGTTTTCTTTGATTATTGACTGAAACAATTTACAGACTATGCTCGTTGAACTCACTGGTCTATAATTTGCTGGATCTTATTTTTTGCCTTTTTTGAATAAGGGGATCACTCCTGCATCTTTCCAATCCCTTTTGTAAGTGATTGAGAACATAATATAGCCATGGTTTTGCTAGTTGGTCTCTAATTTCACACAGCAATTTTGGATGAATACCTACTTGACCTGGACATTTATTCACTTTCAACCCCTCCAATTTTTAAAAAACCATTTCCTCTGTAATACAGATTGATCTTAATCCCGCTGTATCCATGTCTCTTTGAAAAATATCTATAGGCTCTGGGATCTCGGAGCAGTCCTCCTTTGTGTAGACTGTGCCACAGTACTGATTGAGTAGATTAGCTGCCTCTCTATTCTCACTTATTATTTTCTCTGTACTGTCTATGAGAGGGCCTACTTTGTCTTTCGTTCTTTATTTATTTCTAACATAAGAGAAGCTTTTTCTGTCAGTCTTGATCCTCTGAGCAAGTTTTTTTTCAAAGTCTATTTGTGTTGTTTTATTCGCTTTCTGAGATATGTTCTGCTTGTCCAAATATTTTACATATGTTTCCCAGTGCATCCAACTTCAGCATGAATTTTATGTAACGGTCTGCTTCCTCCTGTATTTTCTAAGGGTTTGCTTCCACGGGGTAACGGCCGGTGCTGTGATGGGGATCGAACCGAGCACCTTCGGATTGTGAGCCGTGCCACTTAACCACTAGCCCACGCCGTCCCCAATAATAAAAAAAGGAGAAGTGCTTCTTCGTCTCTCTCGTTCGTTCTCTATCTTCTGCAGGTAGTTGGATGTTGTCCGGAGAACTGAATGCATTGTGTTTTAGTTTACAGCTTGACTGCGATATTTGCACCTTTTAATCCGACACATTCGTCTTCAGCAGGCATTTTTGAGTACCGGGTAATCCTTTCCTCTTCGATCCCTTCTGCCTAGACAGTCTGTTCAGTTGCAGCCTGTGATTCAGGATCACCGCGTGGAGTTGTAGCAGAGTCTTGGCAGCTCTGGCTCGCTGGCCCTAAAGCTAGCAGTCAGCTGTGTGTTGTTGACCGTTGCAGCTCAAGAGCTGCATCTTGATCCCAAGAAAAACAGCAACATCGCATGGTAGCAAAGACACCTTAAACGAAGGAGGAATGCGGGAATGTGTATCCCACACTAAATAAAGCACTGAAAGCCCAAGTTCCCAGGGACAAGAGACAGTTGATTAACGACATGGCCGTGGCCGATGAAGTTGCTGCGAAATAGGGAAACAGCAGATGCGTTTACCAGGTTACAAGACAACTGTGGAATAAACTGTCTGCTGCAAACATCCCCATCAAACGTACCCCCATTGATACAGAAACCGATCCGATCGGATGATGTACGGGTCACTTTTCAGAGGTGCTAATTAGGTCATCCCCAGACCGGCTGGAGGTGCAGAATAGGCCATCCCCGAAGAGTATGGCTCCACCAATTATCCTCCTCCTCCGAGCGAGGCCTGGAACCACGCGACAGCTGCGAAGCCTGGAACCACGTGACAGCTGCGAGGCCTGGAACCACGCAACAGCTGCGAGGCCTGGAACCACGCGACAGCTGCGAGGCCTGGAACCACGCGACAGCTGCGAGGCCTGGAACCACGCGACAGCTGCGAGGCCTGGAACCACGCGACAGCTGCGAGGCCTAGAACCACGCGACAGCTGCGAGGCCTGGAACCACGTGACAGCTGCGAGGCCTGGAACCACGCGATAGCTGCGAGGCCTGGAACCACGCGACAGCTGCGAGGCTGGAACCACGCGACAGCTGCGAGGCCTGGAACCACGCGACAGCTGCGAGGCCTGGAACCACGTGACAGCTGCGAGGCCCGGAACCACGCGACAGCTGCGAGGCCTGGAACCACGCGACAGCTGCGAGGCCTGGAACCACGTGACAGCTGCGAGGTCTGGAACCACGCGACAGCTGCGAGGCCTGGAACCACGTGACAGCTGCGAGGCCTGGAACCACGTGACAGCTGCGAGGCCTGGAACCACGCGATAGCTGCGAGGCCTGGAACCACGTGACAGCTGCGAGGCCTGGATGTGGCCAACCGACGCAACGGGCCTCATTCGCCTAAGCTAACATTATTATTATTAATTAGGTTACAACCAGGTATAACACCTGTCTTCGATTGCGCTACAAATATGCCTCGTATGACAGTACAATGAGTTGATTGTATTCGTTCAAAGATTAAATGGGCCATCAAGAACTTAAGGAACTACAAAGCAACATGGGAAGATGGGACTGTAGGTGAGATGATGCTTAAGATGGAATGTGCATAATAGAAGAGTAAAGTACACGCCCATTTTTGAATTAAGATGAACGAGACAAAAAGATTACAGATATGGGAGGCCATTCGAAGAAGAATCCATAGGCTATGTGTTGATGATGGTGATGGTGATGGTGATGATGATGATGGTGAGGATAAGCGATAGTGAGGGTAGTGGTAGTGAGGACGAGAATGATGATTATGATGGGGATGAATGAAAAGAAGGTGATGACAAAAGATGAAGATAAAGAAAAATGAAAAGTGGAAGTAGAAGGCGAAGAAGACTAATAATAATAAGAAAAACAACAACACTAGCTACAACAGCAACACGAACAAAAGAAGATAAGAAGAAGAAGAAGAAGAAGAAGAAGAAGAAGAAGAAGAAGAAGAAGAAGACGAGAATGAAGAAGAACAGCAGCAACAACAATAGATGTTTGTTGTTTTCGAATGGCCACAATGAGTAGGTTACTCTTTTGTGCGTCCTGAAAAGGGTTGTCGCGGGTTGCAGTAGCTATCCTTACATCCCGAGCGTGCTGATGAAGGTAGACCAGGGTCCTCCAGGTGGTTGTGCTATACTTTAACTGCATGTCACTCACTACTACGGGGATCACGTCGATCCCTCACCTCGTTAACCAGGCTGTCATGAAAACAGCCCGCTTCCAGGCAGGGCGTCTAGGAAGCATAGGTGAGAGACTTAGCCAGTATGTTTTGCCTGACCCTTACTAAAATGTCTGATCAGTATATTTTGCCTGACCAGGCGTCAGTGTTCCTCTCTCAGAACAATAGCAACAACGAAATCAACAAAAGAAATAACAGAGAAAGACAAATTATTCAACAAAGATTTTGTGAATCCTCATCGTTATACGATTTTCTAGCTTGGTTTTTGTGCCAGAACAAAACATATTCAAATGGTTATACCTAAAAACATTCAACTAACACATTATGCATTGTTGTTTTTTTCCTACGATTCTTGGACACAAAAGTGTGGATTCTTGTAGCTGTGTCCATTGACCGATGCCTGTGCGTCACCTGGCCGACGGTAGCAAAAACATGGTGTACGCTCTGCAATTCTCGTATAATCATTTTAACCATCTTTTGTCTCTGCATCATAATCAACCTGCATTTCACCTGGAGTTTCAACATTAAATCCCACTACAGTCAACATAGTCACGAGGATAACAACTTACATTGCCACTCTGAAATGTCCTCGGAAACGACACTCAGGTACGGTTTATTTCTCGGCATGTTTCTGCAGCAAACTTTCTTCTTCTTTTCTTATCTCACTTTCTACCGCGTTGTAGCCCAGTTTTGTCTCACTTTCTACCGCGTTGTAGCCCAGTTTTGTCTCACTTTCTACCGCGTTGTAGCCCAGTTTTGTCTCACTTTCTACCGCGTTGTAGCCCAGTTTTGTCTCACTTTCTACCGGGTTGTAGCCCAGTTTTGTCTCACTTTCTACCGCGTTGTAGCCCAGTTTTGTCTCACTTTTTACCGCGTTGTAGCCCAGTTTTGTCTCACTTTCTACCGGGTTGTAACTCAGTTTTGTCTCACTTTCTACCGCGTTGTAGCCCAGTATGGTATCAATTTCTACCGTGTTGTACCCCAGTTTTGTCTCACTTTCTACCGGGTTGTACCCCAGTTTTGTCTCACTTTCTACCGGGTTGTAGCCCAGTTTTGTCTCACTTTCTCCCGCGTTGCATCTCAGTATGGTATCAATTTCTACCGTGTTGTAACTCAGTTTTGTCTCACTTTCTACCGGGTTGTACCCCAGTTTTGTCTCACTTTCTACCGCGTTGTAGCCCAGTATGGTATCAATTTCTACCGTGTTGTAACTCAGTTTTGTCTCACTTTCTACCGGGTTGCACCCCAGTTTTGTCTCACTTTCTACCGGGTTGTAGCCCAGTTTTGTCTCACTTTCTCCCGCGTTGCATCCCAGTGTTCACTCACTTTCTACCAGGTTGTAGTCCAGTGTATTCTCGCTTTCTACCAGGTTTTAGCAGAATGTCCTCCCTTTCTACCGAGTTGTAGCCCAGTGTCATCTCAATTTCTACCAGCTTGTAGCCCAGTGTCATCTCAATTTCTACCAGCTTGTAGCCCAGTATCGTCTCACTTTCTACCGGCCTGTAGCTAAGTGTCATCTCACTTTCTACCGGGTTGTACCTCGGGGTCATCTCAATTTTTACCAGGTTGTAGCTTAGTGTCATCTCAATTTAAACCAGGTTGTAGCCAAACGTCCTCCCTTTCTACCGGGTTGTAGCCGAGTGTCGTCTCACTTTCTACCAGGTTGTAGCCCAGTGTCATCTCACTTTATATCAGGTTGTAGCCCAGTGTTGTCTCACGTTCTACCAATCTGCAGCCCAATGTCCTGCCTTTCTACTACGTTGTAGCCCATTGTTCACTCACTTTCTACCAGGTTAAAATCACATGGAATAGGTTGCCAAATGGATTGAAAATTGGTTAACGGGAAGAAGGCAGACGGTGGGCATAAATAAGGAGTACTCTGAGTGGTGTGAAGTGACAAGTGGTGTGCCACAGGGCTCGGTTTTGGGACCAATTTTGTTCTTGATATATATAAATGATTTGGACATTGATATGAGATCCATGATTGCAAAATTTGCTGATGATACAAAACTATGCAGTAGTGTCTCATCTAAAGCGGAAGGGGATATATTGATGTCGGATTTAGATAAAATTCGAGAATGGTCTGTAAGCTGGCAAATGGAGTTTAATGTAGATAAATGTACAGTCATCCACATGGGTAGATCCAATATGGAACATAATTACAGAATGGGAGAAAACAATATTAGAAAGATAGATAAGGAAAGGGACCTAGGGGTTATAATAGATCATACAGGAAAGGTGAGTGAGAAAGTTAAGGTAGCAGTGAAAAAGGCAAATGCAATGTTAGGTATGATAGTTAGACCTAGATTGGAGTACTGTGTACAGGTGTGGAGTCCTTATCATAGAGGGGACATAAACATGCTAGAAACAATACAAAGAAGGGCGACAAAGATGATAGTGGGATTCCAGAATTACAATTATGAGGAACGAATCAGAAAAACCGGCCTACTGTGTCTCGAAGAGAGAAGAATTCGTGGTGACATAATACAGGTTTATAAGATGATCAGAGGAATTGATAAATTAGACTATAACAAGTTTTTAAAAATACAGCCACCCACAATAACACGAGTGCATAGCTACAAGCTGACTAAAGAGAGGTCCAGGTTAGATATCAGGAAATATTTTTATAGTCAGAGAATGGTATCTGCTTGGAATGCATTGCCAGGGGAGGTAGTGGAGGCAGGGACAGTTAATGCATTTAAGAATAAACTGGATGCGCATAGCTTTTAGAGCAAGGTGATGTAAATGTAACTGGTTGTATACAGACTCTGCAGGGTCTTCTAAACCAGTATAAAAACGTTAAGTTAAGTTAAGGTTGTAGCCCAAATTCCTCCCTTTCTACCAGGTTGTAGCCCAGTATCGTCTCACTTTCTACCAGGTTGTAGCCTAGTATCGTCTCACTTTCTAACGGGTTGTAGCTTAGTGTCATTTCAATTTCTACCAGATTGTAGCTTAGTGTCATCTCAATTTCTAACGGATTGTAGCTTAGTGTCATCTCAATTTCTAACGGGTTGTAGCTTAGTGTCATCTCAATTTCTACCAGATTGTAGCTTAGTGTCATCTCAATTTCTACCAGATTGTAGCTCAGTGTCATCTCAATTTCTAACGGGTTGTAGCTTAGTGTCATCTCAATTTCTAACGGGTTGTAGCTTAGTGTCATCTCAATTTCTAACGGGTTGTAGCTTAGTGTCATCTCAATTTCTAACGGGTTGTAGATCAGTGTCATCTCAATTTCTACCAGATTGTAGCTTAGTGTCATCTCAATTTCTACCAGATTGTAGCTCAGTGTCATCTCAATTTCTACCAGAATGAAGCTTAGTGTCATCTCAATTTCTACCAGATTGTAGCTCAGTGTCATCTCAATTTCTAACGGGTTGTAGCTTAGTGTCATCTTAATTTCTACCAGATTGTAGCTTAGTGTCATCTCAATTTCTAACGGGTTGTAGCTCAGTGTCATCTCAATTTCTACCAGATTGTAGCTTAGTGTCATCTCAATTTCTACCGGGTTGTAGCTCAGTGTCATCTCACTTTCTACCAGATTGTAGCTTAGTGTCATCTCAATTTCTACCAGGCTGTAGCCCAATTTTGTGTTATGTATTTGTCTTTTATAATCTCACTTTCTATCGGGCTGTAGCCCAGTGTAACCAAGTACCCTGGTATGTATCTGTCTTTTGTCGTCACACTTTCTACTGGGTTATAGTTTAGTGTCATCTCAATTTCTACCGGGCTGTAGCTCATTGTCGTCTCACTTTCTACTGGGTTGTAGCTCAGTGTTGTCTCACTTTCTACCAGGCTGTAGCCCAATGTCCTCCTTTTCTACCACTTTGTAGCCCAATGTCCTCACTTTCTACCGCACTGTAGCCCAGTGTTCACTCACTTTCTACAAGGTTGTAGCTAAATGTCCTCCATTTCTACCAGGTTGTAGCCCAATTTTATCACTTTCTACCAGGTTGTAGCCCAGTGTCGTCTCACTTTCTACCAGGTTGTAGCCCAGTGTCGTCTCACCTTCTACCAGGTTGTAGCCCAATGGCCTCCCTTTCTACTGGGTTGTAGCCCAGTATCGTCTCACTTTCTACCGGGTTGTAGCCCAGTATCGTCTCTCTTTCTACCGGGATGTAGCTTAGTGTCATCTAAATTTCTACTGGGTTGTAGCCCGGTGTCATCTCAATTTCTACCGGGCTACAACATGGTAGAAACTCACTTTCTACCGGGCTGTAGCCCAGTGTCGTCTCCTTTTCTACCGGGCTGTAGCCCAGATTCATCTGACTTTCTACCGAGTTGTAACCAAGTGTCCTGGTATGTATTTGTCTGAAGTCATCTCACTTTCTATTTGTTAAAGTATAGATTTAACTGATTAGTGCACTTTACTAAAGAGGTACATCATGTATCTACACCACGACATGACCTCACGCAGTAAACACTATCCAACAAACATGAAATAATTTAATAATATGAATATCAACTGAAAAGCAAAGTACATCTAAACTAAATAATGATTATATATATATATATATACATTTATTGAACTAGAATAGGACGATTTTAAGCATTAGGTTTTGATGTTTCCAACAAACTACATAACCCAGATTTTTGCCACTGCACTCCCTTATCTGCACACTCAACACACAATCACCAACTCGTCCTCACGATCGGGTTATGTATTCACTGTGCATTCACATATAATCAGATCACGTCAATTATAATCGAACCACGTACTCACTTGTGATCACGTACTCAGTCGATCTGTGCATTCACATATAATCAGATCACTTTCAATCCGACGATCTGTGCACTCACATACAATCGGTTCACAAAGTGTCCTACACATACGACACACATTCAGATCGCTTACTGTTCCCAGGGTGTCCAACATAAACTCATATTGAGCGACTGGCCATAACTCGAGGTGTATAAAGGTACAGTCACCCTGCAAACTCACTCACTCTCAGACTCTTGACAACCTCTCAAACTCCTCCTATCCAGTCTGCTCAGTTTATCCGTGCAGAGTATTTTATAGTCTCAAGCAGAACATGGCTGTCCAATGGCCTTCTGTTGATCGTCTGACCTAGCCATAACTCTAATTTGGAACTACCCTCAACTAATTGGTATTGGATGACTATACCAGTATCCCTATCACTCTAAATGTCGTAGCCGGTCTTTGCAGCATCTGACTGTCACACCCCCCCCCCCCCCCCATATCTACCCTAATTCTGAACGCCAGAATATTCAGCTTAAACACCCACCACTGTACCAGACAGCGTCTTGCACCTTAGCCCCTCGTTTCCTTTGCCGACCTACTATCGAACCGGTCATTGACCTTGGAAGGCATTCAGGCAACCGTTGTTCTTAGAGTTGCCAGTCCAATCAACACTGCCCTAAACGCCCATACTTTAGCTGGAAATGTCACATCTACTGAGTTTGTAACTCAGTGTCACCTCACTTTTTACCGGGTTGTAGCCATGTGTCATTTCACTTTCTACCGGGCTGCAGCCTAGTGTTGTAGTATGTATTAGTCTTATCTCGTCTTTCTTTCTACCGGGTTGTAGCCCAGTGTCGTCTCACTTTCTAGCAGGTTGCTGCTCACTGTCATGGTATATATCTCTCTGTTGTCGTCTCACTTTCTTCCTGGTTGTAGTTCAGTGTCATCTCACTTTTCAATGGGTTGTATCTAAGTGTCATGGTATGTATATGTTTGTTGTTATTTCACTATCTACCGGGTTGTAGTCCATTTTCATCTCATTTTCTACCGGGTTGTAGCCCAGTTTCGTGGTATCTATTTGTCTTTTGTCGTCTCACTTTCTACCAAGTTGTAGCTCAGCGTCGACTCACTTTCTACCGGGTTGTAGCCCAGTGTCATCTCACTTTCTACCGGGTTGTAGCTCAGTGTCATCTCACTTTCTACCGGGTTGTAGCCCAGTGTCGTTTCGCTTTCTACCGAGTTGCAGCTCAGCGTCGTCTCACTTTCTACCGGGTTGTAGCCCAGTGTCATCTCACTTTCTACCGGGTTGTAGCTCAGTGTCATCTCACTTTCTACCGGGTTGTAGCCCAGTGTCGTTTCACATTCTTCCGAGTTGTAGCTCAGCGTCGTCTCACTTTCTACCGGGTTGTAGCCCAGTGTCCTCTCACTTTCTACCGGGCTGTAGCTCAGTGTCATCTCACTTTCTACCGGGTTGTAGCCCAGTGTCGTTTCACTTTCTACCGAGTTGTAGCTCAGCGTCGTCTCACTTTCTACCGGGTTGTAACCCAGTGTCGTCTCACTTTCTACCGGGTTGTAGCTCAGTGTCGTCTCACTTTCTACCGGGTTGTAGCTCAGTATCATCTCATTTTCTTCCGGGTTGTAGCTCATTGTCGTCTCACTTTCTACCGGGTTGTAGCCCAGTGTCGTCTCACTTTCTACCAGGTTGTAGCCCAGTTTTGTCTCACTTTCTACCGAGTAGTAGCCCAGTGTCGTCTTACTTTTTACCGGGTTGTAACCCAGTGTCGTCTCACTTTCTACCGGGTTGTAGCTCAGTGTTGTCTCACTTTCTACCGGGTTGTAGCCCAGTGTCATTTCACTTTCTACCGGGTTGTAGCCCAGTGTCGTTTCACTTTCTACCGGGTTGTAGCCCAGTGTCATTTCACTTTCTACCGGGTTGTAGCCCAGTGTCATTTCCCTTTTCTACCGGGTTGTAGCTCAGTGTGGTCTCACTTTCTACCGAGTTGTAGCCCAGTGTCGTGGTATCTATTTGTCTTTCCCCCCTCTCGTGGCCCTAGTAATTTTTATCCCCCTTCTACAGCAGGTCTCTTTGACCCTGTCTATCCACATTTTGACCTAGCTCTATCCCTTCTGCCTTATGTTCTTCTTTAGGAGGTTGCATGAACGATGTGGTCTGGTTGAATTCTCACCATGTTGGCCAAACCAATTCATTCACTTTTTCCTCGATCTCGATATACTGTGGGCAGGGAATTGTTCCAACCTTCTCCCGAATGCTCATATTTGAGATTATGTCTCTTCTGGTGTTGTTAGTTACTTTTCGTAGGCACTGCATTTTGCAGGTGGCTAACTTTCGTTCCTGGACCTTCCTCAATGCCCATGTCTGGGACTGTTGGGTTGAGATGAACATACTAGTTATCATCTTTTTTTTTTTTTTTGCTTGTATAGTAATCTTGGGGTGTCTTAGTAGTGGAGACAGCTGATAAGTGACAGCGCTTATGCTCTGCACTCTGGTATTTATCTCTCTATCGTCTGCCATATTCAGTAAAATGATCTCCCAAATACCAACTGTTTTGTACTTACTTTATTTTAGTTTCATTCACATGAATATGAAATTCCTAACTACTTTTGTGGAAATGTTTCGTTAAAACAGTCTGGTCAAAATGGACATCAAATCCTCTTTGAAAGTCAGATCAAATTAAAGACAACTGAAATGTTTAGGGATCTGGTAAATATCTTGAAATTAATCTTGATGATGTATTCCTCAGCTGAGCTGCAAATCCCAACTTCGTCTCCAGCAAGAACAGGCCGATTTATATGACAGCCTTCTTGAAGTCCTCAAAGCTATTTCAAAATCATGATATCCGACTTTAACGCCAGAATAAGGCCTCGCCAACATGGTGAAACCTCCGTGGGGCCGCACTCTGGAGAAGCAAGGAACGACCCAGGGGACAGGCTGGCCACATCCTATGAATCAAAACGTTTATTTTACTGTAACAGCTTTCTCCAGAAGCCCATACACAAGAGGTACACACGTATAGGACCCAGTGGACTTCATTGTCATGAAATTAATCATGTCTTGTCCAATCATAGATCGGCAACTGATGTCTCATTGGTTGGTTCCTTCTGAACTGGAAGCGACCATCGCTTCCTCCGTGCCCGTTTCCACTTATTTTTTCCACTTAATTTTTCCACTTATTTATTTTCCACTTCGATCTAACACTTGTTAAAGTCCAGCAGCAGCAATTATATAAGGTCCAGACGCTAATCAGCCCCTCGATTCCTACCACTCTCACAAGTAAGCCGGAGCTTCTGTCGACATCGATCCTGACTATTCAAATCTGATTGCAAAGGTCGCATCTATTTCAAAGGCAGCCAGTCCAGATTGACTCTTGTTGAAAGATCTCGCAATAAATAATATGATGGACTCTAGGAGAAAAGTGACACACAAAAAAATTATAGCTTTTAGCAAACCATAGATAGAATATCACGCAAGAAATAGTATATACTTAAGCCAAGCATTAGCAAGCCGGAAAAACAAAAGTAAATTAAGAACTATGGTTTTTCATCCGTATTTGGTTCACACAAAAATACCAGGAAACTAACCAAACCCAACAAATACTGAATCTTCGACTCAATTGGTTCATAGAAAAATATCACGGGAACTTACTTAATCCCAACAAATGCTGAATATTCGATTGAATTGGTTCATAGAAAAATTATACAAAAAACTCACCTGACTAAACACTGGAAATCTTCAATAGATGTATTTATTACAATTGTATTTTTTTTTTTAATGATTCACTTTCTTTTCTTTCAGGTACCTTGAAAGGTTTTGGTTTTGGATTGACTTTTGTGTGTCTTTTTTTATTCCATTTCTCCTCATATGGACATCAAATTCAATTATTTACATACAACTTGCTCGCACAGATCAAACTATGTCAATGCTCCAAAGTATAATCAGAGCGGAGGGAGGTGTCAATGAAGAGAGTATGGGAATGCAGAGAGGAATTTCCGAGGACATAAAAGATTCGCTAACAAGCGTGACCAGAACGTCTAGTGATATGCAAAACAAGATGAGCAGTAATTTCGGACATCGTCAGGACTTGAATGATATCCGACAGGAGGGTTCATATGAGCTCAGTACATTGCACAACGACAATGAGAAGCTTTACATTAGGAACACCGATGGCAACAGTTTTCAAAAGACATTATCAACAGATAGGGCCGATATCCAAAAGGGATTTCAGTCTGACGATAAAGATATCCAGGCCAGGATAACATTCTCAGGGGGAGATGTTTTGTTCTTGGATTTGAAACAAAGCATCAACCATGATGTCCCTAACGTTAAACCTCTTAACACGAACACCTTCGGGGATTCGCTTGCAGGTGTACCCTTTCAGTGGCAGTGTATAGGAGATTGGTCATGTGAAGTTGTGGGACCACATAAACAGGAATGTCATTCGCTACACAGACAGGTCGTGGCTTGTGGTGTAGAAGAACAAAGTCGGCCTTTTTCCGAGATGGTGAATATAGAATGTACAAGAAGTAGCCTATTACAAGAGCATTCAATGTTTGATGTGGACACAGGAAATATTACGAGAACTAAAACTGTCGTTCCCAAAATGACTTCCCAACAAGAACAGTTATTGTTCTTAGATCAGCTAACAGGCGCAAATGTTGACGCTAGCTTCATTTTCGAAAATTTCGTCAAAAATAGCGCAGCATCTCCAGAGATGAACATATCCAAGGAAAAAAAGTATGTTCAAAAATTGGTAGAAAAAACCAGAATTTTGACAAACAAAGTCCACCCAGCGAGCTATAGTTTCAATGAGATTTCCGACGATATTTTGCCGGTAGTGGAACCTGACACGCCACATAGTCTTGAAGCTAACGAAGCCTGTTCTCGCCTGTGGACCATACCGAACAGTGAGAGAGACATTCTTGTACACGAAAACAGAGCTGGCAACAAACATAAACCAAATCAATTATTTGACAAAGCAAATATCACATGTTATAACACTGATCACAATAGTCTTGGTTCCAGTGATAATGTAGATACCGGCAATGCAGACAACGAGGCTGTCTCTAAGTCGCAAGGTTGTATCAAGAGTTATCTTTTAAGTGAAGTTTCAACAGATATAACAAATCTCAGTAGTGGTGCCTGCGTCAAAATCGTTGTCTCAAGGCCGTCGTCTCCACTAGCAAGGAGCACTAACAGCGACACGATAAGCGGTTTCACTTCCAGACGTTACACAAGAGGTGTCAGTAAAACGTTACTTGTCATCACTATCATGTTCTGGATATTCAACGCTCCAATCGCTATCTTCATCATTTGTCAAGCCTACGACATATTCCCATCACAGGGACGTGGTCGAGCTGTTGTTTCCCTATTATGGGCGATAGTAAATATGCTTCAGTACTTGAACAACGCGTTGCATTTCTTTCTGTATTGTCTGACCGGCCAGAAGTTCAGACAGGACTTAAAGGACGTGTTGAAAAACATGTTCGACAAGTTGAAGAACTAGAAGGCCGTTAGATCAAAGAGTTCGACAAGTTGAAGAACTAGAAGGCCTTTAGATCAAAGAGTTCGACAAGTTGAAGAACTAGAAGGCCGTTAGATCAAAGAGTTCGACAAGTTGAAGAACTAGAAGGCCTTTAGATCAAAGAGTTCGACAAGTTGAAGAACTAGAAGGCCGTTAGATCAAAGAGTTCGACAAGTTGAAGAACTAGAAGGCCGTTAGATCAAAGAGTTCGACAAGTTGAAGAACTAGAAGGCCGTTAGATCAAAGAGTTCGACAAGTTGAAGAACTAGAAGGCCGTTAGATCAAAGAGTTCGACAAGTTGAAGAACTAGAAGGCCGTTAGATCAAAGAGTTCGACAAGTTGAAGAACTAGAAGGCCGTTAGATCAAAGAGTTCGACAAGTTGAAGAACTAGAAGGCCTTTAGATCAAAGAGTTCGACAAGTTGAAGAACTAGAAGGCCGTTAGATCAAAGAGTTCGACAAGTTGAAGAACTAGAAGGCCGTTAGATCAAAGAGTTCGACAAGTTGAAGAACTAGAAGGCCTTTAGATCAAAGAGTTCGACAAGTTGAAGAACTAGAAGGCCGTTAGATCAAAGAGTTTGACAAGTTGAAGAACTAGAAGGCCGTTAGATCAAAGAGTTCGACAAGTTGAAGAACTAGAAGGCCTTTAGATCAAAGAGTTCGACAAGTTGAAGAACTAGAAGGCCGTTAGATCAAAGAGTTCGACAAGTTGAAGAACTAGAAGGCCTTTAGATCAAAGAGTTCGACAAGTTGAAGAACTAGAAGGCCTTTAGATCAAAGAGTTCGACAAGTTGAAGAACTAGAAGGCCTTTAGATCAAAGAGTTCGACAAGTTGAAGAACTAGAAGGCCTTTAGATCAAAGAGTTCGACAAGTTGAAGAACTAGAAGGCCTTTAGATCAAAGAGTTCGACAAGTTGAAGAACTAGAAGGCCGTTAGATCAAAGAGTTCGACAAGTTGAAGAACTAGAAGGCCGTTAGATCAAAGAGTTCGACAAGTTGAAGAACTAGAAGGCCTTTATATCAAAGAGTTCGACAAGTTGAAGAACTAGAAGGCCTTTAGATCAAAGAGTTCGACAAGTTGAAGAACTAGAAGGCCGTTAGATCAAAGAGTTCGACAAGTTGAAGAACTAGAAGGCCGTTAGATCAAAGAGTTCGACAAGTTGAAGAACTAGAAGGCCTTTAGATCAAAGAGTTCGACAAGTTGAAGAACTAGAAGGCCGTTAGATCAAAGAGTTCGACAAGTTGAAGAACTAGAAGGCCTTTAGATCAAAGAGTTCGACAAGTTGAAGAACTAGAAGGCCGTTAGATCAAAGAGTTCGACAAGTTGAAGAACTAGAAGGCCTTTAGATCAAAGAGTTCGACAAGTTGAAGAACTAGAAGGCCTTTAGATCAAAGAGTTCGACAAGTTGAAGAACTAGAAGGCCGTTAGATCAAAGAGTTCGACAAGTTGAAGAACTAGAAGGCCGTTAGATCAAAGAGTTCGACAAGTTGAAGAACTAGAAGGCCTTTAGATCAAAGAGTTCGACAAGTTGAAGAACTAGAAGGCCGTTAGATCAAAGAGTTCGACAAGTTGAAGAACTAGAAGGCCTTTAGATCAAAGAGTTCGACAAGTTGAAGAACTAGAAGGCCGTTAGATCAAAGAGTTCGACAAGTTGAAGAACTAGAAGGCCTTTAGATCAAAGAGTTCGACAAGTTGAAGAACTAGAAGGCCGTTAGATCAAAGAGTTCGACAAGTTGAAGAACTAGAAGGCCGTTAGATCAAAGAGTTCGACAAGTTGAAGAACTAGAAGGCCGTTAGATCAAAGAGTTCGACAAGTTGAAGAACTAGAAGGCCGTTAGATCAAAGAGTTCGACAAGTTGAAGAACTAGAAGGCCGTTAGATCAAAGAGTTCGACAAGTTGAAGAACTAGAAGGCCGTTAGATCAAAGAGTTCGACAAGTTGAAGAACTAGAAGGCCTTTAGATCAAAGAGTTCGACAAGTTGAAGAACTAGAAGGCCGTTAGATCAAAGAGTTCGACAAGTTGAAGAACTAGAAGGCCGTTAGATCAAAGAGTTCGACAAGTTGAAGAACTAGAAGGCCTTTAGATCAAAGAGTTCGACAAGTTGAAGAACTAGAAGGCCGTTAGATCAAAGAGTTCGACAAGTTGAAGAACTAGAAGGCCGTTAGATCAAAGAGTTCGACAAGTTGAAGAACTAGAAGGCCGTTAGATCAAAGAGTTCGACAAGTTGAAGAACTAGAAGGCCGTTAGATCAAAGAGTTCGACAAGTTGAAGAACTAGAAGGCCGTTAGATCAAAGAGTTCGACAAGTTGAAGAACTAGAAGGCCGTTAGATCAAAGAGTTCGACAAGTTGAAGAACTAGAAGGCCTTTAGATCAAAGAGTTCGACAAGTTGAAGAACTAGAAGGCCGTTAGATCAAAGAGTTCGACAAGTTGAAGAACTAGAAGGCCGTTAGATCAAAGAGTTCGACAAGTTGAAGAACTAGAAGGCCTTTAGATCAAAGAGTTCGACAAGTTGAAGAACTAGAAGGCCGTTAGATCAAAGAGTTTGACAAGTTGAAGAACTAGAAGGCCGTTAGATCAAAGAGTTCGACAAGTTGAAGAACTAGAAGGCCTTTAGATCAAAGAGTTCGACAAGTTGAAGAACTAGAAGGCCGTTAGATCAAAGAGTTCGACAAGTTGAAGAACTAGAAGGCCTTTAGATCAAAGAGTTCGACAAGTTGAAGAACTAGAAGGCCTTTAGATCAAAGAGTTCGACAAGTTGAAGAACTAGAAGGCCTTTAGATCAAAGAGTTCGACAAGTTGAAGAACTAGAAGGCCTTTAGATCAAAGAGTTCGACAAGTTGAAGAACTAGAAGGCCTTTAGATCAAAGAGTTCGACAAGTTGAAGAACTAGAAGGCCGTTAGATCAAAGAGTTCGACAAGTTGAAGAACTAGAAGGCCGTTAGATCAAAGAGTTCGACAAGTTGAAGAACTAGAAGGCCTTTAGATCAAAGAGTTCGACAAGTTGAAGAACTAGAAGGCCTTTAGATCAAAGAGTTCGACAAGTTGAAGAACTAGAAGGCCGTTAGATCAAAGAGTTCGACAAGTTGAAGAACTAGAAGGCCGTTAGATCAAAGAGTTCGACAAGTTGAAGAACTAGAAGGCCTTTAGATCAAAGAGTTCGACAAGTTGAAGAACTAGAAGGCCGTTAGATCAAAGAGTTCGACAAGTTGAAGAACTAGAAGGCCTTTAGATCAAAGAGTTCGACAAGTTGAAGAACTAGAAGGCCGTTAGATCAAAGAGTTCGACAAGTTGAAGAACTAGAAGGCCTTTAGATCAAAGAGTTCGACAAGTTGAAGAACTAGAAGGCCTTTAGATCAAAGAGTTCGACAAGTTGAAGAACTAGAAGGCCGTTAGATCAAAGAGTTCGACAAGTTGAAGAACTAGAAGGCCGTTAGATCAAAGAGTTCGACAAGTTGAAGAACTAGAAGGCCTTTAGATCAAAGAGTTCGACAAGTTGAAGAACTAGAAGGCCGTTAGATCAAAGAGTTCGACAAGTTGAAGAACTAGAAGGCCTTTAGATCAAAGAGTTCGACAAGTTGAAGAACTAGAAGGCCGTTAGATCAAAGAGTTCGACAAGTTGAAGAACTAGAAGGCCTTTAGATCAAAGAGTTCGACAAGTTGAAGAACTAGAAGGCCGTTAGATCAAAGAGTTCGACAAGTTGAAGAACTAGAAGGCCGTTAGATCAAAGAGTTCGACAAGTTGAAGAACTAGAAGGCCGTTAGATCAAAGAGTTCGACAAGTTGAAGAACTAGAAGGCCGTTAGATCAAAGAGTTCGACAAGTTGAAGAACTAGAAGGCCGTTAGATCAAAGAGTTCGACAAGTTGAAGAACTAGAAGGCCGTTAGATCAAAGAGTTCGACAAGTTGAAGAACTAGAAGGCCTTTAGATCAAAGAGTTCGACAAGTTGAAGAACTAGAAGGCCGTTAGATCAAAGAGTTCGACAAGTTGAAGAACTAGAAGGCCGTTAGATCAAAGAGTTCGACAAGTTGAAGAACTAGAAGGCCTTTAGATCAAAGAGTTCGACAAGTTGAAGAACTAGAAGGCCGTTAGATCAAAGAGTTTGACAAGTTGAAGAACTAGAAGGCCGTTAGATCAAAGAGTTCGACAAGTTGAAGAACTAGAAGGCCTTTAGATCAAAGAGTTCGACAAGTTGAAGAACTAGAAGGCCGTTAGATCAAAGAGTTCGACAAGTTGAAGAACTAGAAGGCCTTTAGATCAAAGAGTTCGACAAGTTGAAGAACTAGAAGGCCTTTAGATCAAAGAGTTCGACAAGTTGAAGAACTAGAAGGCCTTTAGATCAAAGAGTTCGACAAGTTGAAGAACTAGAAGGCCTTTAGATCAAAGAGTTCGACAAGTTGAAGAACTAGAAGGCCTTTAGATCAAAGAGTTCGACAAGTTGAAGAACTAGAAGGCCGTTAGATCAAAGAGTTCGACAAGTTGAAGAACTAGAAGGCCGTTAGATCAAAGAGTTCGACAAGTTGAAGAACTAGAAGGCCTTTAGATCAAAGAGTTCGACAAGTTGAAGAACTAGAAGGCCTTTAGATCAAAGAGTTCGACAAGTTGAAGAACTAGAAGGCCGTTAGATCAAAGAGTTCGACAAGTTGAAGAACTAGAAGGCCGTTAGATCAAAGAGTTCGACAAGTTGAAGAACTAGAAGGCCTTTAGATCAAAGAGTTCGACAAGTTGAAGAACTAGAAGGCCGTTAGATCAAAGAGTTCGACAAGTTGAAGAACTAGAAGGCCTTTAGATCAAAGAGTTCGACAAGTTGAAGAACTAGAAGGCCGTTAGATCAAAGAGTTCGACAAGTTGAAGAACTAGAAGGCCTTTAGATCAAAGAGTTCGACAAGTTGAAGAACTAGAAGGCCTTTAGATCAAAGAGTTCGACAAGTTGAAGAACTAGAAGGCCGTTAGATCAAAGAGTTCGACAAGTTGAAGAACTAGAAGGCCGTTAGATCAAAGAGTTCGACAAGTTGAAGAACTAGAAGGCCTTTAGATCAAAGAGTTCGACAAGTTGAAGAACTAGAAGGCCGTTAGATCAAAGAGTTCGACAAGTTGAAGAACTAGAAGGCCTTTAGATCAAAGAGTTCGACAAGTTGAAGAACTAGAAGGCCGTTAGATCAAAGAGTTCGAATAATTGAAGAACTAGAAAGCCTTTAGATCAAATAGTTCGACAAATTGAAGAACTAGGCCTTTAGATCAAAGAGTTCGTGAGGGTTGCCGTAATTCCGTTTGTCATTTTAAAAACTCAAATCTGTAATATGTTACGAAGTAAATGTGGCTTTTATGAAACGAACGAAACCACGCAACGGTGGGCGTTCAAAGAGAACACATTTCAAGCGACCTAAAGGTCTCAAGGAAGGTGAGATTCAACGCTTGTACTATCGGAAACGGACGATAATCTTTGAGATGTAGTGAACACGATGTGGTGTATGAAAGAGCGCTTGACAACTGAAAATCGAAGGATTAAGCTGTTAGTCCGTTTCAAGGTTTACATGTATCAACAATAATGAGATTCCTGCACCAGTACGCTACTTATTTTCCCCCAGGCTACAGGCATTAAACTCACAAAATTAACGTTCTACTGATAGCCTTCGGCTACCTGGCAATAGGTGAACACCTGCCTGTTGACATACCAGAATTTCAAGTTCAAGTGTCAAGACTACTTCGCTCTGAACAGACCAATAGTTGGGCAGTCTCTCTTTGCAAATGTCGAAATGAATAGATATGTATTGTTTCAGCAGCTCTCTGATTGCACACATTAATTTTGTGTTCACTGATGTTCCCTGCTTAAACTTCACATGATAATTTCAAATTATTGCTAGTTCAACCAATGGAGTGTCATAAACCAACACAGAGGTTCTAAACCGGGTTCCCATACTCCTTTGGGTAATGAAAGGAAAGAATGGAGGTTTGAGGCTTGATCGATTGAAAATACTGAGGAATGATTCACAGAACCGGCTACACTACGGCTAGGCTCTTCAATTTATGCTCCGTCCCAATCAATGCAGAAATCTTACTGACAGAGCACGAACTGCGTAGCGACTGTTGCAGCTTAGAAATGTTTCCATGTTTGTCGACTGGGTAGACTGCTAATTGTGGTCATACCACCAAACAACTAACACCATGTCCAGCCTGAGCACGACTAAACTAAACTTAACTTAACATCATTATACTGGTTTAGAAGGCTCTACAGTCTGTGCTCCATCAGTTTATTTCACTCCATCTATGCTAACAAAACTGTGAGCAGCCAATCTTTTTGAAGGCATTAACTGGCAGTGCTTCAACTACATCCTGGGGCAATTCATTCCAAGAATTCACCACTCTCTGGCTAAAAAAATATTTCCTAATATCTAATCTAAACAATTGATAGCTATGCTCTCTTGTTCTTGGAGCCGGTAGTACTTTGAAAAACTTGATGTAGTCTTAAATAGTATTAAGTCACCTGAAATTCTTCTCTGTTCGAGATACTGAAGACCAGGTTTTTAACATCTTTCCTCATATCTATAATTCTAAAACTCCACGATCATTTTTGCAGCTCTTATTTGTATCCTTTCTATCATGTCTTTAAAAACTCTACGATATGGACTCCACACCTGAACACAGTAAGCCAATTTAGATCTCACTAATGATTTAAATAGTTTGACGAGTGGTCCACCTGTGTCTTTGCGTACGGCTAGGACAAGAATAGCACCACTGTCCCACATAGAGCATGTTGTAAAAGGCGACTGACTGTATCACATGGCATAACACCGACCATGGTTAGGTGGTTTGATTATAGCAGCATAGATGGCGCCTAATAGGCTGCGGGTCTACTTTTCTCCAATGTTTATTAAAATGGATTCGCACATTGGTTAACCACCCTCCACGACACTCGTCCCAGCGCAGCGGAGTAATAAGCTGCTCCAGCCTAGCCCACTAAGCAGGAAATCCTCCTCCCGGCTACATCCAGATCATACCAGAGCTGAACACTGTCAGTGGCAACTGGAAAATTCTCAAGCAATTTCAGAGCGGAGGCAGCGGCACTGAAGGATGCAGTAAAAGCAATGCTGATAGGCGAAAGCAATGAAAGCCAGATAGACCTGTTTACAGATGCCCTGGCCGTGGTTACAGCACTAAAAAGCCAGAAAAATACTGAACTTAATGATTTAAGAGCAGTACTCTGTCAACTATGCCAGCAGTCCGCACCAAAAAGGGTAGTGGTAAGGTGGGTTCCATCCCACTGTAACATCCAAGGCAATGAGAAGACAGACAGACTGGCAAAAGAAGGTGCAAGACTAC
This sequence comes from Ariolimax columbianus, assembly GCA_036924085.1. Taxonomy (NCBI): domain Eukaryota; kingdom Metazoa; phylum Mollusca; class Gastropoda; order Stylommatophora; family Arionidae; genus Ariolimax; species Ariolimax columbianus. Next base: position 18,219,932 of record JAVGWX010000021.1, read on the forward strand.
CACAACCAGATTCTAGTGTGACCTACGAAGAGTCCTAAAGGTTTATTAGGGCCAGATACATGGCCAAATGGGAAACAGAACATACTGGCTACACAAAAAACGATGCCTATTACCAGCTGAACAGAAGAGTGCAGGTCGTGGTCTTCAGACTCCGCACAGGCCACAACAGACTGAGGTACCATCTATTCAATAAACTGAAGACAGGTGCTACTGACGAATGCACCTGTGGTACCGGGAAAATGACCGCCGAACATCTGCTGCAAAATTGCCCAACATACGAGGACCAGAGAAAGCACATGGGGCCATCACCAGTGCCAACACTAGACAAACTCTATGGCAGTTTCAACAGCCTCAGGATGACTGCTGCTTTCTTCGAACAAATTCAAGTTGATGTCTGACAGGGTAAGAAGACGAAGAAGAAGAAGAAGAAGAAGAAGAAGAAGAAGAAGAAGAAGAAGAAGATATGAGAACTGGGACCTGCTCAGGGGTATCCGCCCCTGTAAAAGTACAGGTCGACTAAGAATTACTTCCTTGCTCTTATGTGAAATGTTTCTTTTTATCAGGCCCAACATAGCATTAACCGTTTTTACTGCCACCTGAACTTGCTCCCGCACCTTTCCTGTATAATCTATTATAGCTCCTAGCTCTACACCCTTCAACCTGTCCATCTCTACACCCCTGAACCCGTCGATCTCTACACTCCTCAACCCGTCCATTTCTTCACTCCTCAACCCGTCCATCTCTTCAACCCGTCCATCTCTTCAATCTTCAACCCGTCGATCTCTACACCGATCAACCCGTCCATCTCGTCACTCCTCAACCCGTCCATCTCTTCAACTTGTCAATCTCTTCACTCTTCAACCCGTCCATCTGTTCAACCAGTCGATCTCTACACCCCTGAACCCGTCGATCTCTACACCCCTCAACCCGTCCATCTCTTCAATCTTCAACCCGTCGATCTCTACACCGATCAACCCGTCCATCTCTTCAATCTTCAACCCGTCGATCTCTTCACCGATCAACCAGTCCATCTCTTCAATCTTCAACCCGTCGATCTCTACACCGATCAACCCGTCCATCTCTTCAATCTTCAACCCGTCGATCTCGACACCGATCAACCCGTCCATCTCTTCAATCTTCAACCCGTCGATTTCTTCACCCCTCAACCTGTCCATCTCTAAACCCCTGAACCCATCGATCTCTACACTCCTCAACCCGTCCATCTCTTCACTCCTCAACCCGTCCATCTCTTCAACCCGTCCATCTCTTCACTCTTCGACCCGTCCATCTCTTCACTCTTCAACCCGTCTATCTCTACGCCCCTCAACCCGTCCATCTCTTCACTCTTCAACCCGTCCATCTCTTCACTCTTCTACCCGTCGATCTCTACGCCCCTCAACCCGTCCATCTCTTCACTCTTCAACCCGTCCATCTCTTCACTCTTCTACCCGTCGATCTCTACGCCCCTCAACCCGTCCATCTCTTCACTCTTCAACCCGTCCATCTCTTCAACCCATCCATCTCTTCACTCTTCAACCCGTCGATCTCTACGCCCCTCAACCCGTCCATCTCTTCACTCTTCAACCCGTCCATCTCTTCACTCTTCAACCCGTCGATCTCTACGCCCCTCAACCCGTCCATCTCTTCACTCTTCAACCCGTCCATCTCTTCAACCCGTCCATCTCTTCACTCTTCAACCCGTCGATCTCTACGCCCCTCAACCCGTCCATCTCTTCACTCTTCAACCCGTCCATCTCTTCACTCTTCAACCCGTCGATCTCTACGCCCCTCAACCCGTCCATCTCTTAACTCTTCAACCCGTCCATCTCTTCACAAGTCCATCTCTTCACTCTTCAACCCGTCGATCTCTACGCCCCTTAACCCATCCATCTCTTCACTCCTCAACCCATCCATCTATTCACTCTTCAACCCATCCATCTCTTCACTCTTCAACCCGTCGATCTCTACGCCCCTCAACCCGTCCATCTCTTCACTCTTCAACCCGTCCATCTCTTCAACCCGTCCATCTCTTCACTCTTCAACCCGTCGATCTCTACGCCCCTCAACCCGTCCATCTCTTCACTCTTCAACCCGTCCATCTCTTCACTTTTCAACCCGTCGATCTCTACGCCCCTCAACCCGTCCATCTCTTCACTCTTCAACCCGTCCATCTCTTCAACCCGTCCATCTATTCACTCTTCAACCCGTCGATCTCTACGCCCCTCAACCCGTCCATCTCTTCACTCTTCAACCCGTCCATCTCTTCACTCTTCAACCCGTCGATCTCTACGCCCCTCAACCCGTCCATCTCTTAACTCTTCAACCCGTCCATCTCTTCACCAGTCCATCTCTTCACTCTTCAACCCGTCGATCTCTACGCCCCTTAACCCATCCATCTCTTCACTCCTCAACCCATCCATCTATTCACTTTTCAACCCATCCATCTCTTCACTCTTCAACCCGTCGATCTCTACGCCCCTCAACCCATCCATCTCTTCACTCTTCAACCCGTCGATCTCTACGCCCCTTAACCCATCCATCTCTTCATTCTTCAACCCATCCATCTCTTCACTCTTCAACCCGTCGATCTCTACGCCCCTCAACCCGTCCATCTCTTCACTCTTCAACCCGTCCATCTCTTCACTCTTCAACCCATCCATCTCTTCACTCTTCAACCCATCCATCTCTTCACTCCTCAACCCATCCATCTCTTCACTCTTCAACCCATTCATCTCTTCACTCTTCAACCCGTTGATCTCTACGCCCCTTAACCCATCCATCTCTTCACTCCTCAACCCATCCATCTCTTCACTCTTCAACCCGTCGATCTATACGCCCCTCAACCCGTCCATCTCTTCACTTTTCAACCCGTCCATCTCTTCACTCTTCAACCCGTCGATCTCTACGCCCCTCAACCCGTCCATCTCTTCACTCTTCAACCCGTCCATCTCTTCACTCTTCAACCCGTCCATCTCTTCACTCTTCAACCCGTCCATCTCTTTACTATTCAACCCGTCCATCTCTTCACTCTTCAACCCGTCCATCTCTTTACTATTCAACCCGTCCATCTCTTCACTCTTCAACCCGTCCATCTCTTTACTCTTCAACCCGTCCATCTCTTCCCACTGGCCCACATGCTCATCTCTTCCTCCTCTAGCCAGCCCATCTCTTCCTTCACCGCCATGCCTCACTCCTTTTTCTCTTTTATTCATGTTTATTGTTATTGTCCTTTTCTGCTGTGGTTATCCGAAAATGAGGTAATAACAACTGAAATATAGTTTCAGAAGTTGAAATCAAATTTCAACAGAAAATGGGAAGAAGAAAAATATTATGGTTCATCGAGGATTTGAACCCTCGACCATTCGCATCGTATCGCATATCATGCTCCTAGACCTAGATTGATTTTAAACGTCCCCAAAGAAATAATCCTGTGTTTGTTTATTTTGGCTATACAAGCAGAAACACTCACTGGAATAATCTCACTCTATTGATTAGACAATAATGTTCGCTGTATGGTCTTCGGCCAAGGAAAATCGTGAGACGTCACGGTCGGGAAATATACTAGCCGCTGTTATTTCATGATCTCATTAATTACCGTTTTGGTTTTTTTAACCTGCCCCATTTTTTTTTCAAAGTGTTCATCTTTTGGTGGGGTTGTTTTCACTATACGAAAGCCAATGATGATGACGTCATTAACACGTGATTCTATCATCCAATTAAATCTTACTCGCAAACGTTGAGGAAAACAGACATACTCCCATTTGAAAAATAATTAGAAATGTATTTGTGATATTTGTGTTTATATGTAAATAAATATGATAAAATCAGCACGATTGTCTTTGACTTATTATTTTCCTAGCTGTCCTTGTGCAAAGTAAATCTTGCTTATTGACATCATTTTAAGTCATTCTGGTACTTAGTTGGTCTGGTGGTGATCATGAGGATTTCATTCTGGTGAATGGTGTGTAGGGACATATTGAACAATCGATGGGCTTGGCTTGGTTTCGTTCGTTCTCAATCTCCCGCTACCAAACCCTGAAAGGGCTTAAGTAGCAGAATGTAGTCCAGAGAACGGAATGCGTTGTGTCGTAGTTTACAGCTTGGCTGAGAAATTTGCACCTTTTGGTCCAACACATGATGACTTCGGCAAGCATTTTTTGAGTACCGGGCTAGCATTCCCTCTTCGATCCCTTCTTCTTAGCCAGTCTGTCCTGCTGCAGCCTATTATCCAGGATCACCTCGAGGAGGTGTAGAAGGGTCTTGGCAGCTCTGGTTCGCTGGCTCTGACGCTAGCAGCCAGCTATGGGTCGCTGACCACTGCAGCTCATGCGCTGCTCAGCATCTTGATTCCGAAGAATCGATTAAAGCAGCAGTCAGTGACTCATAGCTGGCTGCTAGCGTCAGAGCCAGCGAACCATAGCTGGCTGCTAGCGTCAGAGCCAGCGAACCATAGCTGGCTGCTAGCGTCAGAGCCAGTGAACCATAGCTGGCTGCTAGCGTCAGAGCCAGCGAACCATAGCTGGCGTTAGAGCCAGCGAAATATAGCTGGCGGCCAGCGTCAGAGCCAGCGAACCAGAGCTGGCTGCCAGCGTCAGAGCAAGCGAACCATAGCTGGCTGCTAGCGTCAGAGCCAGCGAACCAGAGCTGGCTGCTAGCGTCAGAGCCAGCGAACCAGAGCTGGCTGCCAGCGTCAGAGCCAGCGAACCAGAGCTGGCTGCCAGCGTCAGAGCCAGCGAACCATAGCTGGCGTCAGAGCCAGCGAACCAGAGCTGCCAAGACCCTCTACAGGCTGCAGCAGAGCAGATTGACTTAGGAGATACTCCTACACCTTCACAAATCGATCCTGGAAAGCAGGCTGCAATTGTGCCGCCTTTTTTAGTTCCGTCCTGGGAATCCAGCAGCATTGGTCGATTCTTCCACAGTTCATAGCCATGCGTTCCTTAGCTTTCCATTTTTTTTTTCTTTGTTCGATAAAATCAAGCGAATGCTTGCTTGGTGCCAAACATGGCCTCGTCAAGGACACGCGAGAGCAGAATTTCGACGTGTGAAATGAAGTGTTTGAGGAAAGTCATCGGTGTTACCAGGAGAGACAGAATGCGGAATGACGACATTCGAAGTATGGTCGGCACTACGTCTTGTGTCGAATACAGGCAGAAAATAAGTTGGTTTGATCATAGAATATGAAACGCCAGTGTCAAATCGATGCTGCTTGGTGGTGCAAAACCGTGGCGAAGGACCATTGAAATACAACGACGACTCCAGTCCTTCGTTAACAGATGTATACAAAGGATAAAGGGCATAAAGTGGCAGGACATGGCGAAGAATGAAAACCTATGGGGACAGGGGCCAACAAAATCCACTGGAACAACAACATTAAACGAATAAAATGGTGCTGGATGGGACATACGCTTTGAGAGACACTGTTCTTCTTCTTCTTCTTCATCGTACGCTGTTTACAGCGATATTTACGTTGCACTGTTTTATTTTGTTAAGCCTGTGGCTCAGTGAATCCGATTTCAACAGGCGTTTCTGTGGGGATGCCCTCCTTAGCCTTTGGCTGTCCCCAACCTATCTGCAAGGCAGCAATTGTTTTTGATCAGAGTTGTCTCTCTTAGGGAAGTTATCTTGCAGGACTAACGAGTCTTCCCCACTCGTGTCCATAGGGTTTGGCAATGATATGATATGATGGACTATGTACTAGTTTGTACTATCCCGGAAGAGAGGCAGTCCAGTGTGACTGTCTCAGGATCGTCACGTCCTGCCAGAAACGTAACATATGCATGTGAGTAAGGTATCTCTTTGCTCCCTTTATTTTCTCGGCTCATCTGCAGTGATGGCACGCCTAGCATTCCCCGCCACCTGGGACGTTGTCACAATAGGGCAGAGGTGCAATGTCCGCTGGACTGCATCTCTTCTGCGTCCATTGGGATGGCTGATAGCAGACAGAGGTAAAGAGTGAGGCAGGAGTGCATTTGGCCAGGTGCATTTCTGCGGCTCGACCGGGTCGGGCTGAGACGCGAGCCCCAGGTCCCAACCATATCGTGGCCTCCCATCACAGCGGTGCTGAGATTTAGGGCGGGATTCTGGCTTAGAGGCGTTCGGCCGTAGTCCCTCAGGTGGTAGCTTCGCCCCATTGGCTTATCAGCCAAGCACGTGGACCAAATGTCAGCGACCTGCGATTCCTCTCGAAGAGGTGCATTTAACCAGGGGACAAGCCTGGTAATGGCACGGAGATGTTGTTCGCCTGGTGTGCAGACATATCTCATGATCAAGGGTTGCGTCTCAACAGTTCGCAGTGAGGTGGCTGCTCTACTGCTTACGACACCCCGACCGAGAACTAAGTCTTCTACTAGTGGTTTCACACCTCATCGCCGTATGGGGTGAATATCGGGCAGCTTCCCGCCCGCTTTTGATCGGCGGACGGCAGAGACCTCTTTCTGCGGCTCTACTGGGTCGGGCTGGGACACGAGACACAGGTCCCAGCCCTATCGTAGCCTCCCATCGCAGTTGTGCTGAGATTTAGGGCGGGATTCCGGCTTAGAGGCGTTCGGCCGTAATCTCTCCTATGGTAGCCTCGCGCCGTTGGCTTATCATCCTAGCACGGGAGACACTGTTCAACATGGCCAGACATAATATTACATGGAACCCTCAAGAGAAGAGACAGAGAGGTAGACCCAAAAAGACGTGTAGAAAAAATGTGAAAAGAAATAAGATTAAATGATAACACGTGGAGAGAGGCAGACGAAGCAGCGCATTACCGTGTATGCAGGCGATATGTTGTGAATGGTCTTTGCACCGAGAGAAGCGACAGGCTTTGATTGATGGATTTATTTATTGATTGATGATGTTGACTTTTCCATGCAATAAACAGAGAAATTAGCAGGAAAACAAAGATTGATGTGTACAGCTCGACCTATGTGCCTGTCCTGACATATGGGTGTGAGTCATGGGCAATGACTACAGCCCAAGAAAGGCAATTACAAACTTCAGAAATAAGGTACCTAAGAAAGGCGGTTCAGGTGACGAAAAGGGACAAGATCCGTAACCAGAAAATACGTAGCAATACTTAAGTTCAACCCCTGCAGACACGAGTGGAGCAGTCCCAACTACAGTGGTTTGGCCATGTCTGTAGAATGGAAGAAGATCGGATACCAAAGCAATCATGGGAGATCAAAAGTCAAGAACGCAGACCCCCCAGGACGTCCCAAAGTACGCTGGGAAGACAACATACGACAGTCCCTAAGTGATAGAGGGCTGGATTGGAAAGAGGCCAGGAAAAAGACGGCGGATAGAGCAGTGTGGCGTTCTTTTTGGCAAACCTCTACACCTCACGGTAGAAGAGGAGCGGCTAAGTATGTAAGGTAGAAGACTCTACACCTCACGGTAGAAGAGGAGCGGCTAAGTAAGTAAGGTAGAAGACTCTACACCTCACGGTAGAAGAGGAGCGGCTAAGTAAGTAAGGTAGAAGACTCTACACCTCACGGTAGAAGAGGAGCGGCTAAGTAAGTAAGGTAGAAGACTCTACACCTCACGGTAGAAGAGGAGCGGCTAAGTAAGTAAGGTAGAAGACTCTACACCTCACGGTAGAAGAGGAGCGGCTAAGTAAGAAGTAAGATTTGTGATATTATCCAACAAAATGCATTACTCTTTAGTTCAAAAGCTGTGATCTTTTTTTTTTTTTTTTTTGCAGTTGATTTGTTTAATGTCCATGCCTTGCAACCGTTTGTCGTCCCTGGCACAATGTCCTGGTCAGTTGGTTTTGCCTGTTTGCATGCCACAGCTGTGACTTGCCCTTCGATGCTCTTAGCTTCAGTCCGCTCCAATGTAAAGTCCGGATTTTTTTTTTTATGGCCCTGAAAAAAAACACGCACAGAGAAACACACAGAGAAGATAACTAACTTCGAGAAACATATAATACCATACACACATAAACACATATAATACCACACACACAGAAACACATATAATACCATACACACAGAAAGACATAATAACATACACACAGAAAGACATATACTACCACACATACATAAACACATATAATGCTACACACACAGAAACACATATAATAACATACACATAGAAAGACATATACTACCACACAGACAGAAACACATATAATGCTACACACACAGAAACATATAATGCCACACACAGAAACATATAATGCCACACACAAAAACATATAATGCCACACACAGAAACATATAATGCCACACACAGAAACATATAATGCCACACACAAAAACATATAATGCCACACACAGAAACATATAATGCCACACACAGAAACATATAATACCACACACAGAAACATATAATGCCACACACAGAAACATATAATGCCACACACAGAAACATATAATGCCACACACAGAAACATATAATGCCACACACAGAAACATATAATGCCACACACAGAAACATATAATGCCACACACAAAAACATATAATGCCACACACAGAAACATATAATGCCACACACAGAAACATATAATGCCACACTCACAGAAACATAATGCCACACACACAGAAACATACAAAACTGAATACCATAGACACAGATAAACATACATAGATCACTCACATAATCAAGCACAACTGCACGGACATACACGGAAACGTATACATTTAAATTAAAAAATAGACAGAAACACGATATTCATTCCATCAATAGCGTCAATTTAATCAAACGGCCACATATGGTAATTGCTCTGAACCAAACAGTAGCACGAAGAAACATATGGACATTCATAAAGGCAGCTTAAAAGCATGAATGGCATGAAATGTGCATTTGGACCTATTCAGAAACAGACATTCAGCGTTCCATTGCACTACCGAAGAGAGTTGATTAAGTAATGGACCCCATAGAACGCCCTGTGTCAGGTACAATTGGTATAACAGCATCACTTTATATGTAGCCAGTATGCGTGTGTGTGTGTATGTATATGTGTGTGTGTATGTGTTGCTTATGTAATATGTATGTATAAGTATATATACGTATGCATTTACGTAAGTATAAATACACATGTATATATATATATATATATATATATATATATGTATATATATATATATATATGCAATATACCTACATACCTATCTACATATATACTTACACACACTCACGCGCGCACGCACACACACACACACACACACGGTGGCAAAACAGTAAATCGGTCACAACTTGCCTTTTAAAAACACTGGAAAAGATGCGAATTTCTTCTTTAGCGTTCATCCTCAAATCAGAGTCCAAGTTTTTCTTACAAAAAACATCGTTGTCTGTAAGGCTGTTTTATCTACATTCAGCATGTTGCTTGTACCTGTCTCTCGAAGCCAGTGTTGTTCTCTCTTTCTTCCGGCGTGAGCATGCAGCTTTGTGGGAGGTCTTCCACGGTCATGTTATGATTCCCCCATGGACACCTGCCATCTGTCCCAATCCTCATTTTGTTGTAAAGATGACCCTTGAGTATGTTATGCCCAGTTCTCAGTCTGAAGATGATGACTTGCTCTTCTCTAGTGAAATCATAGTAGCTGTCTTCTTTACGGAAGTAGAGGTGTTGACCAAAAGATCCAAACTTGAAAACAATTGATTATTGCGCTTGCATTGTCCGGAACTACTCACCATAATTTCCCCCAACACTCATCCTATCGCTTCATCAGTGCATCAAAACATGTAGCATATTAGTGTTTCCTCTGCCGCAACAGAGACATCGGGAACTCAAGATCAACCGCTTCAAAACTATGCGAAAACTCTATTGCAGTTGCGACACTGTCTAATGCTACCCGTCGGACAGCCGGCAACATCTCTCCTACCCGCCGCACACGTGCTTCTGTGACAATCTGAAAAGGACGACCAGCTAAGGCTTCATTAACAATTATTTCGCGTCCTTGAGAAAATTGTATCGACCCACTTATCCACCGCTTTACGCAACAAACACGTCTCATGTAGCGCATTTCCTTACGAATATCCTTTGCAGAAAGTCCCTTTGCAAAAATCGGAAGACAGCATGATGTTCCTTAAATGTACACTCTGTAAGCATGATCATCCTTTTGAAGGTGAGCTGCGCAAGTGCATGCGACACCTAACTGTCTGCTTCCTAAAGTAACCACAAAGCTGGATGTTCCTGCCAACTAATGCCACCTTTATAAATCACAACTACATTGTTCAGTTATCCTTTATTAATTTGTGACCTACTTACAAACTTACCCTCGTGTGGGTGTATATATATATATATATATATATATGCATACATACATTGAAACAGAGAGAGAGAGAGAGAGAGAGAGAGAGAGAGAGTTAGAAAGAAAGAGAGAGAAGTGAGTGAGATTAAATGACTCGACACTGAAATAGGCGAAATGATGCGGTGTATCCATATTAATCATTTGTGTACTGTAGAAGACTTCCAATCGCTTGGCATAGGTCGCCTAGAACGGGCGGATTATTTAGATGTGTAATAGGCCATAGGAACATCATCTCAAATAGTATCAGTAATAGGTGAATAAGGGCATATATAGGTCCCCCTCCACTGGGAGTTTCAATTTTTCAGAAATAGGAGAAGTGGGGCACAAGTATTAGCAGTAGTAGTAGTAGTGGTAATAGTAGTAGTAGTAGTAGTAGTAGCAGTAGTAGTATTAGTGGTCATAGTAGTAGTAGTAGTAGTAGTGGTAGTAGTAGTGGTGATAGTAGTAGTAGTAGCAGTAGTAGTGGTAGTAGTAGTAGTAGTAGCAGTAGTAGTAGTAGTGGTCATAGTAGTAGTAGTAGTAGTGGTAGTAGTAGTGGTGATAGTAGTAGTAGTAGCAGTAGTAGTGGTAGTAGTAGTAGTAATAGTAGCAATAGTAGTAGTAGTGGTCATAGTAGTAGTAGTAGTAGCAGTAGTAGTAGTGATGATAGTAGTAGTAGTAGCAGTAGTAGTGGTCATAGTAGTAGTAGTAGCAGTAGCAGTAGTAGTGGTCATAGTAGTAGTAGTAGCAGTAGCAGTACTAGTGGTCTTAGTAGTAGTAGTAGCAGTAGTAGTAGTAGTGGTCATAGTAGTAGTAGTAGCAGTAGCAGTAGTAGTGGTCATAGTAGTAGTAGTAGCAGTAGTAGTAGTAGTGGTCATAGTAGTAGTAGTAGTAGTGGTAGTAGTAGTGGTAGTAGTAGTGGTCATAGTAGTGGTAGTAGCAGTGGTAGTAGTAGTGGTAATAGTAGTAGTAGTAGCAGTGGTAGTAGTAGTGGTCATAGTAGTAGTAGTAGTAGTAGCAGTAGTAGTGGTAGTAGTAGCAGTAGTAGTAGTAGTAGTAGTAGTAGTGGTCAAAGTAGTAGTAGTAGTAGTAGTAGTGGTGGTGGTAGTAGTGGTAATAGCAGTAGTAGTAGGTGTAGTAATAGTAGCAGTAGTAGTAGAAGTAGTAATACTATTAGTAGTAGTAGAATTTGTAGTAGTAGCTGTACTAGTAGTACTAGTAATAATAATAGTAATAGTACTAGTAGTAGTAGTAGTAGTAGTAGTAGTAGTAGTAGTAGTTGTTGTTGTTGTAGTAGCAGTAGAAATAGTAATAGTATTAGTAGTCGTATTAAGTAGTCGTAGTAGATGTTGTAGAGTAGTAGTGGTGGTGGTAGTAGTATTATTTGTAATAGTAGTAGTAGTAGTAGTAGTAGTAGTAGTAGTAGTAGTAGTAGTAGCAACAACAGCAGCAGCAGTAGTAGTAGTAAAAGAAGTAGTAGTAGTAGTAGTAGTAGTAGTAGTAGTAGTAGTAGAAAAAGAAGAAGAAGAAGAAGAAGAAGAAGAAAACGAAGAAGAAGAACATTAATTACAGATAACAAAGATAGTTAGTGGCATCAATAGATACGATCATTAGACAAGATACGAGCAGTGTATAACACTTCACAGCCAAACATTCTTGTGTCTAACATCCCTGAACCAGATCAGTAGTTGGCAAAATGACCTTAGCAAACTACTCGCATTATTTGCGCTATGACTTGTGACAAATGTTGTCGTTTTGATAATAGTGGTAACAATGAAGCTAACTTCAAGCAAGATGTAATTGGCCACGGCAGCAGTTGTGCTGTTGTTGTGATGACGGTGAAGATGGCAGTAAACATGTAGCATGAAACAAAGGTGACAAGTGATGTACGACTATCCCCACATTTTAACTGTAGCGTTGAAGCCTTTATATTTATTTCAACAAGTTGACAAGTTGGCGTCGCGCCAGTGTCAGGCATACTATCCTGACCAAGACCACTATCTCTCTTCCGTGAAGAGTTTCCTGGAAACAGGCGATCTGGCTAACGAGATGGATTGACGTGAGCTCTTTGGTAGTGAGTGTCAGGTAGATGCAGCCAAGCTTAGCACAGCCGTCTGGAGGCCTGGTCCATCTTCATCAGCACGATCAAAAATTGAGGAAAGCTACTACAACCCGCTACTTAATGCCCTTTTCACAGAGCACAAATAAGTCAACTTATTCATTCTTGACATTTAAACAACAACTTACAAATTAACGAACGGAATTCACCGATACGTCCCATAGCGGAGTTCCCCGATACGTTCGATTTGCAAATTGTGTTCACCCACTTAATTCGTTTTCAGACATCAACTTGAAGCTATTTTAAGAAATTGGGAAATCACCTTGGGTTTTTTTTTATCTTTACAGGCTGTGTATGAATAATTCTGGTGATGGCGCCACGTGTGCTTTCTCTATTCTATGCATTCTGGGATTCCATTTTTCTGTACCGTTTCGTTTGTTTAATTGAATATTTCTAAAGAAAGCAGTGATCAACAAAAATTTACATCTTCAATTCAGTGGTCATTTCAGCTATGATTTACGAATGTCTTCTGCTTCTTCTTCTTCTTCTTCTTCGTACGCTGTCAAACGTCAACTTGAATTTGTTCAAAGAAAGCAGCGGCCATCCTGAGGCTGTCGACACTGCCATAGAGCTTGTCTAGTGTTGGCACCAGTGATGGTCGCATGTGCTTTCTCTGGTCCTCGTATGTCGGGCAATTTTGCAGCAGATGTTCAGCGGTCATTTTCCCAGTACCACAGGTGCATTTGTCAGTAGTACCCATCTTCAGTTTATTGAATAGATGGTATCTCAGTCTGTTGTGGTCGTCTGTGCGGAGTCTGAAGACCACGACCTGCTCTATTTTGTTCAACTACTAATAGACATCATTTTTTGTGTAGCCAGTATGCTCTGTTCCCCATTTGTCCATGTATCTGGCTCTAATAAACCTTTTAGACTCTTCGTAGGTCACACTAGAATCTGGTTATGGTAACTTCCCACCTTCTTTCCTCCAAAAAAGATCCAAGCTATTCAAAGAACTGGGCAACGCCGTTTACAAAATATATCAATAAGGGATTATACCCAGAATGAGGAAATTCAACATCAAACTGTATTTCTTACAGCCGTAGAAACAGAGTTATCGTGAAAATACCGCTAGCTTGGCTTTAACTATGAGTTTCTGGATATTCCAAACACGCGTTGTGAGATTAGCAAATATGGCAGCAGCTATGATAACGCGACTGTTTGTTTCTGGGTCTAGTGAAAGCTTCTGGTAAATTAGTTAAATTGGTAAGTGGTACAGTTTCCAGTTGATAATTCTCGATGCTAAGAGTTGACGTGGCATCTACTTACTGTTCCAGCACATCTATTTATTGTAAGATCAAAGTCTTTGCACGCCTGGAAGATGCGATCTGTCAAGGTCTGACGTTCTGAATATAGCTGACAACTGTAGCACCACCAGCAAAAATCAAGTCCCTGGTGGTGATCTCCCTTGTCTTCGTTTTGGCCTTTCCGTTTTGTAAGGTTCAACAGAAGATAATCCTGCCCAATGTGAAGGCAAATTTGTGTTACCAAATTCATGTTTCAGTAACAGAGCAAAGAAGATTAGGAACCGTGCTGGGGCCGGGACTCAGCCTTTCTTACACTACTTCCATTGCCAAATGGTTGTGATATGCTGCCACCAAATTGAACTACTCCTGTCATGCCTTCATGGAACTATATTATCAGTCATAGCAGTTTGCTTGGGCAGCCCATTTTAGAGAGAATTTTTGTTGGATTGACCTTAAGGATAATGTGATAATAAAGTAATCAGCCCGTATTTATTTACATATCTATACCGCGTTGTCACCAATAACTTATACTCTGTATACTGGTTTAGAAGACTCTATAGAGTGTGTATACAACCAGTTTCTTTTAGATTAACTTGATATAAAAATACCAATGCGTATACAAACTATTCTTGAATGCATTAATTGACCGTACCTACACTATTCTCTATGGCAATGCATTCCAAGCGTTCACCACTCTCAGGCTAAAAATATATTTCCCGGAATCTAATGGTACCTTTCTTTAACTAATGTGTGGCTGTGTCCTGTTGTTCTTGTAAGCGGCTGTATTTTTGACAATCTTTTTACGGTCTAATTTGTCCTTTCCCCTGATTACCTAAAAAACCTGTATTAAATCACCTAGAATTCTTCTCTTTTCAAGACACTGTGTGGTGGTTTTTCAGTCTTTCCTCATAACTGTATTTCTGGAATCCTACTATCAGCTTTGTCGCTCTTCTGTGTATCATTTCCAGCATGTTTATCTCCCTTCTATGATAAGACTCCACATCTGTACACAGTACTCCAATCTAGATCCAACTAATGCTTTATACAGTTTGACTATCACTTTCTTGCTCCTATGTTTAATATATCTTTGTATCATACCTACCAATGCATTTCCTTTTCTGCTGCTACCTGGACCTTACCTGTATGATCTATTATAGATCCTTAGATCCTTTTCCGTTTCTATAATTCTAATATTGTTCTCTCCCGTTATGTAATTATATCACAGCAATGTGTCTCTTATCTGTTCCAGGTAAAAGACTCACTGATTTCGCAGATTTCACACAGTAACTAAGTCAATCATAATGGCGAGGTAAGCATGAACAATATAATAGCTATTGCTATAAACAATACAATTATAATCACGAAAAAAAACATATTTTGGTCAAAAAATTATTAAACTAACAGTTTAAAAAAAAATTACAAACTGCAGATAAATTTAACATACACACGATATAGTAAAATGTTTGAGACTTACACATGTCCAAGAAAACACCCCATTCCCTCACTCCCGACATACGGCTAATATATGCTATAAATACAACTCAGTATGATATGTAGCATTGATAAAGCTGATGATATCATCCTGGCTAACATGGACATTATGGTAGAAAAACAATATTAAACTCGCAATGAGGAATGTATCATCAGTTGAAACGAACCACAAATAGAAGCAATTAAGTGTGATTAACATTGATATCACATTTACAAGCTCAGCTTTTCTAGTATCGAGTAAGTAAATATAGTAAACGTGTCTTGCAGATCACTCGAATAAAACGTGTTTTACAAAACGTGTTTTACAAAACGTGTTTTACAGACTAAACATCTCTTATCCGAAAATCCGCAAACCAAAAATGCCTCAATTCGAGATGTTTTATTTCTCAGGAACGAGGTGACGTTATAAATAGACAAAAATGGTACAGATTCAGGCAGATTTTGCCGTTGGGGATGAAGTGAAAGGGTTTCATTGTACTGCTTCAGCTTTTTCTCTCAGACGGTGGTGAACAGTAAGTCCAGTATGGATTTACAGCTGAGTAGATTTACAGCTGAGTAGATTTACAGCTGAGTATATTTACAGCTGAGTAGGTTGTTATGTGTTGCTGCCGGGACTCCAGCCATTTACAAACCATTTACCAGGAGAATTAAGTCCTCTAACGGCTCTACTGCTTACACGATCATGAATCCACAATTCTAGAAAAAGTATGGAAAGTTCGACTTGTTTCCATTGTGTGCCTGCTCTCACTGCTAATGTATGTTGAGTTGTCTGTCACATTTTGGTGACAAACTGTTGTAGAAACATGGGACAAACTGTTGTAGAAACAGGAGACAAACTGTTGTAGAAACAGGGGACACAGTTTTGGAAAAACAGAGGACAAACTTTTGGAGAAACAGAGCGATAAAGAAACGGGGACAAACTATTGGAGAAACTTGGGGACAAAGAAACAGGGATAAAGTATTGGAGAAACCGGAGCGGGGGGGGGGGGGGAGGGGGGCAAAGAAACAGGAACAAACTGTTAGAGAAACAGAGGAACAAAGAAACAGGGATAAACTATTGGAGAAACAGGCGGACAAAGAAACAGGAACAAACTGTTGTAGATACAGCAAAAACTGTTGTAGAAATAGGGAGAAAACTTTTAAAGAAACAGAGCGACAAAGAAACAGGGACAAACTATTAGAGAAACAGCGACAAGGAAACAGGGATAAACTATTAGAGAAACAGAGCGACAAAGAAACAGGGATGAACTATTGGATAAACAGATGGACAAGCTACTGAAGAATTATAGGGAACAACTACTGAGTGTGTATACCTATCAGACCAAAAAAACTGCTAATAAATATTGAATGAAGCAAAGACGGAAACAAGCATCAGAATGAACGTGAGAAAATAAAGGTGGACTGATTAGGAAAAGGTGGGTAGGAAGATAAAGCAGAGGTAAAAAGTGAACAGAGGGACTGACAGAAAGGTATGAAATGTATTAGAGTCATGAGGCATGAGCCAACTCAGTTGGAAGATTAAACGCTTCCTTTTATTTTAAAGAATACTTATGCTTTATCAATGTATTTATAGGTGATTTGGTGGTCTGGAGGTAAGACGTTGGCCTCGGGTGCTGGAGGTCTCTGGTTCAAATCACAGTGGAGACCGGGATTTTTTTCAGGTGTACGTTCTGGTTTTTCGCCAGATCTCTGGGTAGTAGAAATCGGACGCCTGTGTACAGTGTCGCGCACGTTAAAAATCCATCAGCAATTGGAAATCGAAATGAATATGCTTAACAGAAACAGTCTGGGCAAAATTCAAAATTATGTTTCAAAATCTACACCTTCTATTACAGAATCCTCACCGATGCAACGGAATACTTGCAATGTGCTGAGATTCTCTCACCGATGCAACGGAATACTTGCAATGTGCTGAGATTCTCTCACCGATGCAACGGAATACTTGCAATGTGCTGAGATTCTCTCACCGATGCAACGGAATACTTGCAATGTGCTGAGATTCTCTCACCGATGCAACGGAATACGTGCAATGTGCTGAGATTCTCTCACCGATGCAACGGAATTCTTGCAATGTGCTGAGATTCTCTCACCGATGCAACGGAATACTTGCAATGTGCTGAGATTCTCTCACCGATGCAACGGAATACTTGCAATGTGCTGAGATTCTCTCACCGATGCAACGGAATACTTGCAATGTGTTGAGATTCTCTCACCGATGCAACGGAATACTTGCAATGTGCTGAGATTCTCTCACCGATGCAACGGAATACTTGCAATGTGCTGAGATTCTCTCACCGATGCAACGGAATACTTGCAATGTGTTGAGATTCTCTCACCGATGCAACGGAATACTTGCAATGTGCTGAGATTCTCTCACCGATGCAACGGAATACTTGCAATGTGCTGAGATTCTCTCACCGATGCAACGGAATACTTGCAATGTGCTGAGATTCTCTCACCGATGCAACGGAATACTTGCAATGTGCTGAGATTCTCTCACCGATGCAACGGAATACTTGCAATGTGCTGAGATTCTCTCACCGATGCAACGGAATACTTGCAATGTGTTGAGATTCTCTCACCGATGCAACGGAATACTTGCAATGTGCTGAGATTCTCTCACTGATGCAACGGAATACTTGCAATGTGTTGAGATTCTCTCACCGATGCAACGGAATACTTGCAATGTGCTGAGATTCTCTCACCGATGCAACGGAATACTTGCAATGTGCTGAGATTCTCTCACTGATGCAACGGAATACTTGCAATGTGCTGAGATTCTCTCACCGATGCAACGGAATACTTGCAATGTGCTGAGATTCTCTCACCGATGCAACGGAATACTTGCAATGTGTTGAGATTCTCTCACCGATGCAACGGAATACTTGCAATGTGCTGAGATTCTCTCACCGATGCAACGGAATACTTGCAATGTGCTGAGATTCTCTCACCGATGCAACGGAATACTTGCAATGTGCTGAGATTCTCTCACCGATGCAACGGAATACTTGCAATGTGCTGAGATTCTCTCACCGATGCAACGGAATACTTGCAATGTGCTGAGATTCTCTCACCGATGCAACGGAATACTTGCAATGTGCTGAGATTCTCTCACCGATGCAACGGAATACTTGCAATGTGCTGAGATTCTCTCACCGATGCAACGGAATACTTGCAATGTGCTGAGATTCTCTCACCGATGCAACGGAATACTTGCAATGTGCTGAGATTCTCTCACCGATGCAACGGAATACTTGCAATGTGCTGAGATTCTCTCAGAATAAGGAGAAGAACAGAGCACTTCCGGGTTAAACCGTGTGCAATGGCGTTGATTCTTCGACTAAGCTAAACTTAAAAATGTATTTATTTTTAAATTGTAAGTTATAGACAAATTCTGTCGTTGTCATTACATGTGCTCACAACACGTCACTCGCCTATTTGTCAGCAAGCTCGATTGCCAGTATGTAAAACCTTGACAAACTAATAAGGACAAAGTGCAGTGACCTATATGAGGAATTTCAGATAAGGAACGCTGAGTCCGTGATAAGAGCAGCAATAGTATTTTTTAAAATCAATATCAAGATGGCGGCATACAAGGTTGATTTTTTTTAAAATTTTATTATGACGTGTATTTTCATTGCTTGGGATCGCTGGCATGTTTTTATAGGGCTGAGGAATAAAGGCCGATTTCTCTTACAGTCATCACGAAGTGTGGAGACTAGGTTTTTATTTTACATCTTATTGAAGACAATCTAGTCCTTGCCGATGTTTTAAACTCGTACCCTATTGGTTGAGAGACCCGTATCGAAACCACTCAGCCACCTATGTGCAAAGATCAAGGTACTCCCATTGCGGCCCCTGCTTTCGGGGATGAAGTGTTAGAGACTTCGTTGTACTAGCCCTCAGCTTCTTATGTCGTGAGGTGGCCCGTTACCTTCCTCGCTGCCGTTCCTTCCCAAATTAACAGCCAGGTACCCAATTACATGTGGTGAATGTTAACTGAATCTAAATATCTCACAAAATGTAACAACATTCAGGAGAAAAGATAAAACACAGACATAGGTAGCAGAGAATTTATATAAATGAAAAGATAGCAGAGAATTTATGTAAATGATAAGGTAGTAGATAATTTATATAAATGATAAGGTAGAAGGAAATTAATGTAAAAAATATAAGGTAGAAGGGAGTTTATATAAATGATAAGGTAGAAGGGAATTTATATAAATGATAAGGTAGAAGGGAATTTATATAAATGATAAGGTATAAGGGAATTTTTATAAATGATAAGGTAGAAGAGAATTTATATAAACAAGCAAGGAAATTCATATAAAATATCTTGGAACTTTAAATACAGAGAAGACAAAAGATGAAGAATGACAACAATAAACCAAAATAAACTATAAGACAACGAATGGCTTTCATGGAAAAAGACATTCTAACAATCAATTAGACCATCTCGTTTCCTGAGAGATATTATCAGTGGATTAAAAACACATTTAAGGTAATGGCCTAGTGACAGCACCAGGGCACAAACAAAACGATACCTCAACGTCTTCGTCATGGACTGATAAGGGAATAAAATAACTAAGAAGTCACATCAGTTGATTCCTTTTCTATATGTGTTTATATCGACCTTTTCACGTTCAGTACAGGGATAAGAAATTAACATCTGGTCAGGCAAAATATACTGACCAAGACCCCTACTTCAATTCTACACACTTATCCCTGGAAACAGGCTGTTTCGTGGAAGTCTTGCTAACGAGATTAGGCATAGCCACGATTCACAATTGAGCGACACGCAGATGGCACGAACGTCTAATGACCCCGTTCCACCTTCATCAGCACGCTCAGGATGTGAGGAAATTTACTGCAACCAGTCATTGAACGTTCTTTTCAGGGCGCACAAAAAAGGGTAGACAAATGCAGGGTGAATATTCAGCAACAACAACATCGGAGAAAACACTTCAAGGGCAGAGAGCTCAGTCCGAGCAACTCTTAAAATAAATAAACAACTTGTGATGCTAAGAAATGTGACGCTAGCTGCAAATGAGCAAATAACTCATCACTTGTAGTTGGACATCAATAACGTATGGATAAACAATATGATTTTTGCTTTTATTTGTACAAGGCGAAGCAACGTACACCCGTGTATACATGTGTTTATGTTAAATTATGCACATTCGCAACACATTGCGGATTTCGTTTGAATCTATACAAGGTGAGGCATCGCTTGCAGTGCAAACATTCGTTTATCACTAAGAAAGCATGTTCAATTTGTTGAAAAAAAGTGCAGAATGTTACTAGAGAATAAACTCGCTGATCTAACGTGAATGATAATGTCTGTGATTTATTTGTGTTTGCGTTACTAAGGACTAAGCTATATCAATAAAAGAATTATCAACGAGCTTGATAACAGCGCCACAGTGTCGATAAAAGCAGCGAGGAATGTGGTAAGACACGAATAAGAAGGGCTGGACCAAAGGCCGGAACGTTCTCTTGTCGAAACGTCAAGTAACAACAACTTAAAAAGACACGGTCAGGTCAGTATTTTTTACTAGTCATGTATTTCTTGATGAACCTTTGTTCTACATTGGGAGGAAAAGGCATTTATTGATTAACTAATTGATTGATTGATTGATTGATCTGGCACAGCCAAATTATATAAATTGTTTGGGAATTCATCTTGCTTGAAAATCAGCTTTTGAACTGGGGGGGGGGGGGGGGGTGTGAAGAGAAATGGGCAATGATTACATAGAAAACCACTCCATATCAGCAGGAGAGATATGTACAAATTTCAGAGTTGGAGAGGCAGCTGTACATGCAGCAACCCAGATTCGTATCGGACAAAACACAACTACAAGGAAAACGATCATTCTAACAGACTTCAGGAGTGTACCTCAAACTATCTAAAGCCCCAAACAAGCTAGGCTCTTACATGAAATAAAATAAAACATTGGTTGATGTCCCAAAAAACGGATTTAGTACTGCAGTGGCTTCTGGTCCACTGTGGAGAAAAAGGAAAGCAGCTGAGCTCCTGTAGGTCGAACGTGGTAGCACGCAGACTCGACTTCCACTGAGTTTTAAAGATGCAAATGCACTCATAAAACGATCCATAGGGACGGAATGGAAAGACCAGCACAAAAAATACAAGTCAGAAAATTACAACATAAACAACTTGGCAGAGATGGACAGATAAAGATCTTCAGACTCAGAACGGGACATTGTATCAAGACCCGCCACCACAGAACGGGACATTGTATCAAGACCCGCCACCACAGAACGGGACATTGTATCAAGACCCGCCACCACAGAACGGGACATTGTATCAAGACCCGCCACCACAGAACGGGACATTGTATCAAGACCCGCCGCCACAGAACGGGACATTGTATCAAGACCCGCCACCACAGAACGGGACATTGTATCAAGACCCGCCACCACAGAACGGGACATTGTATCAAGACCCGCCACCACAGAACGGGACATTGTATCAAGACCCGCCGCCACAGAACGGGACATTGTATCAAGACCCGCCGCCACAGAACGGGACATTGTATCAAGACCCGCCGCCACAGAACGGGACATTGTATCAAGACCCGCCACCACAGAACGGGACATTGTATCAAGACCCGCCACCACAGAACGGGACATTGTATCAAGACCCGCCACCACAGAACGGGACATTGTATCATAACCCGCCACCACAGAACGGGACATTGTATCATAACCCGCCACCACAGAACGGGTCTTAGTGACACAGCCATATGCGAATGCGGATCACACAGATACCAGAACACATCTTGCAGGAATGCACCAATACTTCAGACAAAAGAGAGATAATCTGGACTGGGGAAGCGACCATGTTCGAAAATATGTGTGGGACCGGAGGAGAACTGAAACTCGTAGTCTCTTTGGTGAATCTCATCGAACTGGAAGCATGACATCGGTTGCTCTTAGTAGAAGGTTGGAGGATTGACTCCCAAAGCAGATGTCACTGAGCTGGTCGATGTGTTAAAAACTAGATTATGCTTTACCTTTAGCGCCAGGTCAAGTGATCGGTTCAAATCCTCGCTATCAGTCTTTCCATAACTCGGAGTATGTATCCATTTTAGGTTGCCAAGACAAGGTCAAAATAAGATCACCCTACTGTAGTGGCAGACAAACGCTCTACCCATTCTGCCAGTATTACAATAACGAAGCTTTCAACATTTCAGCTAGAACAAGCGATGCATTTGAAACATATATGCCAGTGAGTACAGACCTTCCGTGTAGAACTTCAAACAGCACTTCCCAAGGCTAAATAACGGTTGCAGACACAATAAATCTCTATTCGAGGCTACAAAAGGGAATCAGACAGAATAAATGTCTACTGGAGGCTAAACGAGGTTAGCAGATACAATAAATCTCTCCTCGTGGCTACATAAAGATAGTATTCACAATCAATCTCTACTCGAGGCCAAACAAAAATAACAGATCAAGTTCAAAGCCTTTTCATGGTTAAACAAGAAAGCAGACACAATGAAACTCTGCTCAGAGCTAAACAATAGTTTGAGAACTATTCAAACCCTTCTGGAGGACAAACAAAATACCATACACAGTCAATAAGACCCAAAAAAATAGAAAACATACCAAAATAAACACAAATTATTTGTATGGTTTCGAATATCACTTTCCGTAACTAAACTGTCCAAACACATACATATCCCTTCCGAGAACAATACGTATCGATTCTTGTAGCTAACGAAGAGTGCAGTAACAAACAAATACCAGTAGCATTCCCCGCTACATTTCCTTCCCTAACAGCATATCTGCCCTTGGTAAGACGTATCCAATCAATCAATATTCTGTGTCATAGACGCGCACGTGAGACAGAAACAAGTACTCCCCTGTTTGATTCTGTTTGACGTCACTCTTTTCAGTTCATGAATGTTGTTCAAGCCCATAGTAGAGTCCTCTCTGGATATTGTTCTGCGGAGAGTTTCTTTCGGTCTTTGTTTTTTCCTGCTACCAGATAATGACCACATAAACGCCAACATAGGGACTCTGATGTCCCTTCTAAGAACAGGCCCGATGAATGACCACCGTTTTTTCCTGATGAGTCATGAAACATATTGTTGATTGGTGACTTCTCTTAAGGAGTATTATGTCCGTTAAATGAGACTATGTTATGTGTCTTACTACACTGTTAGAGGGACTGAGTGGTCAGGAGGTAAGATGTGGGTCTCGGGCGCTAGAGGTCGCGGGTTCAAATCATGGTAGAGACCGGAATTTGTTTCAGGTGGACTTTCTGGAATTTCCCCGGATTTCTAGGTATCGTGAAGGAGATCTGACGCCCGTATGCAATATTGTCCACTTTAAAAATCTATCGGCAGTTGAAAATTGGAAAGAGTACGCTTAACTGCCACTGCCCGGGCAAAATTCAAAATTATGTTTAAAAATCTAGCCAACCTATTAACGGGATCCTCACTGGTGCTACCGAGTTCGTGCATTGTGCTGAGATTCTACAAAAATATAGAGAAGAACTGAGCACTGATGGGTTAAACCGTGTGCAATGCCGTTGATTCTTCGACTAAACTAAACTAAACTATACGGATTTCTAAAATAGAAGCGAATATGAAGAGAAATAATAATATTACTAAGACATCCAGAAGAAGAAACTAATTATGTCTGATCACAAGAAGAACGTGTGTAGTTGCAAATCATCAAAGAAAACAAAAACAATTTTCTCTATAAAACATATCCTTCTTTTTGGCGAAGGCACGCAACTTTCAACCACAGGTAGAGTCCACTGGGTAATATCAGGGCGTTTTGGCCATTAAAAACAATGATATGCACAGAAATCTCAACTATTGAGCAGCGATTTGCGAAGGAGTGGAATGCACACACAAAGCTGGTAACGGGTGATCGTGAAAGATCTGACGCCTGAAATAGTATGGTCAACCATTATTAGCTTCGTTTGATCTTGTAAATAAGAAAAAAATTAGAATAGAAGTAGTTCGCAACCTTGGAGGATCGTGAACCTAGTTGGGGTCAAATTGGGGGTTATTTGGGGGGTGGCTGACAGGTCAACAGTTTATTCTCTGCTCTCGTTACAATAATGATGATATAGTTTATTTAGCTATGACAGCACAATGCCTCATTGACAAAAGCTAATTTCTTCCTCAGTTGCTGTGGTGATGTGTAGAGTGTGCTGCGTCAGCTGGGGTGTGGTGGGAGCTGCAGGCTCCGCAGATCGGCCAGCCCTGAGTTTAAAACAGGTCAGGAGGTGCTCCACTGACTCCTCGTGGTCGTGGCAGTATCTGCAATTTTGTTCACGAAGTGGATCCATTCAATCCAGATGTTTGTTGAGAGTGAAATGGCCTGTTCTCAGATTAAAGATCAAACTCTGGTCTTTTCGTTTCAAATTCTTGGCTGGGTACTGGGGATCTGGTTTTGCTTGATGTTTGAAATATGTTCGACCTGTCGAAATGAGGAAATGAGCCTGTCCAAGCTGGCAGAGCTTACATATACTTGGGCCAGGAAATAAATGCCACGAGCATCCTAGACCGGGAAATCTCAAAGACGAAGAGCTGCAGCCTGGTCTAGCTTCAATCCCATAAATCCTATACTCCTACAGCTGAAAGACACCACGACAAGGGTGCACCTTTTGAATTATGCGGTCATACCAGCGGATGTGAAGTGTGGAATCTGCGCAATGCAGATGCAGAGAATCTACGAGTTACCTTGCGAGCAATGGAAAGACGCGTCCTAGGGATCTCGATCAGAGATCGAATCCACAATGAAGAAATCAGAGAGCACACTCTATTTGGGGGAGGACATGTTAGTCAGGGTCAGGCAAAATATACTGTTCAGACATGTTATGGTCAGGTAAAAAAAACCTGATCAGACATGTTAGTCAGGGTCAGGTAAAATATACTGATCAGACATTTTAGTCAGGGTCATGTAAAATGTACTGATCAGACATGTTAGTCAGGGTCAGGCAAAATATACTGATCAGACATTTTAGTCAGGGTCAGGTAAAATGTACTGATCAGACATGTTAGTCAGGGTCAGGCACAACATGCTGATCAGACATGTTAGTTAGGGTCAGGTAACATGTACTGATCAGACATGTTAGTCAGGGTCAGGCACAACATGCTGATCAGACATGTTAGTCAGGGTCAGGCAAAATGTACTGATCAGACATATTAGTCAGGGTCAGATAAAATATACTGATCAGACATGTTAGTCAGGGTCAGGTAAAATATACTGATCAGACATGTAGTCAGGGTCAGGCAGAATATACTAATCATACATGTGTAGCCAGGGCCAGGCAAAGCACACTGGACAAAACCCTCACCTTGGCTTCCTTGTAGCCCTTCCAGGAAATATGCTGTTTTCATGGCAGCCTCGCTTACAAGAAGAGAGATCGACATGTTCCCCGTAGTAGTGAGAGACACTCAGATGATTCCTAGCATAGCACAGCCCCCCAGGAGGACCCCAGTTCAACTTCATCAGCACGCTCGTGATGTGAGGAAAGCCACTTAACGTCCTTTTCAGGGCGCACAAAATAAAAATCTTACTTATTGTGTGCATTCAACAACAACAACAACAATTTCGAGACGTCGTGAAGGCTGCGTTGTCTCGCAAATACCACTGGGCAAGTCTCGTGGTGCGCATGCCAGATAGCAAATGTATACTCCGAACGACATTTTGGTTGATATATGACTATACACGACCACGCGGCAACCCACACATATGATGGTGAGATGGTCTGTTGAGAGGCCTATGTCCGAAGTGGTACGACACGACTGAAGATTAGACATTGTTGGCTACCTCGTATCCGCTGGACTGAAGTCGAAGATATTGAATTGTATTGTACTACAGAGGCGTGGGCCTGAGTATTGCCGGGGAGCAAAGAATATTCATTGTAAGTATTCTGTAAGAGGCGGTAGAGAAATATTGAGCATTGGGCCGGTCACTTCATTCTGTCGAAATTTTAAGTCACAAAAATGTCCAACAAATATGGACAAGTCCTTTGATAAGAGAAATATAACAACCATCGAAGACAGACGGTTCTCTATCAAAATGGCTACTGACGGGATGGATTGAAAACAGAAAGAAAACTGCAATGCTGACCCAGGTATTTTCTTTTAGCAGGGAATAGGAAAGTCGTCGCGAGAGCAGGGACAGATAACCTGGAAGAAGTGAATGCTGGGTGTAAATGTTGAAGACATGTGCTTCATAGGGAGCTGAAAGGTTTTGATTGATTAATTAATTGATTTATTGACAAAGGCCTGTATTAAGATATCAACGACCACATATTTGACGCACAAATGAAGATCGTGACTCTTCACGGATCTTACTAAATTTGTGGACAGATTATATCGATTAACTCTAGGATCCCCGAAGGAATTTGTGCCTAACAGCCCCAGGAATTTGTGCCTAACAGTCCCAGGAATGTGTGTCTCCCAGCCCCAGGAATTCGTGCCCCCCCTCCCCCCACTCTAGGAATTCGTGTCTCCCACCATCAGGAATTCGTGTCTCCCACCCACAAATGTCGTGTCTCCCAACCCTAGGAATTCGTGTCTCTCACCCCCAAATGTCGTGTCTCCCACCCCCAAATGTCGTGTCTCCCACCCCTAGGAATTCGTGTCTCCCACGCCCAACTGTCGTGTCTCCCACGCCCAACTGTCGTGTCTCCCACCCTCAACTGTCGTGTCTCCCACCCTTAGGAATTCATCTCTTCCATCCCCAAGTGTCGTGTCTCCCACCCCCAGGAATTTGTGTCTCCTACCCCCAGGAATTCGTGTCTCCAACCCTCAAGTGTTGTGTCTCCCACCCCCAGGAATTTGTGTCTCCTACCCTCAGAAATTCGTGTCTCCCACCCCCAACTGCCGTGTCTTCCACCCCCAGAAACTCGTGACCCCCACCCCCAGAAATTCGTGAACCCCCACCCCACCCCCACCCCCCAAATTCATTACCCCCACCTTCAGGAATTCGTGTATCCCATACCCAACTATCGTGTCTCCTACCACCAGAAATTCATGACCCCTACCCCCAGAAATGTGTGACCCCAATTCCCAGAAATTCGTGACTCCTATCTCCAGGAGTCGGGTCTGCCACTCAAAGGTTAAGAAGCACTGTCCTAGTCGACTCATAAATTTGGATACAGAACCAAGTACACATCTTGAAGCCCGGAAACACGGCTACTTCCTATAGAAGACACGAGCATTGCCCCTCCTGGTCTGCCACCTCCATCATCGGTTCCTTTGGCTTGAGTTCTATGTCTGGGCATGGTTAAGAAATATAATGGAAATATGAAAATATCATGGAAATATCATCGAAATATCATGGAAAAATCATCGAAATATCATGGAAATATCATCGAAATATCATGGAAATGTCGAAATATCATCGAAATATCATGGAAATATCAGTGAGAAATTATCAGCCTGCTGGAAGTGCATGTCTGTAATGTTATTATTTCAATATACAAGTAAATGTAACAATAAATACGAGAGATACGCGACAAGATTTGCACCTAAGTTTGACGGAGTCGATCAACTTGCCTGGACGAGAACACAAACAAAACCTACGTTACGACCAATAGGCCTTCATCAGGGACAACAATACTGAACTAACAAATAAACATATAAGAAAAAAGGGTCAACTCATCTGTTTCTGATAGTGGACCCAGTCTGTCTAAGCGACCGGTTGGGCCAGACGCTTGATTGAAACTGAATCGGAGCGGTAAGAACAACAGAATGTACAACAGAGTAGTTCCCCATTTCATCAGGCATCAGACGGGGTTGTGTTCTGTCACCATTCCTCTTTGTCACTTATATGAATAAACTCACACAGGAGACAAATACAGAACAGGAAAGTACCAACGAATTGCTCTTTCCAAACGACCAATGTCTGATTCACTCCAATAAACGAAACCTACAAAGTCATATTGACTCACTGTACTTGAGCTGTCAAAAGTATGATATGAATATCAATACATCAAAAACAGGCAATGAAAAGAGGTAGAAAGCATACCACATTTGATATTCATGTGAATGAAACAAAAATAAAGCAGGTACAAGAATTTAGGTATTTAGGAACTATTTTTACTGAAGATGACAGACTCGACAGAGAGATAGAGACGAGAGTACAGAGAGCAAACGCTGTCACCTACCAGCTGTCTTCACTACTAAGACACGCAACGTTTTCCTTCCAAGGAAAAAAAGCAGATGATAAAAAGTATCTTCATCTCAACCCGGTGCTACCACTGTCAGACATGGGCATTGAATAGGACCCAGGAACGAAAGTTAGCCCCCTGAGAAATGCGATGCCTACAAAAGGTCATTAACAACACAATAAGAGACAGAATCACAAATATGAGTATTCGGGAGAAGGTTGGATCCCCGTGTAGTGTTCCTTCCTCGCCGCTCCTAGTTTCCCACCCAATTAAACCAGTCGTGCCAAGGATGAAAAGTCTGGATCAACTTCCGAAACTTTCTTCCAGTCGATTACCCTAACGGCGTTTAGGATATCTGCTCGGTCCATTAATCTCCGGCCCTCCTCTATAGCTGTACTCGCCAATCTATCGACTCGGTCCATTGATCTCCCGCCCTCCTCTATAGCTGTACTCGCCAACCTATTAGCTCTCACGTTCCCTTTGACACATGCATGTCCCAGAACGAGTATGAAGGTGACTCTCTGCAACCTTCACCGCCCTACCGACTCCAACCACTGACGCCTTGCGCAACCTGATTCCACTTTCCTGAGAATCCTCATTGAATCACCGAGGATGCACAAATGTGTGCCACTCATTGATTCAAGCAAGAGCATCGCCTTCGTAACAGCCATGATCTCCACGGTCAGACTACCTGTGGTCACCACAAAAGCCCCACACTCCTCCTTGATCGTTTTCCCACCCATCGGAGCCGTGAAGGCCCATGCGTTTCTCAACCCAACTGTGTTGATAATTACATCATTCTCCGTGTAATTTTCACTGATTTATGTTTCAAATAATCGACGTCACTGCACTCCGGGCATACCCATAGGTGCTCAGTCTCTCTAATCAAATGGCGTAAGGTATGGATGCTGATGGTCCCTGTAGCTCGCTGGTTGTACACTCTCCTGCGCCCCACTCCGCTCGAACCTCGTGTAATGTCGAAACTTTGCAATTTGTAGATTGCTTCTTCTTCTATTGCGGTGTCCTCATCCAGCAGGCGGTCATTGATTGGTTTCAAAATGTCATTTCTATCCATCACTAATGTGCCCATGATGGGAGCTTGTGAAGCCATTTTCGCTGATCAAAACGTTAACCTCAGAAACCACACCGTGTGGGCTAATTGTGGGGCTACTCTTACTTCGCTTGTCGTGCCCATTTGTTGAGAGACACGGGCACCTCACGTATCGTCCATCTATTTTATTTTTAACAAATGCAATATCTATGACGTCAATGACTGTGTTAAGGCTCCGGATTTGTGTGGGGCCAAGATTCAGCAATGTAATGAACTGCCATTAGCCAGAGACGCATACCTTATGCTTGCATCAGGGAACTATAGATGAGCAAGACCGTGTTCCGTCTCCATGAGACGCGCCTGGGAACAGGCTGCGCTAGTGACTAGTGGTGTCTGGCCAAGGAATAGCGATCGCAGGAGGAAGGCAAACCTGATACTAAAAAAACCTATTGAAATCAGATGTGCCGGGTCAAAAGGCGTAGATATCGCAGATTTGATGTAAACTACAACCCAACGCCACAGCGTTCTATTTGGGACGAACGTTGGGGAAGAAGTAGATTTATGTGTTCTGAAATTGGTCCCGTTGAGAGACTGACAACGTTGTCCCATAGACAGAATGACAATGTACTTTGGTCCTGTAGAGAGACTGACAATGTTCTTTGGTCCTGTAGAGAGACTGGCAATGTACTTTGGTCCTGTAGAGAGACTGACAATGTTCTTTGGTCCTGTAGAGAGACTGACAATGTTCTTTGGTCCTGTAGAGAGACTGACAATGTTCTTTGGTCCTGTAGAGAGACTGACAATGTACTTTGGTCCAATATAGAGATTGGAAATGTTCTTTGGTCCAGTAGAGAGACTGACAATGTTCTTTGGTCCTGTAGAGAGACTGGCAATGTTCTTTGGTCCAATATAGAGACTGACAATGTTCTTTGGTCCAATATAGAGACTGACAATGTTCTTTGGTCATGCAGAGAGACTGACAATGTTCTTTGGTCCAATATAGAGACAGACAATGTTCTTTGGTCCAGTAGAGAGACTGACAATGTTCTTTGGTCCTGTAGAGAGACTGACAATGTTCTTTGGTCCTGTAGAGAGACTGACAATGTTCTTTGGTCCTGTAGAGAGACTGACAATGTTCTTTGGTCCTGTAGAGAGACTGACAATGTTCTTTGGTCCTGTAGAGAGACTGACAATGTTCTTTGGTCCAGTAGAGAGACTGACAATGTTCTTTGGTCCTGTAGAGAGACTGGCAATGTTCTTTGGTCCTGTAGAGAGACTGACAATGTTCTTTGGTCCTGTAGAGAGACTGACAATGTTCTTTGGTCCTGTAGAGAGACTGACAATGTTCTTTGGTCCTGTAGAGAGACTTGACAATGTTCTTTGGTCCTGTAGAGAGACTGACAATGTTCTTTGGTCCTGTAGAGAGACTGACAATGTTCTTTGGTCCAGTAGAGAGACTGACAATGTTCTTTGGTCCATCGTTCTCTAATCCTCTTACACCTTTCCACACTTTCTCGGGATATCAAATTGCAGCCACTATCTCTGCAGCCACCATTTCTTCTAGCCCATTTTGTTCAAGTTGAGAGCTACAAATACCGATTCATGTTCATGTGCTGAACCCATGCATCTTTGGTTAATACACTGATACCACAACCACCTTGCCACCTGCTCCTCGGACAGATCAAATTCAGAAATGGGCGGGGTAACTTTTGAAAAAGACAGAAACACTGAATATAATGGAAGGTAAACCGGACATTTGTGAGTTGAGATGAGAATTGGTCAACGAAATCAGACAGGTGAGATAATTCTGTCGCAACAAAAGACATACCACCTTAATGAGAGCAATACAGGAAGAAAACGCTGGAGGAAAACATCAAAATATGGACTGGGGAAAGCCTGGTAGATTATACCAGCAAGGGTGAGAGACACATGATGTTCGAGATCCATTGTAGCCGACCTTCAATGTGGGGATGATACTTAAACAGAATTGATGTGTGATACCACAATGATTTCTTGGAAGGGGAAAAAAGGAGGAGAAAGAGGAGAGGGAGAAGTAGAAGAAGAAGAAGAAGAAGAAAAAGAAGAAAAGAACGGCTAGAATATGTTATGTTAGACAACCGTGTGTCGGTTCGCTGCTCAGGTCAGGTCATCCCGTAACCAGTGAGGTCGTTGGGGCACACATGAAGACATCCTCACAACCCCACGACATCCCTCTCTGTTAACGGTCGCTCCCTGTGCCTCTTCTGGTCGGAGCTTGTCAGGTCTTCACCGTTCCGCCACAGCTTTTCGAGTATGGCTGCTCCCCCGGACCAGTCTGCCTCTCCTTGGTCTGAGTGAGTAGGGCAATTCTGCAAGATATGTTCTGATATCTGCTCCACAATAGCACGTGACGGTGTCTGTGAGACCCATTCTGTGGAGTCTGCAATGCCCCGTTCAGAGTATAAAGATCTTTGTCTGCCCATCTCTCTCACGTCCGTCTATGCTGTCACTCTGGCTTGTATTCTTTATGCTGGTTTCTCCATTTCATCCTCAAGGATCATTTGATGAGTGTTTCTTCTTTATGGCTCTGTAGATGGCAAAACTGCGTGCCGCCACTTCTGCTTTTGCGAGCTCATCTGCGTTCTTGTTTCCAAGGATCCCACGGTGGGCCTGATACATCAATTGATGATAAATTGTTAAAACGTCCCGTATGGCCAGGAAGCAGCTAGAATATGTATGGTGTCTGACTCAGGTCAGGTTAGGTCATCCCGTAACCGGTGAGATCGTTGGGGCACACGCGAAGACATCCTCACAACCCCACGCCACCCCTCTCTGTGAGATGCCGCTGCCTGTGACTCTTCTGGTCGGAGACTGGTCCATTCTTTTATGTTGTCCTCCCATCTCTTTTTGGGCCGGCCGCTTCGTCGTCTGCTATGCACCTTTCCGTGGAGGATTGTATTTGCAAGACCATTTGATCTCGATATGTGACCGTACCAAGTGAGTTTCCTTCTTTTGACAGTTGCCAAGACTAGAGGCAGAAAGAAAGGTCACCGACACCGCATCATTATTTTCTAGATCCACAACAAAAAATGGTGTAGCCAGAATTGATTTTCTCAAAAATATCCCCTTTTCACAAACAAAGCTTGAAAAATGGCTCACGAGACTGACGTCATTGCATCTGGACTGGATCGATATACTGAACAGTGCATGAACTGTAGCGGTCAGCGATCTAAAGCCGACTGCTAGCGTCAGCGATCTAAAGCTAACTGCTAGCGTCAGCGATCTGACGCCGACTGCTAGCGTCGTCAGCGATCTAAAGCTAACTGCTAGCGTCAGCGATCTGAAGCCGACTGCTAGCGTCAGCGATCTAAAGCTAACTGCTAGCGTCAGCGATCTGAAGCCGACTGCTAGCGTCAGCGATCTAAAGCTCACTGCTAGCTTCAGGGCCAGCGACCCAGATCTGTCAAAACCCTTCTCGTCATAAATGCGATGATCCTGGATAACAGGCTGCAACAGAGCAGACTGGCTAATGAGAAGGGATCGAAGGGGGAAGGCTAATCCGGTACCCAAAAATGTTGTGCTGAAGTCGGCGGATGTGTGGGACTGAAAGGTGCAACCAAGCTGTAAACTACGACACAACGCATTCCGTTCTCCGGACTACATCCTGCTACTTGCAAAGCCCTTTTCAGGGATTGGTAACGGAAGTTTGAGAACGAACGATGATGACAAAGAAGAAGAAGAAGAAAAATTGAATCTGAACACCCCCATACGTGCTCAGTGCCTTTCATTGCTGAAAGCGCCAACGACAGAGCACAAGCGCCGTAGCTCCCGCGACAATTCCAAAATGTCTCCAACTTTGTCAGGTACCCATTTACAGCTGGGTCGACTGGAAGAAGTTCTCATACTACGATAACACCCACCACATGTCCGGTTCGTCAAACTGAGCACAGCGTGATTTGAACCAGGTATGCTGGGATCGTAAGCCAAGCTCACAATCTCTAAGCCACCGAAAACTTCTTCGACGTTCATTCTGAAAATGACGTGTGGCATAGTTTACAGCGGAGGCAGCGATATCTGCACCTTGCAGTCCAACACATAATTTATTTATTTTTTTGTGCATACTGGGTACTGGGTTTGCCTTTTGACTTACAAATGACAATGCCTTTTGACTTACAAGTGACAATGCCTTTTGACTTACAAATGACAATGCCTTTCATCTCAAAAAGTTAATCCTGGTCTTTGATTTCTAACTACCGTTTCTACTATAATTCCTAGCCTCGCCACAATACCTTACTTTCTTAGTCGCTCTTGTTCTACCCTATTAACGTTTTACTCCCTAGCATGCCCCAATATATGTTGTGACGATATCACAACTTTTTTTTTTCCATGCAGTTTTCACTGCGTAGCGCAGTGGTTAGTGCGCTGGCTTCGCGTCTGAGTGGTCCTGGGTTCATTCCCCAGTTGAGGCGGTAATGTTTTTTTCCGACCGCAATGGATCCCGGTTCGACTCATCCTTAAATGGGTACCGGTTCAGTCTGGGAAGAAAAAGCGGCGAGGGAGAGGAGATGGCTACCGCCATCATATAGCCGAGCCTTTGAAATGTGAGATCGCTTTCACCTCACACCCCTACGGCAGTAATGCTATAGGTTACTTTACTTTTACTTTACTCATCTATAAATACATCTGTGTACCAATGAGATTGGGGAAGGAGAGAGAGAATATTGCTGTCTTATGAATATATATTTCCTGTTTAAAGGTTTAGGGTGTAAAGAGTTAAAAAACATACTTTTACATACAAAACGTAATATGAGTGACGATATTTATCACTTCAGAATATGAAACCTCAACTTTATTTCTGTCTTGTAAGATATCGCCGCAATGATAATGAAGAGAGATGGGAAAAAAACACACACAAACGCAAGGCATGCATTAACAAAGCAACATGAAAAATAATGACATAAAACAACATTAACATTTACCAGAGTCCGGCCCCGATGATAGTGTTACAGGTCTTGGTCAGGTCATCAAGAGTCGTGTACGATGCTGTTCCGGCCATTTCTCTTGTATTTAACAGCTGTAAATATCATGGCAAATGGCCAGCGACCAGCTCGGAATCCATACTGACTCTCTGGAAGCAGTTACTTTTTTTCCAAGCTACTTTCGAACCATTTTCAATTTTGTCGTTTTTTAACATAGAACATACAACGGTACCATTGTTACATAACAGCACACGATATTACAAAGTTACAAACGACAGACTGTGGGAGACAGCGGGACAAGGTAAATTGGAACAGGAAATCTTAGGAAGAAAGTGCAGATGGATGTGTCATACATTAAGAAAGCCCCAGGCCAGTATCACTAGGCAATCCCTGTCACGGAAATCCTAGGGAAGTAGAGGCATAGGCAGACCAAGGAATACATGGAGACGAGATATGCAGGCGGAAGTAAAGAAAGCTGGAAGAAAGTGGAAAATATTGCACAGGACAGAGCTGTTTGGCGACGGTTGGTTGATGGCATGTGCACTACTGGGTGAGAGAAGGCGAAAGAGACACGATATTTCACTATAATTTCCCGCGGAAATCCACGTCAATAATTTACATAACAGCATCAAAACAAACAAAACGGTTCGCCCCATTTCACAAACAATAGAAACAAATCAACAACCATCAAACATTTACACCAATAGCAGATGAGGTTACAGGTCACGTGACATGATTCAACAAATCGTAGAAAAAGCGGTTAACAGCAGCCAACAAAAAACACTTGAATCGAGATGAGATATTTTAGCTGTCCACGAGGAAGGTCACAAGATCGATAAATAGATCACACATCCAACAACAAATCAGATTACAGCAGCTAAAATCTTAAATTCCGCTCTAATGATGAAATGTAAGCTTCCAGTCAAGCTCTGCAACAGCTATGGACAAACAGAGGCATATTAAATCAATGAAGATAACCATTGAATTAAATTACCGAATTTAACCAAAGTAATTGAATAATAATGACCACAATAAAAACTATACAAATGTTGCGTTTTAGAGCATGATTGTAACCAACCAATCGACAGTGGAAACCAATGGTTTCGCACATTTCAAGATCATAAACTGAAATTCAGTTGGCTAACCCCCATGAAGTGTCCCTCGATGAACTGTTGTTTACTGATGATCAGGTCATCTTTTACCTCAAAGGAGAGGACCTATAACACCAGCTGAACTATCTCCATTTCGCTTGTAACAAATATGACATGACGATCAACACAGGCAAGGCAGAGACTGCTAACACCTGAACAAGTACATAGAAGTTTCCACATCAGTGACATTGGTATCAAGCAAGTACGGGAGTTAAAGTAACTATGTAGTATGTTCGCTGATGGTGGCAGGGTGGTCAGAGATATTGCAGTGTTCATAAGACAAAGTGTCCGCTATCAAATTGCACCGATTTTGAGAGACCCTAGAGTGCTTCTTTCAACTAAGAGGAAGCTGGTAAATACACTATTTATTTCTACATTGTGTTACCAATGTCAATTTTGGTCCTTACTAGCAACTCATGAGAGTAAGATCCAGAGATGTGAGATGCGCTGTGTGAGAAGTGCAGCCGGAAAGAAAATCCATGACCGAATTCACAACACCACGCTGAGACAGACAGTGGAGACAAACCCAGTTAGTGCCTACATTGACTCCAAACAAATGCAGTGGTTTTGTCATTTAGTCAGAATGCATTATGACCAACCTGCATTAAGAACCTATCATATGCAGGTCTCCGGTCCACGAGCAAGGGGCAGACCTCAACGTCGGTGGATCGAAGGTGTCTTCTAGCACACACAGGAAGTTACACCTAACGACAGGACAAGCCTCCCATCAGGCGATAACAAGACATCTCGGCATCCCATCTCTCGGCGACGCGCAAGGGCGGTAGGACACAAGATCAACTTAACCCATTACACACCAAAACTGCCCACTATATTGTGTTAGGAAATGATAACTGTTTGTTAAATACAATGTTTCACTTGTCTTTTATATTCCAATAGCATTTCAACCTCATTGCCATGACAATGCAGAGACTGAACAGCCTGAAGAAATTATGGTAGAGCACCAACAAAATGATAAAAGTAAAAGTCTTGAGAGCCTGTGTTTTTCCTGTGGCAGCTTATATGGCTGTGAATCATGGACGATTACCAAAACTTCTAGACAAAGAATCGAATCCTTCGAGTAAAAATATTACAGAAAGATCCTCAGAATACTCTGGACAGAGAAAAGAACAAATGTAGACATTCGGCAAGAGTTGAGCATAGAGGAGAACTGGTTTATCAATTCCATTTTGCGTAGAAAACGCAAATACTTTGGTCACATCAAGAGACACAACGGTCTTGAGAGAACGGTGATCGAAGGTATGGTGCCAGGCAAAAGAGGAAGGGGTAGACCAAGAAGACGATGGCACCAAGATATCCAGGAATGCCTGGGTATGACTGTGGCGGAGGCTGGAGTTTTGGCAAGAGAACGAGTTTCTTTCAGACAGACTGTGATGGGAGCGACGTTCTATAAAGGACATGCTACATGATGATGAGAAGCGGAACGTTGAACTCCGTCATGGACTGGTCTCCCACGGCTTGAGCCAGGCATGAAACGCAGCATAACAAACAGAATCACATCAATTCCACAGAACAAAGTCCTTGATACAACCTGGTGAAGGAGTTATGAAATATAATCCGAATAGGAACCACCAAATGTCAGAAACCTCGACACAAACACCAGAGCACGTCGGGAGCGCAGCCACTAAGGCGTGGTCATCTTACTTTTCTGGAAGGTATGGTGCCAGGTAAAAGAGGCAGTTATACATCATGAAGACGATAGCACCAAGATATCCAGGAATGCCTAGGTCTGACTGCGGCTGAGGCTGGAGTTTTGGCAAGGGAACGAGCTTCTTTCAGACAGACTGTGATGGAGCGATGTTCTATAAAGGACATGCTACATGATGATAAGCCTACGCATTGTAGTTTGGCATTGTAGACTGTGACTATGGTAATAGAGAAGCAACATAGACAAATTGATACAATCGTCAATGGAAAAATAATCCAACAAGTACAGAAGTTTACATTTTAGGGCAAACCATAACAAAAGATGTCTGCAATAAGGTAGAAATTAAGACAAGGATTGCAATGGAAATAAAAATGGTTTCAGAGAAAAACAAAGAATGTATGATCAATTGCACTGTATGGTGCTGAAACATGGACTTCAGCAAAGAAGGTTTAAAACAGCTTGGTTAAATTTGTAATGTGGTGCTACCGTAGAATGGAAAGAGTGAGTTGGACAGAAAGAAGATCCAATGACTGTCCTCACTGAGGTAGGCGTACAAAGATAAATTTGAGTTGTATTTAAGACAATGCGTAACATGAAAGTCTACAGAAGATACTGGAAGTCAACACCAGGGGAAAAGAGGACTGTGGGGCCACCAAGACTCACTTTTACATGCAGGGACATTGAAGTAAACTTATGCTGAAATGAGGACAGCTACAGAGGATAGGGTCAAATAGAGAGACATGCTCAGACAACCTTACAACCAGTCTTAGGGCTGACCAACCACGGAAAAGGGTCAAATGGAGAGACATGCTCAGACAACCTTACAACCAGTCTTAGGGCTGACCAACCAGGGGAAAGGGTCAAATGAAGAGACATGCTCAGACAATCTTACAACCAGTCTTAGGGCTGACCAACAAGAGGGAAGGGTCAAATGGAGAGACATGCTCAGACAACCTTACAACCAGTCTTAGGGCTGACCAACCAGAGAGAAGGGTCAAATAGAGAGACATGCTCAGACAACCTTACAACCAGTCTTAGGGCTGACCAACCAGAGAGAAGGGTCAAATGGAGAGACATGCTCAGACAACCTTACAACCAGTCTTAGGGCTGACCAACCAGGGGAAAGGGTCAAATGAAGAGACATGCTCAGACAATCTTACAACCAGTCTTAGGACTGACCAACCAGAGGAAAGGGTCAAATGGAGAGACATGCTCATACAACCTTACAACCAGTCTTAGGACTGACCAACCAGATGATGAAGATGATGCTTGATTTAATAAGCTAATCATCAGAATAATAATTTGATGTATTGCTGAAATATTGGAATGCATATGAAACGCATGTGCATATCAAAGCTGTTTCAGCTATCTATGGAGCATATATCTTCAACAAATACACCCCAAGTCAACAAATGTCGACATGTTGTATCCATTGAATCTTTTGTAGCTCAAAGTTTCTGCAGAGTCGGATAGCCATCCACATGCACAATTGTTCTTAATCCCTTCTTGTGGCATTACTAACAGGTTACAGTACTACTATTCTTTGCTCTCCTTTCAGGCACCGGTAACACTGCGGTACATACATATTTTAAAAATCAATAAAATGAACCACTGCCCTCTGGGGAACTAAGACGCTAGTCCAGCCAGGCACAACATACTGACCAGGATCTCACGTCAGGGCCAGGCACAATACACTGACCAAGACCACCATCTCTCTTCCATGTAACGTTCCCTGGAAACAGGCTGTTTTCAAGGCAGTCTGGCTGACGAGATGTAGATCGATGTGATCCACATAGTAGTGAGCACCATGCAGATGAAGCCAAGTATAGCACAACAATCTGGAGGACCGTGACCCACCTTGCTCGGGATGTGAGGAAAGCTAGTTCAACCCGCTATTAACATCCTTTTCAAGGCTCACAAGAGTAAACTAACTCATTCTGGCATTAAACAACAATTGCCCCCTCCCCCAAATCATGAGAAAGGAACCAAATTAACTACCCCTGTGAACATATAACAATCGTAAATCTGGTTAAATAGAAAAGTTTATATCACGTTGCAGATGGACATATGATATACCAGAAACTGTATATCAAGACAAGCTTTGTAACACATTCAATAATTACAGATAACATACATCAATAATCAATTTCAGCTTTGATTTCCAGCTTAGTCAATTCAACTCAAATCATTTTTCAGACCCCCCCCCCCCCCCCCCCCCCCCCCAATTATCATAATTCAGAAACATGATATTTTCATCCCTCCAAATAACTTATGAATGACAATGTCATTCATGACAAAATGTAGAACATTA
The DNA here is from genome assembly GCA_036924085.1 of Ariolimax columbianus. NCBI lineage: Eukaryota > Metazoa > Mollusca > Gastropoda > Stylommatophora > Arionidae > Ariolimax > Ariolimax columbianus. The sequence goes on from JAVGWX010000021.1 coordinate 18,259,312, forward strand.
TCTTTATTTCAGTCTTGTAAGGTATCAATGCTTACAGAATGGAAAAACACACATAGCATGTTTAGACATGAAGCAACATTCAAAGCATAACAACATACAACAATATTAACATACAACAATATTAACATACAACAGTATGGACATGCATGCACACAAAAAATGGTTAATTTCACAAGATTTCCTGAGTATTTTATTTGTAAGGATAAGCTCAGACTAACTTTTACTAATTTAGTAGAAATCCAGAAATGCCTACAGGAACCTACCGTGTTTGCATAACATCGGCCATAGTTAGGTACTTTGTTAAGACCAGCATAGATGACGCCTAACAGAATGTGGGTCTACTTCACTATAGCGTTTGAGTCTATTAAGATGGACTTGCACATCGATTAACCACCCTTCGCGGCACTTGTCAAAACTCAGTAGAGTAATAAGCAGTTCAACGATAGCCCGTTAATCCTTTACATTCCAACGACTGAAATGAGAAGATAACTTCATTCTACGTGGTGCAGACAGGTATTTGAACATAGCGATACACCCAAGTATTTAGGCGTTATAATGGACCGTACATTATCGTACAAGGCACAATGCAATGCGGTAAAACAAAACGTCAGTGCAACAAATAACATAATTCACAAGCTGACAAACACTGCCCATCAGCCGTTGCACTATGTCTCTCAGCAACAGAGTATGCAGCCCCGATAAGGTATGCATCTACACACACGAAATAGGTCGATGTGGCGGTAAATGAGACATGACAAATTGTAACAGGAAGCCTTAAACCAACACCAACGGAAACGTCTATGCAATCACTGGTATCGTACCTCCGGATATTATAAGACATGTCGTATCTGAAGTTGAGCGACAAAAGCAGTCATGTGACCAGAGACGCTATATTTTTCAACATTCACCACAAAGAATACGAATAAAATCAAGGAAATGTTTCCTGCAGACTGTACAGCCCTCAGAACAGAGCCCCAAGAGAAACTGCATAGAAAAGTGGCGCCAAAAGAATGGTGATGGTTGGATGGAGATCAAAGAAGAACCTGTACCAGGACATGATTTGCCATATACTAGGTGGAGATATCTGGACATGTTAAGGACAGGTGTGTCCAGGTGTGGGTCTAACCTGAAAAAGTGGGGATTTACAGACGACGAATACTGCAAATATAATGGGGCGGCCCAGGACCCGGAACACCTGATTATATGTCCTAGGATGCAGGAATCCTGTGCAGTGGATGACCTGATGGTGGCAAAAGAAAGAACACTGACCGTGGCTGGTTTTTGGGTGAAGACTACGTGAGGTTGCTGGACACGGACAGTAAGTAAGTAATCCAACGTAATTTACAAGATGTTAGTTCTAATGTCCAAGACATTATGTGTTTCAAGATTAACAACAACAAAAGTCTTTAAAACTAAAATTATGATTTTTTTATTTAAAGATGTAGCTTTTGTTTATACATCAAATTTAGCTAAACACCAAGGTAAGATTGATATGCGACACGCTGTTTCTGATAATCTGCAAGTGGTGCTACTCTAGTTGATTGCTACGGGCAAATTGGACTGTAAGGGGTTAAGCAGGAAATCCTCTTCGCGGCTCATGCTACAGCTGAGGCATGCACAGGGGCATCTGCCCCTGTAGATCTTAGAAGGAGAACCACTGAAACCACCAAAATCAACATTGTAATAAAAATTCAATCAATTTTATCATTTTAAATTAAGATTCACATCCCAAGCCTTGAAACAGGAAATACGTCATCATACAACCACTGAGATCTGCTTTACTTACTAATTTACTACTAGGGGTGAACAAATGAAATTTAAATTATTTTCTAGTGCTCCATGGCCTCGAGGTAAGGTGTCAGTCCGCCTTTGGTGCCGGAGGTCGCGGGTTCGAATGACAGTGGAAACCGGGATTTTTTTTCCATGAATTTTCTGGTAAAAAGTGAGACTCCTGTATTCATTGTCAAGCACATTAAAAATCACTTGGCAGTTAGAAACTGAAAAGAGTAGGCCACTGCCCAGACAAAATTCAAGTTAAAAATCTACTGAAATTATCTGTACCTTCCCCAGGTCTAGTAAGTTTAAAATAACTATTACGGTTAGCCAATAGCCTTCGGCTACCTGGCAATAAAATATTAACATGCCTGTTTGAATACCTGAATTCCAAGTATTTCAGTGCAAGGGTGGGGAAACCGCAGCTTTAAGGCCACTTGCACTTTGTCTTCTTCTGATGCTATGCTTCTGGCCCAGTGAGGCTCACGAAGGAGACTGCATTTCAGGTATTCTCCGGTCTGCCACAACTTTTTACTCCCTCGTGCCAGACTGTCTCTCTTTGGTCTGTATATGTAGGGCAGCCCTGCAAAATATGTTTCTGGTGTTTGCTTGGGTGCTCCACAATCGCACGTGGCGGTGTCTCAGACTCATTCTGGTGAGGTGCGTCTTGAGTCTACAATGTCCCATTCTGAGTCTGAAGATCTTTGTCTGCTCATCTCTGCCAAGTTTGTCTATGCTGTCATTTTCTGACTTTTATTCTTTGTGCTTGTCTCTCCATTTTGTACTTGTGGATCATTTTATTAGTGTTTATGCTTCTTTATAGCTCTATGGATGGCGAGTCTGTGTACCTGTGGCTTTTGCAAGATCTGCTATCTCATTTCCAAGGATCCCACAGTGGGACGGAATCAACTGTAAGACTAGATCTCTTTTTCTGGGACAGCAATGAGATGTTTTTAAATTTGCAAAACAAATTTTTGTATAAATATGTTTTTGTTCATTTTTTTATTATTTTTATTCTGATCTTACAATAAAAATGTTAAAATATCAAAGAGTAAAAGAAGATTCAAATGAAATAATCCTTGCCGACTGACAGCCCCAAGTAGAACATTATCAAGCAATAAGGGCTATATTGACACCCGCTTCGCTCGGCGAAGAGAATACCATATGCACTGTCTATGATTAGTATCTAGGTCTTGTAGAGCGCTTGCTTGTTAAGGGAAAAGTACTGAGTTTGATCCCCATTATTGACTCGCTCTGGTCAACCCAGTTGTAAATATTTCCTGACTTACTGAAAGGAAAAGCAATGAAAAAAGGGAAACTCCATCTCATAACAAGCTGTTGTCTAGTACAATGAAGTCATTAACACTTCATCCCTGACAGCAATTTCTGCTATGGGACCTTTCCCATCGAAGATATTTAACAAATTTGAAGGAAGATGGTGACAATTTGTTAAATCCTAAGCATACCTAAGCTTTTGGCTCTCAGTTCTAAAACAACCAACATATTGTCGAAGGTGACAAAGAATACATGTCAAAGTGGGTACTTAACCAATCAATGCCCACCGCGTCTTTCGGGACACAGACTTCAGCAAGTTCGATATTGAATTTTCAGTCTTTCCCCAGCTGTTTGTTGGTCTACTCCTCTTCCTCTTATCCTGTGGATTCAATGTCAGGGCCTGTGTGATGACATTTGATGGTGCTTTCCGTAGCGTGTGTCCTATCCAACCCAATTTCCTGTATTTTATTTGTTGCTCCACTGGTTGTTGTCAGATCATTTTCCATAGATCTTCATTCTTCACCATGTCTTGTCAGCATATACCCATTATTCTCTGTAGACATCGATTGACAAACGACTGAACATTTCTCTGTATTGTCTATGTCATTTTCCAAGTTTCTGCTCCGTACATGAGTACTGACTTAACACTGAAATTTAACAATCTTAATTTGGTCATCAATTTTATAAAGTGACTACTAGCTTCACTCAAAGACTGGGTTTATGCACAAATGTTATTGAACATTATATAGTTCAGAGTTAAAGATTTTCACGAGTACACATTTGGCTCCTAGACCAAATATGTGTTGAGCCAAGATACTTGTGAGCCAATGTTAATTGAGTAGTTTATTTCTATAGAGGTTGAACCAAAAACCTAGCCTGCACACTGTGTGGTGATCGCAGGTTCAAGAACCTTATAAACTCCCCCATATGGATAACGCATTTAAGCAGACATATAACAATGAGAAGTGGATACCCGAATGCACACCCGAAAGAACATTTTTTTAAAAATTGTATGTTGTTGTTCATCCATCAGGAGTAATGAAGACCTTTTCTTTTTTTTTTCGTTCATCCAGTCCTTTCAGTTGAGTATTCTGTGAGCTGGATTTGTGAATGGGTGGGATGTTGGTTGATAAGTCCAATATGGGATCTGCATACCTACAGTGAGGGCTCATTTCGTGAGATGCTGATATTTCAAGGACTTTTTTTATTATGTCTCCGTTGTTCTGCTCACTCTTACCTCACTTAAATCAAATTCACCACGCAAATCAAATTCACCACGCAAGTCAGTCTCTTTCTTTTTTTTAATGCATTCAAATAAAAACGTAGACTGCACACTGTGTAGCAACTGTTGAAGCAAACAGCTTTAATTCCTCAGCCTTATATATTCCCGTGATGGAATATGAAATGCTGTAATGATACTATTAATCCAGTGACATTATACATATAGTTAAATATAATCACATTAAGTACGCCTCACCTCCAACACTTTTGTCTAAAGCAGTACATTCACACTCAGTAAATGAACCAATGGTATTCATTCGATTGAAACAAGTGCGGCAAAAGTATACCTGGCAGAAGGTGATTGGAGACTACACTAGTGCCGAACTGTTTCCAGGGCAACCTTTAAGAGGTGGAATAAGGTCTTGGTCAGCTCTGGCTCGCTGACCTAGATGCAAGCAGCCAGCTACGACTCACTGGCTGCTGTCAGCTCATTCGCTGTGCTGCATCTTTAGGTCCCAAACAACAAATAAAGAGAAAGCATGGCTCCATCCTGAGTTTGACCTTCATATTCATGACTCCTATCATAATATACTCCAGTTTACCAAGCTGTAAAAATGGTTACCTTTTCCTAATCTGAATTAGGGAAGGCAAAGAAAGAAGGAACAGAACCTATAACTGATCTGCTACTTTAGCACCTCATCCCCAATACCCCCAGTCCCTCATCCCTCTACATCTCCAGTCCCTCATCCCTCTACATCTCCAGTCCCTAAATCTCCAGTCCCTCATCCCTCTACATCTCCAGTCCCTAAATCTCCAGTCCCTCATCCCTCTACATCTCCAGTCCCTAAATCTCCAGTCCCTCATCCCTCTACATCTCCAGTCTTTACATCTCCAGTCCCTAAATCACCAGTCCCTCATCCCTCTACATCTCCAGTCTTTACATCTCCAGTCCCTAAATCTCCAGTCCCTCATCCCCATACATCTCTAGCACCTCATCCCCCTACATCTCCAGCACCTCATCCCCCTACATCCCCAACACCTCCGCCCCCTACATCTCCAGCCCCTCATCCCCCTACATCTCCAGCCTCTCGTCCCCAACACCTCCGCCCCCTACATCTCCAGCACCTCATCCCCGTACATCTCCAGCCCTCCACCCCCTACATCTCCAGCACCTCCACCCCCTGCATCTCCAGCACTTCCACCCCGTACATCTCCAGCACCTCCACCCCCTACATCTCCAGCACATCATTCCCTACATTTCCAACCCGTCACTTCCCAACATCTCCAGCACCTCATCCCCCTACATCTCCAGCACCTCATCCGCCTACATCTCCAGCACCTCCACCCCCTACATCTCCAGCACATCATTCCCAACATCTCCAGCCCCTCATCCCCCTACATCCCCAACCCCTCCATCCCCAGCCCTCATCCCCCTACATCTCCAGCCCTCATCCACCCAATTCTCCGACCCCTCATCACCCTACATCTCCAGCCCCTACATCTCCAGCACATCATTCCCTACATTTCCAACCCCTCACTTCCCAACATCTCCAGCCCTCATCCCCCTACATCCCCAACACCTCCAGCCCCTCATCCCCCTACATCCCCAGCCCTCATCCCCCTACATCTCCAGCCCTCATCCACCCAATTCTCCGACCCCTCATCCCCCTACATCCCCAACATCTCCAGCCCTCATCCCCCTACATCTCCAGCCCCTCATCCCCCTACATCTCCAGCCCCTACATCTCTAGCCCTCATCCCCATACATCTCCGGCCCTCCACCACCTACATCTCCAGCACCTCCACCCCCTCATTCCCAACACCTCCACCCCCTGCATCTCCACCCCCTGCATCTCCAGCACCTCCACCTACTACATCTCCAGCACCTCATCCCCCTACATCTCCAGCACCTCATCCGCCTACATCTCCAGCCCTCATCCACCTACATCTCCAGCCCCTACATCTCCAGCCCTCATCCCCCTACATCTCTAGCACCTCATCTCCTACATCTCCAGCACCTCATCCCCTACATCTCCAGCACCTCATCCCCCTACATCTCCAGCCCCTCATCCCCCCACATCTCCCCACATCTCCAGTCCCTCATCCACCCAATTCTCCGATCCCTCATCTCTCTACATCTCCAGCACCTCATCCTCTACATCTCCAGCACCTCATCACCCAACATCTCCAGCACCTCATCACCCTACATCTCCAGCACCTCATCACCCTACATCTCCAGCACCTCATCCCCCTACATCTCCAGCCCTCCACCACCTACATCTCCAGCACCTCCACCCCCTCATTCCCAACACCTCCACCCCCTGCATCTCCAGCACCTCCACCCCCTACAACTCCAGCACCTCCACCCCCTACATCTCCAGCACCTCATTCCCTACATTTCCAACCCCTCACTTCCCAACATCTCCAGCACCTCATCCCTCTACATCTCCAGCACCTCATCCGCCTACATCTCCAGTCCCTAAATCTCCAGCCCCTCATCCCTCTACATCTCCAGCACATCATCCCCCACATCCCCAGTCCCTCATCCCCCCACATCTCCAGACACTCATCCTAATACATCTCCAGTCCCTCATCCACCCCACATCTCCAGCCCCTCATCCCCCTACATCTCCAGCCCCTCATCCCCCTACATCTCCAGTCATTCATCTCCCCACATCTCCAGTCCCTCATCCCTCTCTACATCTCCAGCCCCTCATCCCCCACATCTCCAGTTCCCCAACACCTCCACCCTCTACATCTCCAGCCCCTCATCCCCAACACCTCCACCCTCTACATCCCCAGCACCTCATCCCCAACACCTCCACATCTCCAGTCCCTCATCCCCAACACCTCCACCCCCTACATCTCCAGCCCCTCATCCCCAACACCTCCACCCCATACATCTCCAGCCCCTCATCCCCAACACCTCCACCCCCTACATCTCCAGCCTCTCATCCCCAACACCTCCACCCCCTACATCTCCAGCCCCTCATCCCCAACACCTCCACCCCCTACATCTCCAGCCCCTCATCCCCAACACCTCCACCCACTACATCTCCAGCCTATCATCCCCCAACACCTCCACCCCCTACATCTCCAGCCCCTCATCCCCAACACCTCCACCCTCTACATCTCCAGCACCTCACCCCCAACACCTCCACATCTCCAGCACCTCACCCCCAACACCTCCACCCTCTACATCCCCAACACCTCCACCCTCTACATCTCCAGCCTATCATCCCCCAACACCTTATCCCCTAGATCTTTAGCACCTCATCACCTACAAAGTATCTGCTATTGTTATCACTCAAGATTCTTTTCCTTCTGTGTGCCAATTGTTTAGGATATAAACAATTTATTTTACAAATGATTTCAAATATTACACACCACACTGTTTATCAAAGCAAATAATTCATACTTCATTCCTTTTTCCATTTATTTTGTGCATTTTTCTATAAATGTATTAATGTTTACAAGCTTTACAACTTAACCGTTGCCCGTTTGCGTGGAATTCTATTTCTCCTATTTTAACAAACTTCCCAATAACCTAGAGAGCTGAAATTGTGTACAGTCTATAATAGTTCATCCTGTCAATCTATCAAAATGACACTGTTCAAATCCCAAAAACAAAACTACATATCTTAGTATAAAGAAAAGCTTGTACTGAAAAACATATTTTTTTTATATTTACTTCCTGCCTTGCTGGTTTTTTTGTAATAAATACACTGTATTTGCTACTAAATATTCAAATTCTTCCACTCTACGCTTTAAGTTAAATTTTTTAATAACTGCTCAGGAATACTGACATCTTGGATCTTTCAATTGTCTAGGAAGTACAAACTTTCAAGCTGTTCTTATACAACATTGCAAAGACGACAATAAACAACAATTTGATTGACAACTATTGGCAATGATTTCCATAGCAACCAAATGCAATAGTTACCATGAAAACCCTGGAATATGTATTACATAAAAGTCAATGTGCCATATGCTGCAGCTTTGATAAAAAAAAAAATAAACTATGCCCATTTGTTTCCATGGCACCCATATATACATAATTTGTTGTGACAACTATATATATATATATATATATATATATATATATATACACACACTCACACAAGTGCTTTAGTTCCCAGCCACACCCAGGAAATAACGTTAACTTTTAATACACACAATTCAGTTGTAAATACAAATGAAGCCCAACATTTTCATACAATAAATAGAATGAAATTACAAATTTTGAATTTTGCTGTTGTCAAAATCAGTTATGATGTCAGTTCATTATGTCAATATTTTTCGGTAAACAATATTCTTGGTGCAAACATGTAATCCTACGCACATAACTCGTATAGGAAAGTTTTCAAGCGTCCAATTAAGAACTCCTCATGCATAATTTGTAGGAGATAACTCAAGAAACTTTTGTAATTTATTTGGTCATATCCTGTGCTAAGCCAAAAAATATAATTCCACATATGTAGAGCGATAATCATATGCCTATAACTTGTAAAGTTAAAGGCATGGCAACTTGATAAAAGGTTGCATTGATCTACAAATAACCATAAAATGTTGTGACACATTTCAGCTCGATATATCATTCTATTTGCGAGTTATGGCGTGTTCAGATATATAAACAAACTTTCAGAAATGCTGTATAGATATACAACAATTTCTATGGCAACTATAAACATTGAATTTTATGAGAACTATATACAATGATTTCCACTACAAAGTCAATAAATTTCCCATAATTCATACATTTTAAAATCTTTAAAAAAACCCATTTGACATACTTAATGCTATAGAAAAATAATGACACAATTAGCAACACGGTGCAATGACAAAAGTGGTGATGATGACAGCAATAGATGATGTAATGAATGATGATAAATGTTATAAAATTTGTTAACAGTGGTAATGTTAATGACAGTGAGAGATGATGATGATGGTTACAGCTGACGTGATGAAATATAAGAATTGTGAGAAAAGTGGAGGTTGACAGTGGTAATGTTAATGACAGATAATGTTAATAACTGATAATTCAAATACTTGGGCAGTGTTCACACAAGATGGAAGGCTAGATAGATTGGTAGAATCATAACAACAAATGGAGAACAACAAATGCCATACAACAAAGACTCCAGTCGTTCGTTAACAGATGCCTACAAAAGATAATGAACATAAAGTGGCAGGACATGGTGAGGAATGATGACCTTTGGGAAAACAGCCAACAACATCGATTGGAATAACACATTTAGCGAAGAAAATGGGGCTGGATAGAACATACGCTGCGGAAGGTAGTTCAATATAGCCAGACAGGCTCTTACATGGAATCCTCAAAGGGAGAGAGAAAGAGAAAGGTGGACCCAAAAATATGTGGAGAAGAGAATGTCATAAAGGAACTAAATTAAATAATTACACTGGCAGAGGAGGCAGGAGGAGCAGCCCCGGATCATCCATTCTGGCGAAATGTTGTCAGTACCCTATGCACCAGGAGGGGTGACAGGCTTTGATTGATTTATTGGGGAACACTACATGAAGGTTGACCTCAAACCATGTGAAGTGGAGGGAGTTTCTTGCTGCCCATAACAATTATATTTGGCACGATGGTCTCTAATCACTTTGTCTGTCACAGACCAAGGATCTAAATATAAAATTACCTCAATGAAAGTAGCAATGACAGCTGATGAAAGCACCAATGGTAAAAGAGGTGAATGATAAAGATGGTCTCAACAATAGTAGTGATGGCACCAATGGTGAGGTGGTGAATGATGATAATTGTGTTAAAGGCGGTGAGCAATGGTTACAACAGTAGTAATGACAATAACAAGTGATGAAGGCACGAAGGGTGGGGAAGTGAATAATGACAGTTGTGAAGATAACAGGATGGATGACATCAGCAAGTCCTTCAGCATGCACACCCTCCCTCCTGTGTCTGAGGCTCAACTGGGGTCTCGGACTTTAGCACGACATCATGCACTGAGGGGCACAGTTAAGGAGCACAATAATCAAAGCAAGGAAAGGAAAAAAAATGTTTCAATATATATATATATGAACATGCAAAATATATCAATATAAACCTACAAGCCACAACACAATAAATGCACAAAAATAACATATAACGAGCGGACTTCAAATTTAAGCCTTATAAGTGGGATAGGAATTAGAAAAACTACACCTTTGTATTGTAACTTGTTAATGTGGTTATTAAGGATATCAAGAGTGTCCTGCGCATGCCATCACGGTGGCACAAATAACATACATCATAATTGCAGTTAAACAATGGCCGCCCAACTATTAACATCCACAAAAGAGGAGCAGCGTTTTCATTCGCTTTATTTTTAGCAGCAAAGCAGTGAAACCTAATAGAAATTCATCAGCGAATAAAAGTCCGGTATGGTGATGCATGCCTTTCACTTACAATTAATCAGCGATTACTGCTTTACAAGGCAGTCAACGGCTGCAATCGACTCTGGGGTCATTACTCGGTTGTAAACAGTCTGTGCTAGAACTCACTTGTAACTTCATACGCCACTCGTACATTTAATGGATTGAAAGCCATATATCCCCATACTGGACCCTCTTTTACCCCGGACAAGCAAACCCGTAGAAAATGCAGGAGGAAGCAGACCTTTACATAAACTGCATGCCGAAGTCGGATGAACTGAACCAACAGGCGTAAAATAAAAACACTGTGCAACACACGCCGCCTTGGGGAATTGAGAAATAAGGAGACCGCCCACAGAATTTTTGTTAAAATTCAGGTTTAAAAGATGATCAAGTTAAAGAATGAATTTGATTATTACAAGCTTTTCAAAATACAGCCGCCTACAAGATCAACAGGGCACAGCTACAAATTAATTAAAGAAAGGTTCAGATTAGGTACCAGGAGATTTTTAGTCAGAGTCGTTAATGCTCGGAATACATTACCATGGGAAATTTGTGTCTTAACCTTTACAGTCTAACTTAATTGATTAGATGTGTCTTAACCCTTTACAGTCTGACCTAATTGATTATATGGGTGTCTTAACCCTTTACAGTCTGACCTATTTTATTAGATTTGTGTCTTAACACTTTACAGTCCGACCTAATTGATTAGATATATTATATATATTATATATCCTTTACAGCCCCGAAACAAATCTAATCAATTAGACAGGGCTGTAATGGATTACGAATGGGAATTTAATCTCTCCATCATGGTCCAGTCTCTGTGCCACCTGGCTAGGCCAAATCGAAACACATCATCAGTGCATGCAACCTGGGACTCGTCCACTCATTGTGTTCATGAACGGTTGGTATGACAGGCCTTCATCGCCTAAATAAACTGCCTATCTATCAATTCTCTCCCCCATTACCAGGAGAAATGAGGTAGCAGAGAGTAACATCAGGGGGAGGTGAAAGATCCAAGAAGAGCCACTGTAACCAGCCACCAAAGAAAAATCATATATATATATATATACACACACATACTGAAATGAGACAGCTGGAAATTGTAATTGGTGATTTCTAAAGGTGTCATTAGGTAGCAGCATTCAGCTTGACGATTATGTTAGGTAGCAGCATTCAGCTTGACGATTATGTTAGGTAGCAGCATTCAGCTTGACGATTATGTTAGGTAGCAGCATTCAGCTTGACGATTATGTTAGGTAGCAGCATTCAGCTTGACGATTATGTTAGGTAGCAGCATTCAGCTTGACGATTATGTTAGGTAGCAGCATTCAGCTTGACGATTATGTTAGGTAGCAGCATTCAGCTTGACGATTATGTTAGGTAGCAGCATTCAGCTTGACGATTATGTTAGGTAGCAGCATTCAGCTTGACGATTATGTTAGGTAGCAGCATTCAGCTTGACGATTATGTTAGGTAGCAGCATTCAGCTTGACGATTATGTTAGGTAGCAGCATTCAGCTTGACGATTATGTTAGGTAGCAGCATTCAGCTTGACGATTATGTTAGGTAGCAGCATTCAGCTTGACGATTATGTTAGGTAGCAGCATTCAGCTTGACGATTATGTTAGGTAGCAGCATTCAGCTTGACGATTATGTTAGGTAGCAGCATTCAGCTTGACGATTATGTTAGGTAGCAGCATTCAGCTTGACGATTATGTTAGGTAGCAGCATTCAGCTTGACGATTATGTTAGGTAGCAGCATTCAGCTTGACGATTATGTTAGGTAGCAGCATTCAGCTTGACGATTATGTTAGGTAGCAGCATTCAGCTTGACGATTATGTTAGGTAGCAGCATTCAGCTTGACGATTATGTTAGGTAGCAGCATTCAGCTTGACGATTATGTTAGGTAGCAGCATTCAGCTTGACGATTATGTTAGGTAGCAGCATTCAGCTTGACGATTATGTTAGGTAGCAGCATTCAGCTTGACGATTATGTTAGGTAGCAGCATTCAGCTTGACGATTATGTTAGGTAGCAGCATTCAGCTTGACGATTATGTTAGGTAGCAGCATTCAGCTTGACGATTATGTTAGGTAGCAGCATTCAGCTTGACGATTATGTTAGGTAGCAGCATTCAGCTTGACGATTATGTTAGGTAGCAGCATTCAGCTTGACGATTATGTTAGGTAGCAGCATTCAGCTTGACGATTATGTTAGGTAGCAGCATTCAGCTTGACGATTATGTTAGGTAGCAGATGCTAGGTATCGCATGCACATGCGCAGTTCAGATGCAAAATGGTATTCATGCTCACAGAATGTATAATCAAAGAACAGCGTGCTGTTGTACATTTTAATTTTTGGCATGGCAGAAGAACTTTTTGCAAGAGATATTCATAAGGAACTCATATTCCTTTCTAACGAAATTCCATCAAAGTTGTGATGCTACACCAGGGCATGACAAATTCCAAATGGCAGGTCGCCATGGCACCTGGAAATGTTGATATACTAGGACCACTTGTACAACTTCCTCCATCACAGTAAATCCTTTTCATCCCACAATAGATCTGGCTCCTTCAATTTCTACCTGGGCACTAGATCCTTTTCATACAGCTCTAGACATGGCTCCTACATATGGCTTGGCTTGGTTCATTCTCAATCTCCTGCTACCAAACACTGAAAGGGCTTAGGTAGCAGAATGTAGTCCATCCAACGGAATGCGTTGTGTCATAGTTTACAGCTTGACTGCGATATTTCCACCTTTCGGTCCAACACATCCGACTTCAGCAAGCATTTTTTGAGTACCGGGTTAGCATTCCCTCTTCAATCCCTTCTCCTTAGCCAGTCTGCCCTGCTGCAGCCTGTTATCCAGGATCACCGCGTGGAGGTATAGAAGGGTCTTGGCAGCTTTGGTTTGCTGGCCCTGACACTAGCAGTCAGCTATGAGTCGCTGACCACTGCAGCTCATGCGCTGCTCAGCATCTTCATCCCGGCTCCTACATTTGAAACAAATGTTTCACCCCCTTGACTACACTTGGTCATAATTGTGATATAAACTAACCAGTTATAACTAAATCAGGCTGACAGTTTGAAAACAGTTTTTGTATCAGTAAAACTTGTTTCGGATACATTTTATGTGTGCTAATATTATTTGCATGGAGGAGAATGTGGTTGAATTTGTAGGATTCTAGTCTCATCCAGGAGGACACAGGTTCGAACCACGCCAAGACCTAGTAAGGATGAAATAAAAACCTACCATTGATATTGCATTATGCCTGCTGGGATAGACGGAAATTATTCTGAGCTCTACAAATTCTCCAGGCGAACCTCAGCAAAAAATGGGAAAACGATACAATGACAGTCTCTTTTTTAATAATTATTTGCACTTTTTTGTACATAGCAAAATAAATATATATATTATCACTAATGAAAAACAAGTCATAACAATAAAAGAAACATCAATAAAATGTCAGATTAATCCCATAAGGGCAGACAAATAAGTGAAAAGTTCACTCATTGAATAATGAGCTAATTAGCTGAAGAACAAATGCATTTGGTAAAGTTGGCCGAAAAGCCACTTTTGTATGAAATGGTCGTCATCATACGCAATAGGTTTTGCTCAGCCTGCTCTGACATTCAAACTGACACCATGCAGCCCTAAGGGTGGTTTCAGTTTGATACCCTGTTATTTCTATACAGCTATCTATGATAGGCCACAATTTTTTTAAGTATAATTTGGCTACCAATTTCCAGATTGTTCGTAGCATAATTCTGTTTACCAATTTCCAGTTCGTTCGTAGCATAATTCTGTTTACCAATTTCCAGTTCGTTCGTAGCATTATTCTCTCTTGTTACCAAATTCAAGATTTTAATTAACGTTTTATGGTACAAAAAGTAGCTTTTTGTATGTTCGTTTGTGAAATCTGCAAGACTTGTTAGCTAAAAACAAATCTGGTACACAAATTAGGCCTGTAAGAGTTAATTCGTGTTTTCCATTTGATTTTTGTATTATGTTTTTATTACTATATTGTTTCACATCAAAACATCTATCACCATTGATAAATTAAAGTTATTTTCAAACTTCTATTTTCACTTCACCCTTCTATCTTTGATAATTTAAGGCTCTTTTCAAATTGCTATTATCACTTAACCCTTCTGTCTGATATTTTAAGGCTTTCAAACTTCTATTATCGCTTTACCTGTCTGGTAATTTAATGCTCTTTTCAAATTTATATGCTCACTTAAGCCTTGTCTGATAACTTAAGGCTTTTTTTCAAATTTATAATCAGTTAACCCTTGTCTGATAATGTAAGGCTCTTATCAAACTTATATTTTCACTTTCAGCCCTTCTGTTTTTGATAATTTAAGGTTCTTTTCTAGCTTCTTGTAACACCTAACCATGTCTTTGATAATTTAAATATCTTTTCAAACTTACATTATCACTTAACAATGTCTTTGATAATTTAAATCTCTTTTCAAACTTACATTATCACTTAACCATGTCTTTGATAATTTAAATCTCTTTTCAAACTTACATTATCACTTAACCATGTCTTTGATAATTTAAATTTCTTTTCAAACTTACATTATCACTTAACCATGTCTTTGATAATTTAAAATATATTTTCAAACTTACATTATCACTTAACCATGTCTTTGATAATTTAAATATATTTTCAAAATTACATTATCACTTAACCATGTCTTTGATAATTTTAAATATATTTTCAAAATTACATTATCACTTAACCATGTCTTTGATAATTTAAATATATTTTCAAAATTACATTATCACTTAACCATGTCTTTGATAATTTAAATCTCTTTTCAAACGTATACTATCATTTAACATGTCTTTGATAACTTAAATCTCTTATCAAACTTCTTTTATCACTGATCTCTCAATGTGATGCCACAGGGCCAATCAGATTACTGACCAAAGAATAACATTTGAGTGCCCAATGTTTGAAAACCCCTGCTTTAGAACATTTCAACCAATCTAGATAATGCAAATGTGACTGAGCGAGTGATAACGGTGAAATTACAGTCAAAATCATTCAGAACATTGTCTATGGAAACATATTGAACATAGATCTAGCAGGCACATTCTCCTTTTGGGGGCGGGGACTCAACTGGAGCTTCTTTCAGCTTCACTTCGGTCACTGGGTGAGGGATCAGTCAAGGAATATTTGTAACATAAAGTCATGCTTCATTCATTTGGTAAGAATTTTGTCATTTAAATTAATAAAGCATTTTTGTTTAAACACTTTCAACCATGTCATTAATGGTGACTAAAGAGGGCTGTGCATGGTACTAGCAATCTCATATAAAATTAATTGCTTCAGATGCCACCAATGCAAGTGTATAAAATGCTATGGTACAGACTTCCATAAAGGGGCAAGCTGCAGTCATGGCCCTAATCTTTATCAAGAGTAAATAAAGACAAGAAAATAAAACTCAAGTTGGTAACTTTGTAATTCAAGTTGGTAAATTTATAACAATCTGTTACTACAAGACAAACTTATATTGTTGGGTTAGAATGACCAAAATGGGGACAAGAAAGGGCTAAGAATGACCAAAATGGGGACAAGAGAGGGCTAAGAATGACCAAACTGGTGACAAGAGAGGGCTAAGAATGACCAAACTGGAGACAAGAAAGGGCTAAGAATGACCAAACTGGGGACAAGAAAGGGCTAAGAATGACCAAAATGGAGACAAGGGCTAAGAATGACCAAACTGGGAACAAGAAAGGGCTAAGAATGACCAAACTGGGGACAAGAAAGGGCTAAGAATTATCAAACTGGGGACAAGAAAGGGCTAAGAATGACCAAAATGGAGACAAGAAAGGGATAAGAATGACCAAAATGGAGACAAGAAAGGGCTAAGAATGACCAAAATGGAGACAAGAAAGGGCTAAGAATGACCAAAATGGAGACAAGAAAGGGCTAAGAATGACCAAAATAGAGACAATGGCTAAGAATGACCAAAATTGAGATAAGAGCTAAGAATGACCAAAATGGAGACAAGAAAGGACAAAGAATGACCAAACTTGGGACAAGAAAGGGCTAAGAATGACCAAAATGGAGACAAGAAAGGGCTAAGAATGATCAAACTGGGGACAAGAAAGGGCTAAGAATGACCAAACTGGGGACAAGAAAGGGCTAAGAATGACCAAAATGGAGACAAGAAAGGGCTAAGAATGACCAAAATGGAGACAAGAAAGGGCTAAGAATGACCAAAATGGCGACAAGAAAGTAAAACTTAAGTTGGTAACTTCGTAACAATTTGAAACTACAAGACAAACTTATGCTGTTGAGTAAGAATGCCTTAAAAGACAAGACAATATATTAGGTAATAATTCAACCAATGAAACACTAAACGATAAATCTGGCTTATAATGAATGAGCAAGAATTAAAAGACAAGACTTCAAGTTAGTATGCAAGAATTTGGTCAATTAATTATTACGTTCATTCGTACTAAGAATTTCGGTATTTGGGAACTACTTTTACTGAGGATGGCAGACTCAATAGAGTGCAGTGGGAAAACAATGTCGCCTACCAGCTGTTTCCACTATTAAAACACCCCAAGATTTCCCTCCAAGCAAAAAAACAGCTGATGATAAATAGTATCTTCATCCCAACCCTGTCCTAGCAGTGTCAGACATGAGCATTGAATAAGACCCAGGAACGAAAGTTCGTGCGAAATGCGGTGCCTACAAAAGGTCACTAACAACACCAGAAGAGACAGAATCACAAATTCGAGTATTCGGGAAAAGGTTGAAACAATTCCCTGCCTACAGTACATCGAGTAACAGAGAACTAATTGGTTTGGCAAAATTGTGAGAATGTAACCAGACCACACTGTCCATGCAACCTTCTCCAGGAGAACATCACGAAGAAGAGCAAGGAAATGGTGAATAGACAGGGCAAATGAGACCTACCGTAAAATGAGGAAAAATGTTACTCTGGCCACAAGAGAGGCGAAAGACAAATACATACGATGGCACTGGTCTATAGCCCGGTAGAAAGAGATGACAAAAGATGACGAACTGTGACGAGTAAGAATGTCTGACTGAAAATGTTTGGGGCAAGAATTTAGTCATAGTCATCAGTAACACAAAATGCAGAATAAACATTGAATACGGTAATTGTCTTTTCTTCGTTCATTCTCAATCTCTCGCTACCAAACCCTGAAAGGGCTTAATTGGCAGAATGCAGTCCAGAGAATGGAATGTGTTGTGTTGCAGTTTACAGCTTGACTGCGATATTTGCACCTTTCGGTCCAACACATCCGAGATCAGCAAGCATTTTTTGAGTACCGGGTTAGCATTCCCTCTTCGATCCCTTCTCCTTAGCCAGTC
The DNA here is from genome assembly GCA_036924085.1 of Ariolimax columbianus. Lineage (NCBI taxonomy): Eukaryota > Metazoa > Mollusca > Gastropoda > Stylommatophora > Arionidae > Ariolimax > Ariolimax columbianus. The sequence continues at coordinate 18,277,332 of JAVGWX010000021.1, forward strand.
TGCCCTGCTGCAGCCTGTTATCCAGGATCACCGGGTGGAGGTGTAGAAGGGTCTTGGCAGCTTTGGTTCGCCGGCCCTGACGCTAACAGTCAGCTATGAGTCGCTGACCACTGCAGCTCATGCGTCTTGATCTCGAATACGGTAATTGAAAAATCACCAACAAAATACACAAAGCAATTATAAGGTGCCAATTTAGAATATTGCATGACCTGGTGACAAAACATTGATCTCAGAACTAATTAAGCGCCGAAGTAGCATAATGAATGAGCTGACAGCAACTCATAGCTGGCTGCTCACATCTGGATCACAAAGAATGGCAATCATGAGGAAACTTGCTGGCACAAGCTGGAGAGCAGACGAAAGAATGCTGAAGAAACTGTACACTGGAAGAGTGAGACCAGTTCTGGAGTATGGTATTGCGGCATGGACAACAGCAGCAAAGGCGAACTTTGATAAAATAAGCAAACTTCAAAACCAAGCCATGAGAATTATAACAGGAGGCATGAAGTCAACGCCAATTGTAGAACTTGAAAAGATTACAAATCTGCAATCCATGACCGACAGAAGAGACTGCAGAGCCCAGCAGCAAGCAGAGAAACTCAAAAGACTGACAGACCATCCAATGCATCAGAGACTAAATAGATTTGGAAAAGGGAAACTAAAGCGGAGAAACTTTGCAGAAATAGCCAAAGCAAAGATGAGCGAAGACCCTATGAACACCATAACAACACCAAAGCCCATCCCTACTGTACGCAAACCCACATGGAAGCAGCATATCATTCCAGAGGTGGTAGAACATATACCAGGTATTGGAAACAAGAACAGCCAGACTGAAAAAGAAAGAAGAGACATAACCGTGAGGTACACAGCGGTAAAACTACCCAAACATGGATTGGACCCATGCATACACTGATGGTTCTGTAACAAACACAACACAGAATGGAGGGGGAGGAGTATTCCTGAGCCTAACGAATGGTAGAAAAATAACTGTCAGTGGCAACTGGAAAATTCTCTAGCAATTTCAGAGCGGAGGCAGAGGCACTGGAGGCTGCAGTAAAAGCCATGCTGACAGGCGAAAGAAATGAAAGCCAGATAGTCCTGTTTACAGATGCCCTGGCCGTGGTTATTGGACTAAAAAGCCAGAAAAATACTGAACTTAATGATTTAAGAGCAGTACTCTGTCAACTATGCCAGCAGTCTGCACCAAAAGGAGTAGTGGTACAGTGGGTTCCATATCTGCTGCAAAATTGCCCGACATACGAGGACCAGAGAAAGCACATGTGGCCATCACCAGTGCCAACACTAGACAAGCTCTATGGCAGTGTCGACAGCCTCAGGATGACAGCTGCTTTCTTCGAACAAATTCAAGTTGACGTCTGACAGCGTATGAAGAAGAAGAAGAAGACATCTTGATCAGTGAACCAGAGCTGACCAAGATCCTATTCCGCCTCCAAACGGTCGCCCCGGAAACAGGCTGCACTAGTGTAGTCTGGCTAAGAAAACGGAAATTGCAATGGAAATACAAACCCGGTACTCTAGAAAAGCCAGCTGAAACCGCATGTCCTGGGCCAAAAGGCACAGATATCGCAGTCTCACTGTGAACTACAACATCACAACAGATTTTTCAGATTGAACAATGAAGAAGATATCTGATTTTTCTTTTCCGTATCATTTGAAAAAAGACAGGTGCTAGTTCATGAAAACAGTTAGGGGTTAAGGTCTGAAAATGTTGGAGGTTGTGTTTAGGTCAACATCGTCATCCTACACCCTTTTTTTTTACTCCGTTGGGAGCATGTGGGTCAATACCACTAGTCTCTGTCAAAATATTGATGTTTTCTTTGGGAAGTGGTAAGTAATGTCTTTGGTATTTTTTTGCTATTCATGATGAGACTGCCAGCCCCATGAACAACTATACTTAGGACAGGAATAGACGAGTTAAATAGTTCTATTCTTGCCATCCAAATACGGAGTCTTGAGATAAGTGCTGGGACCTGGAATAGACAGGAATGCTTAACAAAGCTAAATCATGACAGATAACTCTCAACAATATCCTACTTACCTGTTAGTCTCCCCTGCAGGGACTTTCATTTAAATACATAAATTATTTTTAAAATTCTACAAATAAAGAGAATAAACCTTTTAAATATAACGTGCTACATAGTCTGAATAACACAACACATACAATATAAGCAAACTGTCGTATAAATAACACAGTAGAGGTCCCTATCAGGTTAACATTTTGGATGGACTAGCAGCAGTATAGTGCTGTAAAGCACATGTGTTCTTCATATCCATTTGATTTCCTGGAAAACGAGCTATTCAACTATATACCCCCTGTGTATCTTTGAGATGAGATGTTTCCGAAGACTTTTAAGTACAAAGATCGAGTTACAAATAAGGAAATACGAGAAAGAATTACAACAGTAATAGGGCCTTTTGAAGACCTCTTGACAACTGTGAAAAGAAGGAAACTTACGTGGTACTGGCACATACCGAGATCAAGCGGTCTTGCAAATACGATCCTGCATGGAAAGGTGCAAGGCATACGATAAAGAGGTCGACCCAAAAAGAGATGGGAAGACAACTGAGAAGAATCTCTGACTAGAGGAGGCAAAGGCAGCTGCCGCTGACAGACAGGGATGGCATGAGATTGTGGGGGTGTCTTCATGTGTGTCACAACGATCACACCGGTTATGGGATGACCTGACCAGGCCTGACCCCTTGTGTTTGCCCAAGGAACAAACTAAGACGTTAACACCAGGATTAACAATGCCAGATTTCCTTTTACTCTCTTTGTTCAATATGGAACTCTGCAGCATTCTCAGTGGAGAATAATACTAGGCTGTTTCCTCTTCTTCATCGTTTGCCCTGAAAAGGAGGCTGCGTCATAGTTTTTCAACGAGACTGCAATATTTGTGCCTTCCAGCTCAGCACATACGATTTCATACGGCTGTTTTGGGTACAGAGTTTGCCTTCCCACTGCGACCCCTATTCCCTTAGCCAATCTACACCAGTGCTGTCTGTTGTCAGTGCCACCACTTGTAGGCAGAATATGGTTTTGACAAGCTGTGGTTTACGGAGCCTGAAGTAGGCAGTCAGCTATGGGTCACTGACTTGTCAGCTCATTCACTGTGCTGCATATTCAATTAGGCTGTTTAAAACTAATGTAAAGTCTGTCCTGCTATATGGCTCTGAGATACGTCATATGACTATGGATATCACATCCAGACTGCAGACTTTCATTAACATCTACTGGACGATTGGTAAAAGAATTTGCCTGGGGCATTGTCTCTGTATACTCACAGATGTATTCGTTGTGTTAACACAGATTTTTGCTATAGAAAGCTGAATCGAAGACTTGGACACTTCCTCTAATTGAAAACAACAAGATGGCTAGATGTTTTTATTTTTTATTTTTTTTGCGTTCGCCTTATTTCTTTAATCCCCAAGTCGAGGTGTGCGTTGCACTGTGGTTTTTATGTTGCGCCTGTCAGCCCAGTACATCCGACTTCAGCGTGCATTTTATGTAAGGGTCTACTTCCTCCTGCATTTTCTAAGGGTTTGCTTCCCCGGGGTAACGGCCTGTGCTGTGATGGGGATCGAACCCAGCACCTTCAGATTGTAAGCCATGCCACTTAACCACTAGGCCACACCGTCCCCTTAAAAAAAGATATCTACAACACGTGGTGTTTCCAAGTGGTCACCCTTCTAAGTACTAACCACGTCCGACGTTGCTTGACTTCGGTGATCTGACGAGAACCGGTATTTTCAACGTGGTATGGGATGGCTAGATTGACTTCAAACTATTTTTTTAAAATGACTTTTGTCTCTGTTTTACATGGATTGAGAAGGTTATTCCATTACTGATTGTGATTAAGTTAAGTTGTTGCAACAGGTTTTTCTGAGGTAGATCTGTTTAGTGTGTTTATGTAGATGTTATAAATACGTTTGTTGTGGAAACTAACAGATATGCAGATTTGGTTAGGAAAATTTTCATGGCAATTTCATGGATTTATAGGCGTCCTTTTACATACCAACAGGGGGATGACGACTAACAGCAAAATATACTGGCCAGGAACCTCATCCTAGTAGCCCTCCCTGTAAACGGGTTGTTTTCATGGCAGCCTGGACAACAAAGTGAGGGATCGGCGTGATCCCCGTAGTCTACGCAGATGAAGCCAAGCATAGCACAACCACCTGGAGGACCCCAGTCCACCTTCATCAGCAAGTTCTGGATGTGAGAAAAGCTACCACAACCCACCACTTAACGTTTTTTTCAGGGCACACAACCTACTCATTGTGGGCATTCGCAAACAACAACATACCAACAGAAGAAAGGGTGATCAAATCAATCAGAAAGTCACCAACATTCACCCAAGAGGATTATCATAAGATAAACATCCAAGAACAAAAAGTCCTCAGAACAGGACACAACCAACTCCAGAGCCACATGTACACAATTTGAAGATTGGAAACTCAGCCATGTGTACATGAGGAAAGGCACCCCAGACTGCAGAATTGCCACGAATATGATGTACAGAGAAAAACTCACTGGCCTTATATATACAACAGTGAAATATGTGACAACTGCCACACTTGTTCATAAATGGTGACAAACAGTGCAGTCTAATCCCTATAAGGTAGATGACTCTTCAACTCAATGGGATTTGGTGGCCCTGCAAGTGATACAAGCTGAAAGTCTGCTGAGTGACTTCTTGGTTTACATCAAAGCTCTAAAAACAATACCTCATTTGGTAAAGAAACAAAGGCTTAACTAACGTTTTCCCGGAGATCAGAAGATGAAGAAGACCATTTTTCATACAAGGGCATGTCAGTAAATAGGTCACAAATGGCTACTAATAAAACAATTAATAAGATACAACCTTGAAAATCCTTTATTACTGCAATTACATCGTCCCTTATTTCTTAACATAATTTCCACCAACATTGGTACACTTATTTCATCACTTTGTTAGCGCAAGAACAGGTCCATTCGGTTCACTGTGTGTACATTAGTCGGTTGTTTGGATACCCACAGTGAGCACACTTTCCGGAAATTCCATATATCACGTATTATGCTGTAGACTAAACCATGTGAACACCCTATTGCAGTAGCTACACTGTCTATCAATATCCACATATCAGTTCGAATCATCTAATCGACCTGCCACACAAAATGCTTCTGTTGCAAAATGAACAGGACGACCAAGTCATGCTTCATCGGCACTGAGAAATTGTATCAGCTAAGTTATTCATCTGTTTATACGGTAAACACTTTTCTTTAAGCACACCAAACAGGTGGAAATCGCTCGGGGCTAAGTCGGGGTTGTAAGGGGGATGCTCCAGAAGTTGTCATCCGAGTTGGTCAGTTTTCTCCTAGGTTAATCAAACCGTATGTGGTCTAGTTTTGCCATGATGGAGCAGACGTTTTCTTTAAATCGCATTCCAAAGTATCAACATAATTTTACAAAAGCATTTCCTTATCATTATCCTTTGTAGAAAGTCGTTTTGCACCTAAAGAATGCACTATAGCACGTTGTTCTTTGATTGTACACCCTGCAAGCAGGGACACCATTCTGTATCTGAGCTGCACATGTAACATCTAGCATCTGCCACATAGCTAGATTCTGCCATTACCTAATGATGCCTTTGGAATCTACCAACTACATTTTTCAGTTAGCCCACATCAGGTTGTGACCTACTTACTGACTTACCCTTGTATATGGGGTCTATTGTATTTGTGGAGCTGTCTTTAAAAACCAGATGGAAACTCCACACTCTGATGGAAGTTTGGGCTGTACAATGCCATGAGTTGAACAGTCCTCTATACTGGAAAGCTTTGCACAAGTAGTTCATATACAGTACATAATAGCACAAATGGGCTCACATATAGCACAAAAATAGGCTCACATATAAGACAAAAGTTCACATATAGCACAACAATAAGCTCACATATAGCACAAAAAGATACTTTTATCAAACACAGCAAACATATGTACAACATCTAAATATGCAAAGCCAGTGCTATAGGCGGATATTGCAATGGCACAAAACGTGTCTGAGACTTCATAAACATCCAGATTTATGAGGTCGGGTGCCTGGTTCAGATCATCTCTGCTTACCCGTATCCAAAAAATGTGTTTGTAAAATGTTGACACACCAACACTATATTATATTTTATAATACAAACACACACACATACATTAGCAGACCAATGCAGAACATTTGCTGATCAGTTGAACTTTACAATTTGAAAGAATCAGCAGTTTTAACAAGTGAATTTTCCCCCTTTCCCGCGCCCCTCATCCGCATCACATCCCCATTACAACCTCCCCCCGCCCCCTCCCAATCTGTCCAATTTTCTTCATTCAAATGCATGTCTTCTCACCCCCCTGCCATGGCTATCTCCTCACAACCCTTCCCCCCCCCCCCCCCCCAGCTTATCTCTTTCCCCTTCAAAATCAGCCAGACAATTATTGACCCCCAACAATTTAATTTTGCCCATACTTGTTTCAGATTCAGAACTGTGTTCATGACTATCCCTTCGCCTTTCGTCCTGGAAGAAGAGAGTACAACACATGGCGTTCTGGTCGAATTACAATTGCAGTGGTGTTCATCCACTCGGCCATCCACCAATAAGATAAAGCTCTCGGTACATCATGGTACTCCCGCTAAAAGACAGGGACAAATTGTAAGAGTTTTTAGTAATCTGGCATCAGGCACAAAGGGAGCCGCGTAGCACAGTGGCTAGCGTGCTTTCTTTGCATCTGAGTGGTCCTGGGTTCGTTCCCCAGTTGAGATGAAAATGGTTTTTCAGATCGCAATGGTCCCCAGTCGACCCAGCCTTAAATGGGTGCCAGTTCAGTCGATAAAGCAACGGGCCACTGCGTGATGCTGACCACATCATCCCTAAGTGCTGTGGGTTACAAAATAATATGAGCCTAACATCATATTTCCTGGCGTGACGGGATCTTTACTTTACTTACTTACTGGGTAGTGAGATCGGACCCCCATGTAAAGCATTGAGCACTGTAAAAATTCCTTGGCAGTTGGAAATCTAAAAGAGTAGGCTTAACGGCCGTTGCTTAGACACAATTCAAGTTAAAAATCTACCCGTTTTTAGTTCCTTTCCCCAGGTGGTCTGTTAAAAGCAGCTATGGATAGCGCCTAACTGGCTGCGGGTCTACTTTAGCTCTAGTGTTTGAGTCGATTAAGATTGACTCGCACATCGTTTAAACCACCCTTCAAGAAACTGTTTGTAAACAGACTCTGTAGAGTCTTCTAAACCAGTATGAAGATGTTGAGTTTAGTTATGACATCCTGGATCCGTATGTTTTCAAACTGGGAACATTATATACAGATAATGAAACCAGAATGAAATCAATCAATGATTGCCGACTAGATGATGACATGAATTTGCAATCAACAGATTGCAGGAATTGAAAATCAAACATGAGACGAGCAGAGAGGTATGCCTGAGATGATGAAGAAGAGTGTGTGCAATCTGCGAAACTATTATTTATCCTTCTATAACGCTACTGGTCGAAGAAGGCAGTAGCTATGTGTCTGTCCAGAGAGCAATGATGCAGAATCTGCACAGCATTACATAATATACTCACCTTACCTGACTGAGGCAGTAGTTGACCAATAATTAGCCTGATGTGGATGTCCTTACTTTTGCCTGTCACAATTATTGGAACAGAATACATTTAGTTAAAGTAGCACAGCCACGACCTACTGAGCCACAGAATAGAAAACAACAGCAAATATTGTTCTATAGCAAAGGATACTTATATTTTTGTCATCTTTTTGTTCCATCCCAGGCAACGCTGCTGCTACTCTCCTAAAAAGCTGTAAAAGAAAAACATATTTTTCGATAAGATTAAAAAGGTAACGATAGTTTCATGGAAAATAATGTTCTACTTTCATAAAGTGATTGCGGCTACATTATAGTCAACTTAAGAGGTGTAGGGCAAACATGATTCATTATAGTCAACTTAAGAGGTGTAGGGCAAACATGATTCATTATAGTCAACTTAAGAGGTGTAGGGCAAACATGATTCATTATAGTCAACTTAAGAGGTGTAGGGCAAACATGATTCATTATAGTCAACTTAAGAGGTGTAGGGCAAACATGATTCATTATAGTCAACTTAAGAGGTGTAGGGCAAACATGATTCACAATAATAATTATGACTACCGCCAACCTTCCGAAGAGTGCTGCGGTGCTGGAACAGATGATCCTGTCGGTTAAACAACACAACGAGAAAGAAAATCTATAATTAAATATCAAGACCAAGATAATGAGCATAGATACGGAAAAACCAGACCGAAACGAACATCACAAATTTGAATATCTCTGCTAAATTTTAACCAGCAATGGAGATTGAAGAAGTATGAAGAAGAACCACCATGGCATTGTAGTGGTTAAGTGAAATGAAAAACATGATGGCAGAACACTAACAAAAGGAAAAAAAATAAAGATCCTGTGGGCTTGCATCTTTCTAATGGGAATGTACAGATACAAGACATGGTTTAATTTAGTCAAAGAATCAACGTCATTGCACACAGTTGAATCTATAGGTGCGCTGTTCTCCACATTTTTTGAAGAATCTCGGCACATTGCATGAACTTCGTAGGATCAGCGAGGATCCCGTAATGGATTAGGTAGATTTTTAACATCATTTTGAATTTTGTCCAGGCTGCAGCCTTTAAGCATACTCTTTTCGATTTCCAACTGTTGGGATATTGATAAATAAAAGACTGCTAACTGGTCGGTATAAAAACAAAACAATGATCGCCTTTACAAACTGCTTCGATGCATCGTCAATAAGACCCCCCAAGCATGTTATTGTAGTGGTGACGCAGAGGTAACTATGATTCTGTCGACATAGTTATTGGGGTCGATGGGACACACAAACTGTGCCATGGCCACAGTGGAAACACGAGAGAGGAACATAGTTTTGGCTAAAATGCAACGCAAGTATGTTGTTGAAGTAACAGATGTAGAGTAGTTATTTCCCATGGCCAATATGGTGGATGTGTTTTTGTGGTAATATTCAGGCACAGATATGAAAAATGTTCATGACGTTTCAAGGCAAAGATAGGAAGCGCGAACGTATGAATTCCAAAATATTTTGGTGCTCATGCATTTACGGACCTGGAATTGAAATAGTGAAAGATTATTGGGGTTCTTACGAGATATCAGAGCTCATTGTAGCAGACACCTTCTTCCCCCCAAAAGACATACACAAGATAACGTGGAACTCTCCAGGTGGCAAAAATGAAGAATCATATTGGCCCTTTTTACATAAGCATCAACTGGGGCCAAGATACAGCAATCAATAAGCTGACAGCAGCCAGTGACTGACAGCTGGATGTTTGCATCAAGGTCAGCGAACTATAGCTAACCAAGACCCTATTCCGCCTCCACATGGCGGCCCTGGAAATAGGCAGCACTAATCACTAGTGTAGCCTGGCCAACGGATAGGGATCAGAGTGGGAAGGCAAACCTGGTACTCAAAACAGCCAGTTGAAATTGAATGTGCCGGGTCAAAAGACGCAGATATCACAGCTTCGCTGTAAACTTTGACACAGTCATAATGTCCTTTTCAGGATGCATGTGGATGATAAACAAGCATCGCTTTTGCTCTTCAGTTCATGATGCAACAAGAATCAGTTTTTCTCTTCAGTCCGTGATGCAAAATTGTAACAGAGCACATATACATACATAAACAGACAAACAGAGAATTAAATTGCTTCAAAACTATCAAACACACAAGCCTATAGCACCAGACAGCAGGGCTTAAGAGCAAAGCCATAAAAATATGGAATCACTGCATTAAAGAAACAAAAACAGACAATGTTGATGAAAGACACACCACAAGCAAAAACAGACAAAAATAATGTAAGACGCACCACACCAATAAAAACAGACAACAATAATTAAAGACACACCCCACCAACAAAAGCAAACAACAATGATTAAAGACACACCACACCAACAAAAAACAGACAACAATGATTAAAGACACAAAACACCAACAAAAACAAACAACAATGACTAAAGACACAATACACCAACAAAAACAAACAATGATGAATGACACACCACACCAACAAAAACAGCCAATGATGAATGACACACCACACCAACAAAAACAGAGAACAATGACTAAAGACACAATACACCAACAAAAACAGTAAATGATGAATGACACACCACACCAACAAAAACAGTCAATGATGAATGACACACCACACCAACAAAAATAGTCAATGAATAATGAATGACACACCACACCAACAAAAACAGTCAATGATGAATGACACACCACACCAACAAAAACAGTCAATGATGAATAACACACCACACCAACAAAAACAAACAATGATAAATGACACACCACACCAACAATGATAAATGACACACCACACCAACAAAAAACAGACAACAACAATGATGAATGACACACCACACCAACAAAAACAGTCAATGATGAAAGACATAAAGTTCAGCTAGATGAGTGATCAAATGTGATGATGACAACAACATCACGACTGACCTGTTTAACATTGTATCCAGCTTTGGCACTGGTTTCTATAAACATCACATTCAGTTCCTTAGCTTTTCTCTCGCCTTCCTCCGTTGACACTTGTCTGTGGTCAAAACATAAGAGAAACATGAATGGTTAAATTAGAAGCCATTCTGCCAAACTGGGACTAAAAATTAACATGAAGAAAGCTAAGCTGTTTAAATCAACAACCTAAGCAAAGAGCCAGTCGTGGTTGGAGGCGAGTCAGTGGAAGAGAGGGACACATTCCCATATTTGGGCAGCACCATAGATACTTCAGAGGGCACAGTGGCAAATGTAAGTGCTAGAACTGGAAAGCTTTTCTGTTACTAAATAATTAATGAAAATTCGTGGAAATAAAGACTAACACTAAATTGAGAATGTTCAATTCCATTATGGGGACGGCGTGGGCTAGTGGTTAAGTGACATGGCTCATAACCTAAGGTGCTGGGTTCGATCCCCATCACAGCACCGGCCGTTACCCCGGGGAAGCAAACCCTTAAAAAATGCAGGAGGAAGCAGACCCTTACATATAAAGCATGCCGAAGTCGGATGCACTGGGCTGACAGGCACAAAATAAAATCCACATTGCAACGCACACCGCCTTGAGGAAAAAATAAATAAGGCAAACGCAAAAACAAACAAAATTCTAATATCAAGTCAGTATTTACTCCCGGAGCAAAACGATAAAAGCAATACAGAGGTAACTCCAGTCATTCTACAATAAATGTCTATGGAGGATAATGTGTACAGGCTGGCAAGACATGGTGGGGAACGAAAACCTGTGGGGAAAGTAGCCAACAACAACTGGTGGAGCAACAAATCAAATGTAGAAAATGGAATTGGATAGAACACACGCTACGGAAAGCACTGTCAAACGTGGCTAGACAGGCACTGAAATGAAAACCACGAGGTATTCAACCAAATATAACAAATGTCTGGTGACAGATAGGTGAATGTTGTTGAAACTCATCTCAGTAGATGAGTAGATTATTAAAACAGAAAACTTACTTTGATCTTACATTTAATCTCATCCAATTATCGCCATTATTTTCTCGAGGAAACATTTTGATTGGCTGTTTTATTGTTAGTTAGTCATCAGATCATCTTCATCACACTCAGGACAGGGCCATACGCGCTCAGATCTCATCCTCAGTATATTTGCCAGCACGTGATGACTGACAGATCTGATCCTGTGCTGGTTAACCAGACGTCTTTGGATCCCTGCGTGGTGTTCCTTCCACGCCACCCCTCGTTTTACACACAATTCAACCAGACGTGTCAAGAATGTAGTCTGTAACAACTCCCGAATCTTCCTTCCAGCCAATTTCCCTAACTGCGTTTAGGATATCGACTCGGTCCATTGATCTCCTGTCCTCCACTATAGCTGTACTCCCCAACCTATCAGCTCTCTCATTCCCTTCAACACCTGCATTGCATGTCCCGGAACAAGTATGAAGGTGACTAACTGCAACCTTGACTGCCCTACCGACTCCAACCACTGGCGCTGCGCGCAACCTGATTCCACGCTCCTGGACATCCTCATTGAATCACTGAGGATGCAACGCATTGTGCCAGCCAGATCATCGCCTTGTTTTATTGTAAGAGGATGTAAAGAATTTTGAATATCTGGTATCTACCATCAATAATTCTGGCGACTGCGAAATTGAAATGAAATGAAGACTTGCAAGAGGTACACACAAACTAATGAAGTGTGGCAAGGCCCATGCAAGCAGATCCAACTGATCAAGGAAATTCATTTTTCCAGTGGTGACATATGGTTGTGAGACATGTACATTAAACAAATCAATTGCAAAAAACAGATCACAGCTTCTGAAACGAAGTGTTACAAATTTGAAGATCTCGAGCAATGTATGTACTCCCTGACACAGCTCTCAGCAGTACACCCATAGTTGCTCAAACAGTAGATCCCATCCAATTGCAATATTGAAGGCAATGAAGTTGCAGACAAACTAGCAAAGTGTGGAGGGGCATCCCCTCAAACAGACCTAAGTATCACATATAATGAGGCCAAGACCATAATTAAAGTCAACTTCGGGGGAAAATGGGCCGATCAACACCCCAGGTTAAAAAAAAAAAGACAGCTACTATGATTAAACTGGAGAAGAGCAGTCATCATCTTCAGACTGAGAACTGGGCATAACGGACACAAGTGTCATCCAAAGAGGATTGGAACAAATGACAGGTGTCCATGTGGGGAGCATGCTCACACAGGAAGAGAAAGAACAATACTGGCCTCGCGAGACAGATATGAGACAAAAGCTGTATGGAGATAAAACAGCCTTACAGACAATGGTGTCCTTTGTAAGAGAAACCGGGACCTTGATCTAAAGATGAACAAAGAAGATGAAATGAAGTGTTACAGAAGGATGTTTAACATTATGGACAGAAAAAAGCACAAACAGAGAAATTTTGTAGTGCTGCATATTACAGAAAATTGACTTCTAGACAACATCTCAAGAACAAAGCGGAGATATTTCAGTCATGTGAATAGACAAAATCAGGAGGGAATGGTAATGGAGGGCATGGTTCCTAGAAGGAAGAAAGGAGGTTGGCCTCAGGATGATGACAGCAGGACATTGCGGACAGTCTGGGGATGTATTTGTATGACGTGGACCAACTAAACGGAGATGCATACAGAGCTGCCAGGACGGAGGCTTCGTTCTAGAATGAAAATCACGTGATTTTTATGTTTTATTGTAACTTATCTGTTTTATATCAGACTATTATTGTCACTGCAGCCCACAATGTTATGTCACTCGGACTGTGGGCCACAGGACAGGCCCAGTAGGACATTATTTAGACAACACTGTTGTAGGTGCATTATGTCAAACATTAAAATTTGAAATTCTACAGCAAAGATATATAGTAATAATATTATATATAAATATATTGATGTGTTGTTGTATATATACATAACACACATGAAATACTAACTTAACGTCTTTATATTGGTTTAGAAGACTCTACAGAGTCTGTATACAACCAGTTTCTTGGAGAGTGGTTAACCAATGTGCGAGTCCATCTTAATAGACTCAACAGTCAGTTAGATGCCATCTATAGCTGCTCTTAACAAACCACCTGGGGAAAGGTACAAATAACTTGAGCAGATTTTTTAAATTGAATTTTGCTTACTCTTTTCAATTTTCCAACTGGCAAAGAATTTTTAGCGTGTTCAGCACTGAACATAGGAGTCCGATCTAACTACCCAGATATCAGGGGAATTTTTTACTAGAAGATCCTCGTGAAAAAAATCACGGTCTCTAATGTGATTCGAACCCGAGAGCTCCGGCACCCGAGGTGGACACCTTACTTCGAGACCACTGAGTTCCCCTACATACATTACACAACAGCACACAACCAAACATATATACGAATAGCTTCTCAAGTAAATACTCACTATAGAATGATGTGCACTTGAGTTGATATTTTTTGTTTCTCTTCCACGTTTCCTTTTCTCCTCTGCGTGTTGTAATAGTCTCCCTTAGCCCAATTTGAAGTGGAAATCTTTCTATATGGTCATTCAATAGCTTCGTCTTCCCATGATTCAGAATCTATTTCCAGTACTTTCAATTATTCATTCACTCACTCTCTCACAAACATGCATGAATACACACATATTTATACAAACACACATGCACTAGAACCAGCTTATGAATGGTCCAAAACATTGAATGTCAGATCTGGAGGAGATGGCTCAATAGAAAACATAAAATAAAACATACTCGACCTAGTTTTTACTACAGAGGAAAATATGATTGAAAACGTTACCGTTGGGGAACTGTTTGGCTCAAGTGACCATCAAATCATCCGTTGGGATCTTATTGCAGGCAAAGAAGTAAACATAAACACGCGAACATACGACTACTCTAAGGCAGATGTTAAGAGGATGAAAGAGGCAGCGAACCACATAATCTGGAAAGATATTGTCGTAGGAACAGATGTTGAACAGGAGTGGGAGAGTTTTAAAACAGTTCTAGAAACGCTAAAAGAGGAATGTGTTCCATGTAGGGAGGTAAACCCCAAGCGTACAAAGTGGATAACTAGATTTGTAGTGAAATGTAGAAGAGCGAAAAATAAAGCATGGAAAAAATATATAGAGGCAGGTAAATCAAAACATATGTAAAATATTTGGACAAGCAGAACATATCTCAGAAAGCGAATAAAACAGCAAAAATAGACTTTGAAAAAAAACTTGCTCAGAGGATCAAGACTGACAGTAAAAGCTTCTTCTCTTATGTTAGAAATAAACAAAGAACGAAAGACAAAGTAGGCCCTCTCATTGACAGTACAGGGAAAATAATAATTGAGAATAGGGAGGCAGCTAATCTGCTCAATTAGTACTTTGGCACAGTCTACATAAAAGAGGACTGCTCCATGATCCCAGAGCCTATAGATATTTTTCAAAGAGACATGGATACAGCGGGATTAAGATCAATCTGTATTACAGAGGAAATGGTTTTTTAAAATCTGGAGCGGTTGAAAGTGAATAAATGTCCAGGTCAAGATGGTATTCATCCAAAATTGCTGTATAAAATTAGAGACCAACTAGCAAAACCATTGGCTATATTATGTTCTCAATCACTTTCAAAAGGGATTGTTCCACGGGATTGGAAAGATGCAGGAGTGATTCCCTTATTCAAAAAAGGCAAAAAATCAGATCCAGCAAATTATAGACCGGTGAGTTTAACAAGCATTGTCTGTAAATTGTTAGAGTCAATAATCAAAGAAAACATTGTAATGCATTTAGACAAATTTAATCTAATTAGAAATAGTCAGCATGGGTTTACTAGAGGGAGATCATGCTTGACAAATCTATTAGAATTCATGGAGGAGGTTACTAAAATCACAGATAAAGGGGAGCCAGTGGACGTTATTTATCTAGACTTTGCAAAGGCCTTTGATAGAGTACCTCATCGAAGATTATTTCGAAAGTTAAAATCACATGGAATAGGTGGGGAAGTTGCCAAATGGATTGAAAATTGGTTAACGGGAAGAAGGCAGAGGGTGGGCATAAATAAGGAGTACTCTGAGTGGTGTGAAGTGAAAAGTGGTGTGCTACAGGGCTCGGTTTTGGGACCAATTTTGTTCTTGACATATATAAATGATTTGGACATTGATATGGGATCCATGATTGCAAAATTTGCTGATGACACAAAACTATGCAGTAGTGTCTCATCTAAAGCGGAAGTGGATATATTGATGTCGGATTTAGATAAAATTCGAGAATGGTCTGTAAGCTGGCAAATGGAGTTTAATGTAGATAAATGTACAGTCATCCACATGGGTAGATCCAATATGGAACATAATTACAGAATGGGAGAAAACAATATTAGAAAGATAGATACGGAAAGGGACCTAGGGGTTATAATAGATCATACAGGAAAGGTGAGTGAGCAAGTTAAGGTAGCAGTGAAAAAGGCAAATGCAATGTTAGGTATGATAAAAAGAAATATTAAACATAGGAGCAAGGAAGTGATCGTCAAACTGTATAAAGCTTTAGTTAGACCTAGATTGGAGTACTGTGTACAGGTGTGGAGTCCTTATCATAGAGGGGATATAAACATGCTGGAAAGAATACAAAAAAGAGCAACAAAGATGATAGTGGGATTCCAGAATTACAGTTATGAGGAACGAACTCAGAAAAACCGGCCTACAGTGTCTCGAAGAGAGAACAATTCGTGGTGACTTAATACAGGTTTATAAGATGATCAGAGGAATGGATAAATTAGACTATAACAAGTTTTTTAAAATACAGCCACCCACAATAACACGAGGGCATAGCTACAATCTGACTAAAGAGAGGTCCAGATTAGATATTAGGAAATATTTTTTTTAGTCAGAGAGTGGTGTCTGCTTGAAATGCATTGCCAGGGGAGGTAGTGGAGGCAGGGACAGTTAATGCATTTAAGAATAAGCTGGATGTGCATAGCTTTTAGAGCAAGGTGATGTAAATGTAACTGGTTGTATACAGACTCTGCAGGGTCTTATAAACCAGTATAAAGACGTTAAGTTAAGAACCATCATGTATCCGGCTCTTTTCTTTTTCCATTTTACATACTTTCCTGGTCAGCTATTCCACTTTTGCCCAAATTAGCCGACAGCCCGCATCCATTCTGAGCTAAGTATATTTCTTATGAGTTCATATCTCTTTTCTATGTATTAATCTCTACTTCTATGATTTGTTAGTTGATCTTATGTGTAATGTGTGTTATCCTTGATGAGGTGTTTTTGGTTGCATTGAAAGTTTCATTTTTCTTCTTGTTCCATCGTTCATGTTCTTGGTTCAGCACAGTATCTGAACAATGCCATTCAAAGTTTTTATATTCTGTATGTTAATACACAGTACCACCAGTCTCACCTTATTTTTATATGTAAATACACAGTACTACTGCCAGTCTCATCTTATTTTTATATGTAAATACACAGTACTACTGCCAGTTTCACTTTATTTTTATATGTAAATACACAGTACTACTGCCAGTCTCACCTTATTTTTATATGTAAATACAGTTACTTTTACTTTTACACAGTTCTACTGCCAGTCTCACCTTTATTTTTATATTTTACCTGAGCACCATCAATACATTCTTTTCTAACTTAGTCTTCCTCTTTGCTGTAAAGCCCTACTGCCTGGTGTTATATGCTTGTGTGAAAGTTAGATTTAGAGACATTCTTATTATATTTACAAACCATTTAGTTTCTCTGTCTGTCAATATATGCCAGCCATTGTGTTGTCTTTACCCTACTGTCTTAATTCCTTGTTTCTCAATGTCTCATAGTGACTTTGACATTTCATTTCACAAATTGTGGTCATTCATTATTGTGTCTTGGTCGGGGTCCATGTTCGACACTTATCACAGAAGATGAATCTAGCGTACTTTAAAAATTATTCAACCATTTACCTTTTGTCTGAAAGATCTGTCTTGTTCCCAACAAGCATAATAATGACATCACTACCTCTCTCTGTCCGAACATCATCAATCCATTTTGATGTCTGGTGAAAGGAATTGGCATCTGAAACAAGTACAGATTTGACAGCTGAAGACTAATAATCCTGAAACTAAGATTATATTAATGCAACATGGATCTGCTCTGTACATCTAAGCATGTGAAACATGAATGACATTATCTATCTATCTTCAGTCCACTTGTATCGTTAGAGATCGCGGGAAGGTGTGACCTCCTTTGTTGCATTTATTTTTGGCAGATGAAAATCCACTGGTGACTTGCCAGGTCAATCTCAGCATCTATTACCAAACCTTAGGTTGGTTGCCCCTGGAATATACGATCGACTATTTCTAGGACTGGAGGGTGGTGGAAGCGTAAATCAGAGCAAGGTAGACCCGCAGCCTGTTAGGCGCCATTTATGTTGCTCCACTAACCATATAACCAAGACCTGATGTTTTAACAACATAGTCCCCTTTATGTTATATTTTCTGTGGGGCGAGAATCCCCGGAATCCTTTGAGTAGATTTTTAGCTTGAATTTCGTCAGAGCAGCGGCCGTTAAGTCTACACTTTATGATTTCCAACTGCCAAGGGATTTTTTAAACATGCGCACCATCACACACTGGTGTTGGATCTCACTACTCAGAGATCAGAAGAAATTTTTACTGGATAATTCACTGGAAAAAAATCCAGATCTCAGCCGTGATTTGAACGAGCGACCTCCAGCATCCAAGCCGAACACCTTATCTCAAGACCACTGGGTTATTTCAATCCTTCTGTATGGCTCCGAAACTTGGGCGGTCATGCAAAGAGATCAAAGGACCCTTGAAGTCTTCCATATGCACAATCAGAGAATCATCCTTAGAATCTATTGATGTAACCTGGTTACAAACATTGAGGTCGTCAGACAAACACATCTCGACAGTATTTGTTTCTATGATAGACCGTGTCCTGCACTCTATCTTTGGTCACTTGGCTCTTACTCTTCTCATCGGGATCTTTATTTTTGTTATTTTGTTTTGTTCTGCCATAAGTTTTTCATTTTAATTAACCATTCTTCTCTTTGTTTTTTTTTACGAAACCACTGAGTGCTCTGCCCTAAACAATGTTATGAAAATGCTTCCTTCTCCAGGGCCAGATAAATGGAACAGTTTGCATGGCATCAAACAACAACTAACACGTGCAGAGGCGATTGCATAGCATTGGGTCGAAGGCCAAGAGCCCAGATGCTGCTGGATCCGTAACAACAACATGCAAAATCAAACAAGGCCAAGAATGATGCGCACCGACTGGCTGGTTTAAAAATCATGATCAGGAAATGTTGGTTAGAGCAGGGTCGCACCCGAGTGCAAGGGGTCTGGTTGGGGGGGGGGTTGCCTTATTTCTTTATTCCCCACGGCAGTGTACATTGCATTGTTTTTATTTTGCAACTGTCAGCCTAGTGTATCTGACTTTGGTATACATTTTATGTAAGGGCATTCCTTCTGCATTTTCTAAGGGTTTGCTTCCCCGGTACTCTGATTGGGGAACAAACCCTGCATCTTTGGGTTGTGAGCAGTGTCACATAACCACTAACCCAAGCCGTCCCCTTACAGGGATTACAAACCATGTGTCTAGGCAATCAAAAAATTATTTAACCACTAAACTACATAAAATCACGTTTTTATACTCCCAATAAAAAAAACCTACAACTTAAAACGGGTTTCAAACCATGTCTCTAGGCAATAAGAAATGTATCCTAACCACATACTTTGAATCAGAAAATAATTTGTTAATGTGAAAGAGAATCTGACAGCCCCATGAAATCAACAACAGAAATGTCTTACTTGTGATATCATAAACAACAACAGCCACAGAAGAATCACGGATGTAACTAGGAATGAGGCTTCTGAACCTCTCCTGCCCAGCAGTGTCCCATAGCTGTAGTCTTATCTGAAGAAATAGAAAGCAGTTGTATATTTGTATTTTTAGCAGCGTACACTGAAAGTGATAGCAACATTGTACAAGGTACTATATTGCACACAAAAAACAGTGATAAAGCAGATAGTGGGATTACAGAATTACAGTTATGAGGAAAGACTCAGAAAAACTGGCCTACATTGTCTAGAAGAGAGAAGAATTCGAGGTGACTTAATACAGGTTTATAAGATAATCAAATTAGACTATAACAAGTTTTTTTCAAAATACAACCACCTACAAGAACAAGAGGGCATAACTACAAATTAAGTAAAGAAAATTCCAGGTTAGATATTACGAAATTTTTTTGTCAGAGAGTGGTGAATGCTTGGAATGCATTGCCACAGAACGAAGTGGAGGCAGGGACAATTAATGCATTTAAGAATAGATTGGATGCACATAATTTTTAGCGGAAGGAGATGTAAAGGAAACTGGACAGTCTTCTCAATCAATGTAAAGATGTTAAGTTAAGGAATTTTGGTGTTTTGGCTAAGAGAATTGAGATCGCAGTAGGAAGGTAAACCAGGTATACCCAAAAAAGTCTGCTGATTTTGGATGTGTTTGGCTAAAAGGCTCATATAACGCAACCTCGCTGTAAACTACATCACAATGTCCTTTTCAGGAAGAACACTGAAGAAATTAATTTCACTTATCCTTTGACTGTCATCAGACTATCTTCTTCTTATTCTTCAGCGTTTGTTCTTAATCTCCCGTTGCCAAGCCCTGAACAGGGTTTTACAATTAGCAGGAGAACAGAATGAGTTGTGTTGCTAGTTTACAGCTTGACTGCGATATTTGCACCTTTTGGGCAGACACATGTCTTTGGCTGCAGGCATTTTTTGAGTACCAGGTTAGCCTTCCCTCTTCGATCCCTTCTCCTTAGCCAGCCTGCTCTGTTGCAGCCTGTTTTACCCAGAATAACGAGGTAGAGGTGACGAAGAGTCTTGGCAGCTCTGGTTCGCTGGCCCTGATGCTAGCAGTCATCTATGGGTTGCTGACTGCTGCAGCTCATGCGCTGCTTAGTATCTTGATCCCCATCAGTCTATCTACAGGGCAGCAAGTGGTTCAAAGTCAAGTATGTCTTCTCTTGGATAAACTGCCAACAATGGTTAATGAACTTCATCAATCCACAGCATTCTGGTTTTAGAATGCCAGACTTGCAGCTAATCTCTTCACCTGCTGGGAGGAACAACCCTTCTACAATTAGACAGAGGAATAAACTTTTACTGTCAGAAACTATGTGTTGTGCATATCTTGGAGGCATCATTAGTATTTTTTTTGTTTTCTTCCCTTCATTTATCTTGGCCCGGACATCGGCTATATGAATTAGCACTACGCTTAAATAAAGCCTATCTGCATTTAGCTTCGGTTTTGGTGTGACTGTGTAATTTATACACGACTATAATAGACTAGAACACGGCCCTTGAAAGATGCCCAACACACCACTCACACGCTGAGTGATCTGCATACGACCTCTGTGGTTATGGGAAAGGTACGACACAACGATAGATGTCATCCCCCTCCGCTGCCTTGCGGGATACCTGTTACTGGATAGGCTTTGAGAGTAAACCCTGAGGAAAAAATCTGCATCCTGTGCTATTTACAGTCGTCTCGATAAAATCTTGCCACTGACCAAAGGTGGCTAAGGACCAGAGAGTGAGGTTTACAAAACGCGCAGTTTCTTCTTCATTTTAATTCAAATCACAGCGCAAGTCACCAATTTCAGCGGACACAACAAGAGAAAAGAACAAAGAGAATGGTCTTCATCACAAGTGATGGACGAACATCATAAACTTATTCTTAAAAACTTAACAACTACAATTTCAGATGGTTTTTCTTGTTGGAACTGCTAGAATGTCAAGTAGATGCTGCTGTTTATTGCTCTGATTTTTGCTTGGTAGTTATTACAGCACTCTCCACATATTTCAAATGTATTGCCATTTGGGTACTTTATAAAAGCAGAGTCATATGTATATGCAGGTATCATAGTGTTAGTGTAGCTGTCTACTGTTTATTTGGTTTCTCTTGTCATTGTACTTTCCAAACGTAGTGTTATTTACTATAGGTGATTTTAATGCTGTTGTTCTACTGTTTGTTCCCATAGGTCTTCATTTCTTTATTTTTCATCATGTCTTGCCAGCCAATACCCACTATCCTCCATAGAAATCGATTGACAAACGACTAAGGTTTCCTCTGCATTGCATTTGTTGTTCTCCAAGTTTCTGCTCCATACAGAGCACTGACTTGACACAGAAAACCAACCTTCATTTCCATATATTATTCAGTAACATGAATGCTGTCCTTAACTTTCTAATTATAGCTCTGACATCTGCCTGTTCAGCTTGAAGTATCAAATATGTAAATCTCTTCCAGTGCCTCACCTCCAAGCATGACTGGCTCTTTGCTTCATATGTTGATTATAAACAGTTCATTTTTTTTCATATTAATATTTATCGATTTTTACTGACATTACTAACATAAAATGTATGTAGGGACTGGGGTATTTAATTTGTCTGTATAAACATTATCAAAGGGCACTCACTGTTCTGTCTTCAAGGTACATTGTCTTCGAAAGAAAATCAATTCCAATGGTAGCCTGTGGAATAAAAGCAAAAGCTTTGCGCTATGAACATGAATATAAGCAATGCACATAGAGATTAAGGGGAGAAAAGGCTAATGGATTAAATGTCTAATAATTTAGCCAGATATGTTCTAACTAAGAGGCCGAAATTACAGCACTGGAAGTAGTCCTGTACCACTTGAAGACTGTATTTGATGACTTCCCATTAAAGGATCAGAACATTGTTATCTTTACAGACTCATTGTCTGTACTTCAAGAAGACGGTGGTCATTGTAAGCCTGAACTCGAATAAATATCCCAATACACCAGTATATCACATTCCATAGGAAGAAGAGACTAATGTCTGGTCATGCAATACATACTGATCGGACAATGTTAGGGTCAGGCAAAACACACCGGGTAAGACCTTTATCACACATCCACAAAGTTCTCCCTGGAAACAGGCTGTGTCATGGCAGTCTGGCTAACAAGGTGGAGAATCTAGTTCTTTTTACCAGTTTCAGTGGTTTCACAAATGAAAATACAATGAGTTACTTCCCTTACCATATATCAATTAAAATCCTGAAACACATAAAACAAAGCAAATGTAGCCCAATGTGCAGTTAACGATATTAGAGTTCTTCTGGTGTCAATGAATGAGCAACAGGGCCGTTCTTTCTGCCTTTAAAAGTTAAGAAGGTGGACCGGGTTCCTTCTGGCTGTAGTGAATGTGTGGCTCCTCGATAATTTCACACCTATGGTGATCCCCACCTCGCTGGGAGATTGGCGATGACGTTAGGTGGGGGTGGGGTTCTTCATCAGTATATTTCACCTGACCCTGACATGACTCCTCATACAAGGAGACTAAAGAGGGTTATATATAGTGCACTAAACATGTAATGTAGAACAAATTGCTACAGAAACAACCAATCCAAGAGTCCAGCAATATATTAAGTACTATGGCCAGGCTTCCCTACAGGGGGCTAACATGCAGTGAATCCTTTGCAGTTGAAAACCAAAAAGAGCAGGCTGTTAGCCGCTGATTTGATTTTGGAATCAACCCCTTTAGCAAAGAGCTGGTACTTGAAGGTGAAAAGAGGTGAACACGCACCATTGATACTTCAGGGGACACAGAGGTAGATGTAACGACTAGAACTGGAAAGGCAAGGACAGTATTCCTGTTACTGAATAATATATGGAAATTCAGGGAAATAAAGACTCATACCAAGTTAAGATTGTAAAATTATAATGTCAAGTCAGTATCCCTGTACAGAGCAGAAAATTTGAGAACGCCATTAGAGAAAACTCCAGTCAGTTGCCAATAAACATCTACAGGATTATAGGTAAGGAGCCAACAACAACCAATATGTTGTTTTTTTTGTATTTTTTTTTTTTTTTGCGTTCGCCTTATTTCTCTATTCCCCAAGTCGGTGTTTGTTGCACTATGGCTTTTATTTTGTGCCTGTCGGCCCAGTGCATCCGACTTCAGCATGCATTTTATGTTAGGGTCTGCTACCTCCTGCATTTTCTAAGGGTTTGCTTCCCGGGGTAACAGCTGGTGCTGTGATAGGGATCAAACCTAGTACCAGGGGACGGCGTGACCTCCTGCATTTTCTAAGGGTTTGCTTCCCGGGGTAACAGCTGGTGCTGTGATAGGGATCAAACCTAGTACCAGGGGACGGCGTGGCCTAGTGGTTAAGTGACACAGCTCACAATCCGAAGGTGCTGGGTTCGATCCCCATCACAGCACCGGCCGTTACCCCGGGGAAGCAAACCCTTAGAAAATGCAGGAGGAAGCAGACCCTTACATAAAATGCATGCTGAAGTCGGATGCACTGGACCGACAGGTCCAAAATAAAAACACAGTGCAACGCACACCGCCTTGGGGAATAGATAAATAAGGCGAACGCAAAAAAAAAAAACCTAGTACCTTCGGGTTGTGAGCCGTGTCCGTTAACAGCTAGCCCACACCATCCCTCAACAACCAATTTGTAGGAATAGATCAAACGTAGGACATGGTGTTGGGCAGAACACACACAATTGAAAACACCATCAAACGTGGCCAGACAAATCCTGATATGGAATCCAAATGGGAAGAGGAAAAGAGGTAGGCAAAGAAACATGTGGAGAATAGACTAGGAAAATAAACTTTAGTCAACTGGTTAGAGGCAAAAAGGACAGAAATAGACCAAAGTTGTTGGAGGAGGGTTGTCAGTGGCCAAGTCCCTGAAAGAAGAGATGGACATTTATTGATTGATTCAGGCGACGGGGTGGACTAGTGTTTAAGTGACTTGGTTCGAAGGTGCTGGGTTCGCTCCGTATCACAGCACCAGCCATTACCCCGAGGAGGCAAACTCTTAAAAAATACAGGAGTAAGCAGACCCTTACATAAAATACATGCTGAAGTCAGATGCACTGGGCCAACTGGCGGAAAATAAAAACATAGTGCAACACACACTGCCTTGTGGGAATAGAGAAATAAGACAAAACGGGGAAAAAAATTATATTTTAAAATTGACTGATTCCGGGCAAAAATATTAGGAAATTAATTCATTCCTACCCAAACCACGTGGTCAGGAGTAAACCCTAGAAAAAGTGTTAATCTGTATCCTGTGCTATATCCAGTCATCTCGGTTAACACATTTTGCCACTGGGCCAAGGTGGCTCAAAATGATAGTGTGGTTGATGATAACGCAAACCTTCATTAATTATATCTAATTAAAGCATAAGGCACGGGATCAGATCTTAAATGACTGCAAAAAATCTCTCTATCCTGCTGCTGTTAACATCAGTGATTGCGATGGGAAACTGAATCCCAGTATTAAAGTGATCATTTTCTCGTATCCATCAAATCCAATGTTTTCTAAGGCAGCATGCATTGTACATGCGTTTTGTGCCATATGACCCAGTACACCCAACTCTAGTACACTTTTTTTAATGGGTCTACTTCCCACAGGGACACGTCTTGCTGAATCAGAACATTTACCTGTTTTGATTGTGAGTCAAGTCGCTAACCATTTACTACGCAGCCTTACTTACTTACTTAGTTGCTCCTCTTCTACCGTGAGGTGTAGAGGTTTGCCAGAGAGAACGCCACTCTACTCTATCCGCCGTCTTTATCCTGGCCTCTTTCCAATCCAGCCCTCTATCACTTAGGGACTGTCGTGTGTTGTCTTCCCAACGTACTTTGGGACGTTCTCGGGGTCTGCGTCCTTGACTTTTGATCTCCCATGACCGCTTTGGTATCCGATCTTCTTCCATTCTACAGACATGGCCAAACCACTGTAGTTGGGACTGCTCCACTCGTGTCTGCAGGGGTTGAACTTCAAGATTGCTACGTATTGTCTGGTTACGGATCTTGTCCCTTTTCGTCACCTGAACCGCCTTTCTTAGGTATCTCATTTCTGAAGTTTGTAATTGCCTTTCTAGGGCTGTAGTCATTGCCCATGACTCACATCCATATGTCAGGACAGGCACATAGGTCGAGCGGTATACATCCATCTTTGTTTTCCTGTTTATTTCTCTTCTACTGAGGAAACCTCTGTTTATTGCATGGAACAGTCTACCTGCTGCTGCCCTTCGTGCAGTTAACTCCTCTTTGATTCCTCCCCAGCTGTCTATTACCACTCCTAGATATTTAAAGTTGCTGACCTGCTCCAGTGCTCGTGTTCCCATGGTTATCTGATGTCTCTTTTCATCTCTGGCGATCACCATGGTTTTTGTTTTGGAGTTGCTGATGTGCATTCCTCTCTTCTTCAACTCTTCTTCCCAGACCTGCAAGTTGATCTGGAGATGTGCTTCGGTTTTCGTGATCAGGGCCACATCGTCTGCAAATGCTAGTTCCGATATGTAACTTGGTCTTATCTTCCAGTACCCTACTTCATACTTTTTTGTCCGTTCCTTGCAGGCTTTGATGACTTCATCCATGAGGAGTATGAAAAGGCACGGTGATAGAATGTCCCCCTGTCTTACTCCGCTAGTGGTCTTAAACTCTCCTGACTTTTGATTTGATGTCCGCACATAATTTCTGCATGTTTTATAGAAACTCTGTATGGCAGAGATCAGGGGTCCTGGGATGTTCTTCCTTGTCAGGCACTCCCAGAGTTTGTCCCAAGGAACTTTATCAAATGCTTTCTCCAAATCCAAAAAGCAGAGATGCATCTCTTTATCATATTCAAGAGCCTTTTCACTTAGCTGTCTGAGTGTAAAGATAAGGTCTTGAGTACTTCTGTTTGCCCTAAATCCACATTGAGTTTCATCCATGTTTGGCTCTGCTAGACCTCTTAATCGCCATTCTAGAATCCCAGAGTAGACTTTCCCAGGGACACTGAGAAGGGAAATACCTCTGTGATTTTCACATTGTCGAGTGTCGCCCTTTTTAAATATTGGTATTATTATTGCAACCTCTCAGTCTCTTGGTATCTTCTTGTGGCGCCAAGCTGACTCGAGAATCTTCATGAATAGCATCTCTCCTGCCGCTCCCATGTATTTAACCATTTCTGGTGTTATACCATCATGTCCTGCTGCTTTACCAATCTTAATTTTCTCCAATGCTGCCTTTAGTTCTTCCATTGTGATATCGTTTCCCTCCATGGCTCCCTCTTCTTGAATTGGGACTGTTACTTCCAGAGCTTGGTTTTCCTCCACTCCAAGGAGATCTGAGAAATATTCTTTCCATCTGTTCATTACCTCTTCTGGGGTGGTCAACAGCGCACCTTGTTTATCTTTAACAAATTTCAGGGGGCATTCCTTTTCCTTCCGCATGTTCTTTAAGGTCCTGTAGAACAGTTTCTGGTTTTCTCCAGCATTATTTTCCAGTTTCTCTCCAAATTCTTCCCAGGATTTCTGTTTGGCCTTAAGCACAGTCTTCTTTGCTTCTGTTCTAAAATTTACATATTCTTTATATTTCTTTGTTTGTTCTTCTGTAGCCCCTAGGTATTGCTTCCATGTCTCTTTCTTTTCTCGTATTATTGTTTTCACTTCTTCTGTCCACAATGGTGTACTCTTTCTCTTCCACCCTTCTTTGGTTTGACTGCATGCCTCTGCTGCAGCCTCTTTGAGATTTCCAAATCTTCTTCAGATTCCTCTATCATTTCTATTGCTGTTGTTATGAGCCCTTGGTATCTCCTCTTAACATCTGGTTCTCGTAGTTTGTAAGCCTTAATTTTATTTTCTCCTCGTGTATTATGTTTCATGCTTGCTGATGGGTGTTGCCTGGCTGGATAGTGTTTTTCAATTTCTTTCTTTATTTTAACTAGGTAGTGGTCGCTTCCTATCTCTGGTCCTCTGAACACTCTAGCATCCTTTACATGCTTGAAATCAGTTTTCCTCACTATCGCATAGTCAATTATAGATCTTTCATTTCTTGCCGGCTCGCATCTTGTGTAGGCATGGATACGCTTGTGTGGAAACCTTGTATTTGTAATGACAAGGTTTTGTTCTCTGCAGAATCTCAGCAGTCGTTTTCCATTGTCATTTAAGACATCTTCTCCATACCGATCACTCCATCCCATCTAGAACAGTCGTTTCTAACTCTTGCGTTGAAGTCTCCAAGGAGAAGTATTTCATTATGGCAATCGTCAATGGTCCTTTGAAGGAGCTCATAAAATTCATCTTTTATGTCAGTGCTCTCATCTTCGTTTGGTGCATACACAGTGACGATATCCATTTGACTAATCTCCTCCTGTAGACTTAGAACCATCAGTCGTTATGAAATGAATTTCCATCCTTTAATATTTGCTTTGTTGTTACTATTCACTATACAGCCAACCCCTGCTCTGGCTCGTTCACTCATGGGAACTCCGCTGTAGTATAGCATGTTGCCGTCATGGTCCAGAACGCCCTGTCCCTTTTTCTTTGTTTCTGTAAGTGCCAGGACTATCAATTTTGCTCTCTTCATCTCCTCCATTAGTTCATGTTCTTTTCCGTTTATACTTCGTACATTCCATGTTCCGTAAATCGTGGTCCTTTTTTCTCGCCTGTTCGTCGCCGTTGAGGTCAGTCCGGTTTTCTCTATGTTTTGACTTGTAATCAGTATTTTTTAAAGACAAATAGGTGATTAGCCTGTTGTGTCTTTGCATGGTGGAGGGGCTGCCTCCTTACAGCCTCCATGCCTGCCGACCCATTTTTGTCCACGGCTGCTTATTTATTCGCAGCTAACCTCCAAATTAGGAGGCCTTTCAGCAATCAGCAACCCTGCTGACGCGCCTGGTAGGAGGTAGGTTCCTCCCCCAGGTACTACGCAGCCTCCAGATGCTAATATGATACATAATAGCAGTTCTGACTGTTAACAGGCTTCTTCAAAAACACACCATCTGGGCTGTAAGCCCTCGATGGAGCTAAACTCCTACATTAGAGAGATGAATGGTAACTTCTAGTCAGCAAACCATGCTTCAGTGGTTGTCGTTTCTTTGTGGCGGACATGCTTACGGAAGGGGAGGAGAATGTAAATAGGAAGGGAGTGAAATCACAGACTGAGAAACAGAGAGCTATCCAGATCGCTGGCGAAGAGATTGAAAATGTTTTGAATATCTGGGATCAGTACTAAACAACATTGGAGACTGTACAATTGAAGTAAGACGACGACTGACTATGGCAATGCAGAGGCTAAGGAGTATGCAGAACCTATGGTGTAATACAAACAGGGCACTAAAAATAAAGATCCTAAGAACATGCATTTTTTCTGTAGCAACCTATGGTTGTGAAACATGAACGTTTATAAAAGCACTAAGAGCGAAGATCAGTGCTTTTGAGACACAGTGCTACAGCAAAAGTCCTGAAAATCGCGTGGACAAAGAAAGAAACAAACAAATCCATCCAACAAGACCTGAATGTGGAGGAGAATAGGCTTATAAATCGAGGATCAAAGAGGGAAGGCTAACCCGGTACTAAAGAAATTCCTGCTGAAGTCGGATGTATCGGACCGAAAGGTGCAAATATTTCAGTCAAGCTGTAAACTATGACAATGCATTCCGTGCTCTGGACTACATTCTGCTACTTAAAGCCCTTTCTGGGCTTGTTAGCGAACGACTGAATACAAGCCCAACACAATACTCGCAACAAAACCATGCCGGCAAAATATACCAACAAACAAGTAATGGACGTGAGACCCTGTCCCTAATTGTTACAAGGGATTACCTTCCTTGTGCATCTCATTTGGGGAAAGGGCGCTAAAGTCTCTTCAGGGGAAACATTCTGTTCAGATTATGTTAGTCAGGGCCAGGTGAAACATAATGATCAAACTATGTTAGTCAAGGTCAATATACTGAAACTATGTTAGTCAGGTGAAACATACTGATCAAGACCCCATCTCACTTCCGAGCAGTTCTCCCTAGAAACAGGCTGTTTCATGGCAGTGTGACTAAAGAGATGGATGCAGGTACTATGATCCCCAGTGGTTAGCTTACTGATGAGTCATGTATTGCACTACTGCTGGGAGGACTACTGTCCACCTTCTCAAGTATGTCTCGGAGTGTGCTGAGAGTCACTCTGATCCACCACCAAAGAAAATCGCCAAGAGTACCAAATTCAAGTACAAGAGATTTGTTATGTGTGACAAACAAAGTAATCTCATAAAAACAACAGTAGACCTTACCTGATAAGTATTGTCAAAACTGTCATACATGAATCGAGTAATCAGGGAGGTTTTACCAACTGAAATAAGAAATGATATTTTATTCATTTGGAAAAATGTAATGTGCTTCAAATATGAAACGGTGTCAAAATACAGAACTGCATGAGATATAGGTAGCCAGCGATTCATAGCTGGCTTCTTGCATCAGGGTAAATGAACCAGAGCAGACCAAGATCATATTCTTTCACTTGGCGGCCCTGGAAACAGGCTGCACTAGTTACTAGTGTAGTCTGATCAACGGCAAAGGATTGCAGTGAGAAGGCAAACCTGGCCCTGAAAAAACAGCATTGGAACTAGCACTGTACCACTTGAGAACTGTATTTGATGATTTCCCATCAAAAGACCAAAGCATTATATGTATACACTCATTGAGCTTATGGCGGCCATTGTAAGCTGGAACGTACCAAAATATCTCTAGATGTCAACAAATTTATCACATCCCATCAGTCAGAATATTTATGAAATGGATTCCAGGTCACTCAAATACACCTGACAATGACAAGGCAGACAGACTGGCTAAGAAGAGATATAGTCAATAACATTACACACCAACAATCAAATAGACAGTCAAACAACTATTAAAGACTGTGAACAAAGAGGCATGGCTGAATAGATGGACAATGAGGAATATGGGGAGAGAAATCGGCAAACATTTGGCCATCCCAACAAATCCCAAAGACAACATTAAATTCCTTGAAAAGAATAGATCAAATCACCATTTCCCGAATTCGCACTGCACACATACAACTTAAGTCACTTATTGTTATTGAATGCCAACAATGAGTAGGTTTACTCTTTTGTGCGCCCTGAAAAGGACATTAAGTGATGGGTTGCAGTAGCTTTTCTCACATCCTGAGTCTGCTGATGAAAAATTGCTAATTCTTTGGCCAAAATACAATTGGGTAGCGGTGGAAGAGAGTAGCCTCTATTTTTAAGGTAAGAATGTTTTGTTTTTAATTAAATATCTATGATATGTAAACAATGATCAAGTTGCAGTATTTAGAAGAAGAGTGGGATCAAGATGCCGAGCAGCGCATGAGCTGCAGTGGTCAGCGCATGAGCTGCAGGGATCAGCGGCCCATAGCTGACTGCTAGCGTCAGGGCCAGCGAACCAGACCTGCCAAGACCCTTCTACACCTCCACGCGGTGATCCTGGATAACAAGCTACAGCAGGGCAGACTGGCTAAGGAGAAGGGATCGAAGAGGGAATGCTAACCCGGTACTCAAAATATGCTTGCTGAAGTCGGATGTGTTGGACCGAAAGGTGTAAATATCGCAGCCAAGCTGTAAACTACGACACAACGCATTCCGTTCTCCGGACTACATTCTGCTACTTAAGCACTTTCAGGGTTTGGTAGCGGGAGATTGAGAACGAACGAAGAAGAAGAAGAAGAGTATTGTCACAACATAGTATCTAGCTCAATTTAGGGACAAACTGTACAACGTTAATGTTAACTAGGGACCTAGATGAGATTATATAGCTTGGCTTCGTTCGTTCTCAATCTCCCGCTACCAAACCCTGAAAGGGCTTAAGTAGCAGAATGTAGTCAAGAGAACGGAATGCATTGTGTTGTAGTTTACAGCTTGACTGCGATATTTGCACCTTTCGGTCCAACACATCCGACTTCAGCAAGCATTTTTTGAGCATCGGGTTAGCATTCCCTCTTTGATCCCTTCTCCTTTGCCAGTCTGCTCTGTTGCAGCCTGTTATCCAGGATTACCGCGTGGAGGTGTAGAAGGGGTCTTGGCAACTCTGGTTCGCTGGCCACTACAGCTCATGCGCTGCTCAGCATCTTGATACCAGATGAGATTATATTATTAGGCGTGCAATACAGTAGGTTGCCATTTCTTTCCTTACGCGGAGGAGCACACAAAAAAACCAATGTCTGCCCAATTGGA
The DNA here is from genome assembly GCA_036924085.1 of Ariolimax columbianus. NCBI lineage: Eukaryota > Metazoa > Mollusca > Gastropoda > Stylommatophora > Arionidae > Ariolimax > Ariolimax columbianus. The sequence continues at coordinate 18,308,925 of JAVGWX010000021.1, forward strand.
CACGAGCGTGATTCAAACTGGGTACGTTGGGATTGTGAAACGGATGCTCCACTCCTAGGCCATGCAGCCTCCTCAAATAGGTCTATAAGGTAATTAATATCATCCTGCATTGAATATAAAAGTACTTCACACGCAATTGATCATGATTAGATATTAACATCTATTGATGGCAGATATGCTAATGTGCCAGATGCTATGTAGCAATTAAATAAGTTTCTTGTGTCAGAATTGTTATATCACAAACTGTGCTCATTAAGAAATTATATAACATGTTTTTTCTGGCAGATAATGGACTGCAAGGTCCTCTCCTAAGTAACATCAAAGCCCTATAGCAGGACAGCCAGAGTGGACAGCAGAAGGTATGTTGGAGTGGTTCTCCATTTCATCTGGCATCATAGAATGCTGTGTTCTCTCACTTCCTTTTTGTCACTTATATTAATCAAATCACCCAGGAGGCAATTACAGAACAGGAATGTAGCAACGAATTACTCTTTGTTGACGACCAATGTGCGATCTATTCTAATGAATAAAACCTATGTCATATTGACTCACTCTACTTCAACTGTCAAATGTGCAATGTGAATACCAACACATCAAAAACAGATACTATGAATATAGGTAGAAAGCACACCACACTTGATATCCATTTGGATGAAACAAAAATAAAGCAGGTAGAAGAATGTAGGTGTTTGAGAACTGTTTTTACTGATGGTAGCAGACTCAACAGAGATAGAGAGAGAGAGTGCAAACGCTGTCACATACCAGCTGTCTCCACTACTAAGACACCCCAAGATGATTTTCTTCCAAGCAATAAAAACAGATGATAAATAGTATCTTCATCCCAACCCTGTGCTGCCAATGGCAGACATGGGTATTGAATAAGTCCAAGGAATGAAAGTTAGCCACCTGCGAAATGCGGTGCCTATGAAAGGTACCTAACAACACCAAAAGGCAGATGTTAAGAGGATGAAAGAGGCAGCGAACCACATAATCTGGAAAGATATTGTCGTAGGAACAGATGTTGAACAGGAGTGGGAGACTTTTAAAACAGTTCTAGAAACGCTAAAAGAGGAATGTGTTCCATGTAGGGAGGTAAACCCCAAGCGTAAAAAGTGGATAACTACATTTGTAGTGAAATGTAGAAGAGCGAAAAATAAAGCATAGAAAAAATATATAGAGGCAGGTAAATCAAAAGAAACATATGTAAAATATTTGGACAAGCAGAACATATCTCAGAAAGCGAATAAAACAACAAAAATAGACTGAAAAAAAACTTGCTCAGAGGATCAAGACTGACAGTAAAAGCTTCTTCTCTTATGTTAGAATTAAACAAAGAACGAAAGACAAAGTAGGCCCTCTCATAGACAGTACAAGGAAAATTATAAGTGAGAATAGGGAGGCAGCTAATCTGCTCAATCAGTACTTTGGCACAGTCTACACAAAAGAGGACTGCTCCGAGATCCCAGAGCCTATAGATATTTTTCAAAGAGACATGGATACAGCAGGATTATGATCAATCTGTATTGCAGAGGAAATGGTTTTTTAAAAATTGGAGGGGTTGAAAGTGAATAAATGTCCAGGTCAAGATGGTATTCATCCAAAATTGCTGTATGAAATTAGAGACCAACTAGCAAAACCATTGGTTATATTATGTTCTCAATCACTTACAAAGGGGATTGTTCCACAGGATTGGAAAGATGCAGGAGTGATCCCCTTATTCAAAAAAGGCAAAAAAATCAGATCCAGCAAATTATAGACCAGTGAGTTTAACGAGCATAGTCTGTAAATTGTTAGAGTCAATAATCAAAGAAAACATTGTAATGCATTTAGACAAATTTAATCTAATTAGAAATAGTCAGCATGGGTTTACTAGAGGGAGATCATGCTTGACAAATCTTTTAGAATTCATGGAGGAGGTTACTAAAATCATAGATAAAGGGGAGCCAGTGGATGTTATTTATCTAGACTTTGCAAAGGCCTTTGATAGAGTACCTCATCAAAGATTATTTCGAAAGTTAAAATCACATGGAATAGGTGGGGAAGTTGCCAAATGGAGTGAAAATTGGTTAATGGGAAAAAGGCAGAGGGTGGGCATAAATAAGGAGTACTCTGAGTGGTGTAAAGTGAAAAGGGGTGTGCCACAGGGCTCGGTTTTGGGACCAATTTTGTTCTTGATATATATATATAAATGATTTGGACATTGATATGGGATCCAGGATTGCAAAATTTGTTGATGACACAAAACTATGCAGTAGTGTCTCATCTAAAGCGGAAGTGGATATATTGATGTCGGATTTAGATAAAATTCGAGAATGGTCTATAAGCTGGCAAATGGAGTTTAATGTAGATAAATGTACAGTCATCCACATGGGTAGATCCAATATGGAACATACTTACAGAATGGGAGAAAACAATATTAGAAAGATAGATAAGGAAAGGGACCTAGGGGTTATAATAGATCATACAGGAAAGGTGAGTGAGCAAGTTAAGGTAGCAGTGAAAAAGGCAAATGCAATGTTAGGTGTGATAAAAAGAAATATTAAACATAGGAGCAAGGAAGTGATCGTCAAACTGTATAAAGCTTTAGTTAGACCTAGATTGGAGCACTGTGTACAGGTGTGGAGTCCTTATCATAGAGGGGACATAAACATGCTGGAAAGAATACAAAAAAGAGCAACAAAGATGATAGTGGGATTCCAGGAATGAGGAACGACTCAGAAAAACCGGCCTACAGTGTCTCGAAGAGAGAAGAATTCGTGGTGACTTAATACAGGTTAATAAGATGATCAGAGGAATGGATAAATTAGACTATAACAAGTTTTTTTTAAAATACAGCCACCCACAATAACAAGAGGGCATAGCTACAAGCTGACTAAAGAGAGGTCCAGATTAGATATTAGGAAATATTTTTTTAGTCAGAAAGTGGTGTCTGCTTGGAATGCATTGCCAGGGGAGGTAGTGGAGGCAGAGACAGTTAATGCATTTAAGAATAAACTGGATGCGCATAGCTTTTAGAGCAAGGTGATGTAAATGTAACTGGTTGTATACAGACTCTGCAGGGTCTTCTAAACCAGTGTAAAGACGTTAAGTTAATTGGTTTGACCACATTGTTAGAATGCAACGAGACTACATTGTTCTTGCAACCTTACACAGGAAAACATCAGGAAGTATGGCAAGAGGTAGGCTGAGAAAAAGGTGTACAGATGGCGTAAACGAGACCTGCCGTAAAATCGGGAAACATTTTACTCTGGCCACGAGAGAGGCAAAAGGCACATACCACGACACTGGGCTACAACCTGGTAGAAAGTGAGAAGATAAAAGAAAAGAAGATGACGAATGACGGGTAGATGCTCTGCACAGGTCAGCTAGTTTAGTAGTTTTTAGTATTTCATTGCATGATTGTAAAGTAAAGACAAAGATCACAAAAATCATGTCATTCACTCAAGACATTACCACAAGAATGAAAAATTACTATAATTACTATTACATTGCATGCCATGATTAAAAAGTGACGGCAAAGATCATAATACTCGACTCATAACATTAACTCAAGACATTACCTAAAACACTACAAAAAAAGGTGTCTATAATAATTACTATTGGTATACTATGGGGTCTATTGAATTATTGTTTTATTGTAAAGTGAAGGAAAAGATCACAAAAAACTTATTACATTTGTTTCTGTGTGTTTCATATTTTGAAATGTTAAACCTTTTATTAGTGTTCGTAGTTATGCTGCAGCTCATCTACTAGTACATAGTAAGTAATACAGTGAGTAAGCAACACAGTTAGTACTACTACTACTACCCAGTTACACATATGACTACACTAACTAACACTACACTACCTATCAGACACTAGTGACAACTAGTACTAGTACTTATTACTACACTATCTATCAGACACTAGTGACAACTAGTACTAGTACTTATTACTACACTATCTATCAGACACTAGTGACGACTAGTACTTTACTAGTGACTAGTAGCACTAGTAGTACTAATTACTACAGAACACTACACTACTTATCACTACTATCAGACACTAGTGACGACTAGTAGTAGTCCTAGTACTAATTACTACACTAACACTACACTACCTATCAGACACTAGTGACGACTAGTACTTTAGTTTACTAGTGACTAGTAGCACTAATGACTACAGAACACTACACTACTTATCACTACCTATCAGACACTAGTGACGACTAGTACTTTAGTTTACTAGTGACTAGTAGCACTAATTACTACAGAACACTACACTACCTATCAGACACTAGTGACGACTAGTACTTTACTAGTGACTAGTATCACTAGTAGTACTAATTACTACACTAACACTACACTACCTATCAGACACTAGTACTTTAGTTTACTAGTGACTAGTAGCACTAGTAGTACTAATTACTACAGAACACTACACTACTTACTACTATCAGACACTAGTGACGACTAGTACTAGTAGTAGTAGTACTAATTGCTACACTAACACTACACTACCTATCAGACACTGGTGATGACTAGTACTTTAGTTTACTAGTGACTAGTAGCACTAGTACTAACTAGTAGTAGTACTAATTACTACAGAACACTACACTACTTATCACTACTATCAGACACTAGTGACGACTAGTACAAGTTGTAGTAGTACTATTTGTAATTACTAGTACTACAGTAGACTACACTACACTAACACCACTTACACTACACTACACTACAATCGAGCCTAACTAATCCGATTAAATCAGCCTATCGACCCGACGACCGCTCTAGTCTGAATCAATACCACAACTACTAGTACTAAAAGTAGTAGCAATGTAACCGCAAAGTGAAGACGATGATCCAAAAAGCCCACAACAACAAGTACTTCTACTACATTACAATTATCAAAGTGAAGACGAAAATCGAAAACTTATCCCGTGTTATCATCATATATGATAATTTTCTTAGTCAATATTGAATATGTCACCTATACTTACCACTCTGTTCGCCTAGAAACACAAGCTTAAACTTCCTCAGTGGGTTACCGAATTCACCTGTTGCGCTCATTGTGAAGAAATCTAAGTTTTCCTCTGTTTCCAGACCGTTGGCTGTAATATTTCAGCCGGTTTTATTCACGATTCAAGTCAGCAATGAGTAATAAATTCCTGACCAGTCTGACAGGAAGTGTCTCGGTCGCCACGTTTGGAGCCTCGAATTAGATGCAGTTTGGACATGCGTAGAAAGTGCTAATCATATACAGTGTTTCTGTCATATGGGTGGGACCATTTCTTTAAGTTTATATATACATTGATATCCAGAGACAAATGACAAATGAACTAAAAATTAGACTTGTCGGGGGTTATATATATATTATTAGTTGCCTTTAGCAAGTGATTACTTAACTTAATGTCTTTATACTGGTTTAGAAGACTTTGCAGAGTCTGTATTCGACTGGTTTCTTTTACATTTTCTTTATCTAAAAAATGCGCATCAAATCTATTCTTGAATTCATTAATTGATTATGACTCCATATTTCCTGTGGCAATGCATTCCAAACTTTCACCACTATGTGTACAAAACTATTATTATACTAGACTTGGTGAGGCTCTAAGCTTGGATTACATTTTAAAGAGGAGTGTTTTGATTAAAGATTTGCCTTTCTAGATTCTACTGGCGAAGGCACGCAACTTTCCACCCCAGACGGTAGAGTTTTGGACGACAGGACGTATTGGCCAGTGTATGGATGCGTGTATGGATGCGTGTATCATCATGAGTGTCTAAAGGGCAGCGTGGACTAGTGGTTAAGTGACACGGCTCACAACCCGAAGGTACTGAGCTCGATCCCCATCCGGCCGTTACCCCGGGGAAGCAAACCCTTAGAAAATGCAGGAGGAAGCAGACCCTTACATAAAATGCATGCTGAAGTCGGATGCACTGGGCCGACAGGCACAAAATAAAACCACAGTGCAACGCACACCGCCTTGGGGAATAGAAAAATTAGGCGAACCCAAAAACAAAAACAAAAAATCATGAGTGTCAAAATTGTTTGTAATGTGTTCCACTTTAACAGTTTTGCAAGTACATTAGTTTTACCAATCCCTTCTGTACGTAGAGAATTGATCAAACCGATAAAAATCCCAGGCAAACCGTTGAATTCGAACCCGGTATGTTGGTATTGCAAGCCCTTCAACGCTAGTATACAGAAATGCAAACGTTTAAACAAAACACAAACAAATAGTTAAAATATTACACAAGAAGGTCTCACAAAGCTTAAAAATGTATACTGGTATATCTTTAATGTTTATATATTTATCAGGAGAGGAAGACTAACGTCATGAAATATATACTGATCAGACATGTTAGTCAGGATCAGGCAAAGCATACTGGCCAAGACCCTCACCTCGGTTTCCTGGTAGCCGTCCCTGGAAACGGGCTGTTCTCATCGCAGACTGGCTAACAAGGTGAGGGATCGACGTGATTCCCGCAGTAGTGAGTGACACACAGATGAAGTCAAGCATAGCAGAACCAAGTCCACCTTCATCAGCACGCTTGGTATGTGAGGAAAGCTACTGCAACCCGCCACTTAACGTCGTTTTCAGGGCCCACAAAAGAGTAACCCACTCCTTGTAGGCATTCGCAAACAACATATATTTATTATCTAGCCGAGGTGGACTGTGAGGTCCGAAGCTGTAATTAATTTAGCTTAAACCTAAATCCAGTTCTGATCCCTTGAAATGTGCATGTATATAAGAATGGGTCGCAATTCATGGAGGGATACGCAAACAAATAAAGAAGTAATGATGAGATTAGGAATGGGGAAAGAAATATTGAATGACATAAAAAAAATATGGCAAATTAAAAATTGTGGACATTTGAAGCGACACTATACTCTGCTGGAAACAAAATTAGAGGGACAAGTTGAAGGAAGGCGGACAATAGATTGTTGTTGTTGTTGTTGAATGCCCACAAAGAGTAGGATTATTCTTCAATGCGCTCTAAAAATGATACATGCTGACGAATATGCTGACGAAGGTAGATCGGGGTCCTCCAGGCGGTTGTGCCATGTTTGGCTTCATCTGCGTGCCGCTCACTACTACGGGTATCACGTCGATCCCTCACCTTGTTAGTCAGGCTGCCATTGTAGCAGCCCGTTTCCAGGAAGGGCTATGGGGAAGCCAAAGTGAGAATCTTGGCCAGTACATGTTGCCTGACCCTGACTAACATGTCTGATCAGAATGTTTTGCCTGACCCTGACTAACATGTCTGATCAGAATGTTTTGCCTGACCCTGACTAACATGTCTGATCAGAATGTTTTGCCTGACCCTGACTAACATGTCTGATCAGAATGTTTTGCCTGACCAGACGTTAGTCTTCCTTCCCATTGGCAAGAGGTAGACAGTGTTAAAAGTGGGAGAGGAGAGCAAAATCAAAAGATGAACCGTCTTCCAGAGAGTACCATCAAGGCAAGAGACAGAGAACATTGGAGGTCCACTGCAGCCTAGTAAGCCGCAGGAAGTAAGCATCGCACAATAAAGAGCGTACTTTGGGTAGCCTTCGGCTAACGCAGCAGGCAGAATTGCTTGTTTTAATTTCATGATTCCGAGTATTCCATTGCAGCCAACATATAATGTGGAGGCGATACTTGACTTCGTTATCATTTGCTTCGTTTCTAGTATTCAAGACATATAGTTTATAGTATTCAAGACATATAGTTTATAGTATTCAAGGCATATAGTTTATAGTATTCAAGACGTATAGTTTATAGTATTCAAGGCATATAGTTTATAGTATTCAAGGCATATAGTTTATAGTATTCAAGACGTATAGTTTATAGTATTCAAGGCATATAGTTTATAGTATTCAAGACGTATAGTTTATAGTATTCAAGGCATATAGTTTATAGTATTCAAGACGTATAGTTTATAGTATTCAAGGCATATAGTTTATAGTATTCAAGGCATATAGTTTATAGTATTCAAGACGTATAGTTTATAGTATTCAAGACGTATAGTTCATAGTATTCAAGACGTATAGTTTATAGTATTCAAGACGTATAGTTTATAGTATTCAAGACGTATAGTTCATAGTATTCAAAGCATATAGTTTATAGTATTCAAGGCATATAGTTTATAGTATTCAAGACGTATAGTTTATAGTATTCAAGGCATATAGTTTATAGTATTCAAGACGTATAGTTTATAGTATTCAAGACGTATAGTTCATAGTATTCAAGGCATATAGTTTATAGTATTCAAGACGTATAGTTTATAGTATTCAAGGCATATAGTTTATAGTATTCAAGACGTATAGTTTATAGTATTCAAGGCATATAGTTTATAGTATTCAAGACGTATAGTTTATAGTATTCAAGACGTATAGTTCATAGTATTCAAGGCATATAGTTTCTAGTATTCAAGACGTATAGTTTATAGTATTCAAGACGTATAATTTCTAGTATTCAAGATGTATAGTTTCTAGTATCCAAGACATATAAAACCATGGAGCGCGTACTGGGGAAGGAAGAATAGGCCAACTGCACCTCCAAGCATGTCAAAAAAGACGACTAAGGAGAGGTGTGCATAGGGCTAGCAACCTTATCACATAAAACAAATTGCCACAGAAACCACAAGAAGGCCAGCTGTCGTGTTGGTCATATACTCCAAGTCTCACTTTAAGGTCAAGGTTAAGTGTCTGATAACTACGATTTTAACTGAAACTGCGTTAAGTGAAGCCAAATTTACAATAAACTCAACATCACTTAACATCTTTATACTGGTTTAAAAGACTCTGCAGAATCTGCATACAACCAGTTTCGTGTACATTCACTTGATCTAAAAAATATATATGTGCGTCCAATCTATTCTTAAAGACATTAATATTGACACTGCCTCCAATACTTCCTGTAGCAATGCATTCCAAGTATTTACCACTCTCTGACTAAAAAATTATTTCCTGGTATCTAATTTGAATCTTTCTTTAAGTAATTTGTGGCTGTGTCCTCTTGCAAACATAACTATAAAATATGTTGTTCTTTGCGAATGTCCACAATGAGTAGGTTACTTTTGTGTGCGGGTTGCAGCAGCTTTCCTCACATCCCGAGGGTGCTGATGACGATGGAACGGGGTCCTACAGACGGTTGTACTATGCTTGGCTTCATCTGCGTGTCACACTACTACGGGGATCAATATTAAAAGATAAAAACAAAAGTTGAGAGACGCGAGTTTGTTTTCCAATACCTTTCAGATGGAATACGTTTGCATGTTGGACGAGAGGAATGACCTGATTGTGGCGAGGAACTTCAACTGCAGAACAGAGAGAAAGTTGTCTTCTAAAGGAGAAATATCTAGGATGTCACGCCGATTTTACCTAAGATCGGAATAGTAACTACACAGAATCAGTGTACTATACATGGTCTGCTAAAAGCGAACACTCTTACAACACAGAACCAACTACTTCTACACGTGATGTAGGTGAGGTGACACATTGATGTCCTTGCAAATAGATTGCATATATCATCAAGCCCAGGTGGATTATGAGGTCATAAGCAGTAACTAATGTAGCTTAAACCTAAATCACATATGCGGACGACACCCTGTTATACAATCATGGCAGAGACAGGACTGAAATTGTCGCGGGTGTGCGGAGCAAGCTGGAGGAACTATCTGAATGGTGCACCGACTACAACTCTGAAATCAATCCATCTAAGGCCAAGATTGTCTAGTTCTCCCTAAACAATAGGTTGGTCTCAGATACAATATCAGGGGCCACCTGCATGGGCACCATCGTTGAGAGAGGACATGACATCAAATACTCGGGTATCACATTCGACAGAAGTCTCTCTTTCAATAAACATGTTGACAATGTGATTCTGAAAGCAAAGAGGGGTATCAATGCAATCAAAGCCATGGCGGCCATAGACTTGCAACAATGGACTCTCTTCCTGTTGATGCAAGCATTGGTTTTGTCTGTCCTGGACTACGGTCTTGGATTACTCACGCTATCACAGACACAGGTAGACAGATTGGAGAGAATCCGGAACGAGGCCATGAGAGCAGTTCTGAGATGCACTAGAGATACTCCCATTGCTGCCATGAGATTCCTGCTTGATTTGACAAGCATCAAGGTACGACATCAAGCAGCACAGGTAAAGGCGTATACCAACAACAAACACCACCTTTTGCATCAAGACCTGGATATACTCAAAGACAGATGAATTAAGCGAAGAAGGTCTGGATGGCACAGGCAGAAGACTCCCTGATGAGGGTCTGTGCATTGGAAGAAGTGGGAAGAGGTAGTGAATGGGTAGAAGTGGGCAACGAGAGCCCCTGACAATGATGGTGATACAACTGAGCAGAGAGTGGGGCGGCACTATGACAGAATCTTCAAAACAGGAGCTGATCCAGCAACACTCAGGACCACAAGACCCAATTATGTACACAGATGGCTCAGCCGGCAGAGATGCAAACAAGTGCGGTTGGGGTGTCATCAGCTATCAAAACGGCAAGGAGATGGTGGAGAAATCAGCTCCCTACTCCACTGCCACATCGAGTATGAGGATAAAGATTGAGGCGGTTACAGTGGCCCTGATTTGGTTGGTGACGCAACCGGTGACACGCGCAGTGATACTATCAGACTCGAAAGGCCATACTCCGTAAGATAGAACGGTGCATGCTAAGAAGGGAGTGGGCCTCTCTTCTGAATAACTCTGGTATACAAGGTGTCACATGAATCTTCTGTCCAGGACATGCAGGCGGTGTCTAGGGCAACGAAACAGCTGATGCAGTGGCGGGAGGAGCTGTGTGGAACGACATGGTGATGACGAGAGACAGGGTTGAGTTGATAGGGCAGTCATGGACAGTCTACAGACTGATGGAAAGACAGAGGGTCGCGAAAATGCATCTGTGCAGAGGATGATAGATTTGAGAGTGACTAATGGAGAAGGAAGAATGCGTGTTCTGCCTGGAAAGATACGAAGAACACGAAATCAACATCTGACTGGGACTCTTGAGTGTAAATACGTTTGGAACGAGAACGGAGCACCTATGGCAATATCCCCTGTGTGATGATGTTGGTTCCTAGAATTAAGAATCACGATTTCATTCAAATACAACACGGACAAAGGCTATTTATAACTTACTTTAAAATAATAGGAATCTAATTCCTAATAGGAATCTTCCAATTCTTCTTGTTTCCTACTGCTCTTGCCACGAGGCGCTGCAGAGAGGCGGGATTCGATTCCTTGTTATCGCCAAGTGGAAGGCGTGTGCTTGTCGTTAGGTGTAACTTCCTGACAGTGTCAGAGACATCGATTGGTCGGCCTCTTGCCGATGAACCGGAGACGTGCATATGATATGTTCTTGCTGTTGGCTGGTCTTAATGCATTCTGATTAAATGACCAAACCACTTAATTTAGTTGGCGTCAATGTAGGCACTAACTGTGTTTGTCCCCACTATTTGCTTCAGCGTGGTGTTGCGGATCGTCTTTCCGGATGTATTCTTACACAGCGCATCTCACAGCTTTTCATCTTACTCTTATGTGTTTCTAGTAAGGACCAAGATTGGCTTTGTTCACACACTGTAGGAATAAACAGTGTATTAATTAACTTCCTCAAAGTGGAAGGACGCATGTTAGTGTTGTTTCAAAATCGGTGTAATTTCTTCCTCTTCGTTCATCCTCAGATCAAGGTCCCAGTTTCTCTTACAAAAACACCATTGTTGGTTAAGCTGTTTTATCTCCATACAGCTTTGATCTCATATCTGTCTCGTGGGGATATTATTGTTCTTTCTCTTCCTGTCTGTGGTTACAGCATTAAAAAGCCAGAAAAATACATAACTTAATGATTTAAGAGCAGGACTCTGTCAAGAATGCCAGCAGTCCACACCAAAAAGAGTAATGGTACAGTGGGTTCCATCCCACTGTAACATTCAAGACAACGAGGAGGCAGACAGACTGGCAAAAGAAGGTAAAAGGTAACCACAACCATATTCTAGTGTGACCTACGAAGAGTCCAAAAGGTTTATTAGGGACAGATATATGGACAAATGGGAAACAGAGCATACTGGATACACAAAAAATAATGCCTATTACCAGCTGAACAGAAGAGAGCAGGTCGTGTCTTCAGACTCCGCACAGGTCACAACAGACTGAGGTACCATCTATTCAATAAACTGAAGATAGGTGCTACTGACGAATGCACCTGTGGTACAGGGAAAATGACCGCAGAACATCTGCTGAAAAATTGCCCGACATACGAGGACCAGAAAAGCACATGTGGCCATCACCAATACCAACACTAGACAAGCTCTATGGCAGTGTCGACAGCCTCAAGATGACAGCTGCTTTTTTCGAACAAATTCAAGTTGACGTCTGACTGCGTACGAAGAAGAAAAAGAAGAAGAATCACCATGTGGATGTGGAGAAGAGTCATTGCAGCTCTGGGTCGCTGACCCTGACGCTAGCAATCAGCTCTGGGTCTCTGACCACTACAGCTCATGCACGGCTCAGCTTCTTGATCCCGTTTCTTGGTACATCTGATTTCTTGTTGTTAATAATCAACTTCACTGCACTCCAAGCGCTCAATCTCTCAACAAATGATCAAGGGTGTGGATACTGATGGTTCCTGTCGCTCGCTGGTTGCACTCACTCTTGCTCCGTATTCTCATGTACCCCACTGCGCTTGTCCTGCACTGTGTGAACTGCCGATTAATCTATTGATTGACTTCAAAATGTCACTCACAGTCATCTCTAATGTGATAATAATTATTTGTGCTTTTGGAGCCGATAGTTCTTTCGTTGCTTGGAATCCCGTCATGACTTAGACAGTAAATCGACACCAGACCCTGACGGTTTTATACTTCTACATTTGCTGTCCCCTCATGTTTTATCTAGACACTCAGCATCCTTCGAAGTATGCACTGAGCGCCGATATAATAACTGTTCTGACTAAAGAGGTCTTAAATTTCTTCATTGTCGTGCATTCAGGAAAATGTTGCTTGCTAGATATATAAATGCCAGATTGCCCAGATAAAACAAGGAAACTGCAAAAAACAAACAATTATTTTACATATGTTTCTATACATTTAAGAAACACAACCTGTAAATCAAATTACACTGCAAGCAAATAACATGTGTTGCTCATATCTTAGCTACTGTTTATTTCCATTTGTTTCCCCAAATAATATACTTCACTGCAACAATAATAATTATAAAGTGAATACAATTGACTGAACATTTTGCCACCTACTAGAAGAATTTCAATTTTAAATACTAGCTATGCCCTTGGCCCTTAATAGGCCTGTAATGTTACGTTTATTCTACTTTTCCCCCTTCATTATTGCTCCTTATGAAGAACATGACCACATCTGCAGCTGGTCACTTACATGCAGCATGCGGCAAAACACTAATACAGTATTTGCTCTGGTGGTACCTGTAGAAATGTGTTTATATGATAGCAATTATCCTCGTGTTAAACACTTTCTATTAATATTTTACAAAATGTTTGCTCTCGTCATCCACTTGGGTGAAAAAGAAATACACTATATATATATATATATATATATATATATATATATATATATATATATATATATATATATATATATATATATATATATAATATATATATATATAAATCGTGTTATTCTAAGCAAACAATTTTGGCTTGTCGAGTGAAAGAATCTGGATGAAGACAGCCATTTTGGTACACAGACGTCACAGACAAATGGAAGTGTCTACAAATCGGAAGCGTGATTAAATATTGATCAATTGCAAAAACTAATCTTGTTTAAAATACACTTTACTAGCTAACATGGGAAGGTCTAGAAGCAGGAGTAGATCTTCAAGTCATCGAACGAAGCGTAAAAAGAATCGCTCCAAATCTCGTTCAGCTTCCAAAGAAAGATCCTCAAAGTCAAGACAAAGTAAAAGCAGTCGAGTGAGGTCTCGGTCTAGAGATCGCAAGCGACCAGCAAGGTTCGTGAACAGTCGTAATCGCTTTCACATTGACTTGAATGCAGTAATTTGACTTTCAAAACCCTTGACACAGATATGATGCTATTGATTGTTTTCTGTTTTTTTCAAGAATCGACTGAAACCTGATTTTGCATGCCAACATTAAATAACGACTAAAGTAGAAGAGTCCAGAAGAGTGACTAAACGATTAATGTTTTTATTATTAATATTATATAATATAATGTCAATAATTTGTTGAAGACCTATACTCTACACTGCACTGAAAAGATGTTGATGTAACATTAACAAACAATCTACTTCAGTTTTCAGATGAGCGTCACTGCTATACTATTAAAATACACTACTACTAACTACATGTCTACAATAAATCAATAACAAACAGAAACCTCTCCTACCTAAACAGTAGACCTATTACTATTCATTAAACAATTGAAACCAGCTTCTTCCTACACTTTCAGATGTTAACCCTGTCTTCGTCGTTCGTTCTCAAACTCCTGCTACCAAGTCAAAAAAAGGGCTTTGTGTGTAGCAGGACATAGTCCAGAGAACGAAATGCGTTGATGTAGTTTACAGCTTGACTGTGATATTTGCACCCTTCGGTCCGACACATCTAACTTCAGCAGGAATTTTTTTAGTTCCGGGTTAGCATTCACTCCTCGATACCTTCTCCTTAGCCAGTCTGCCCTGTTGCAGCCTGTTATCCACGATCACCACATGGAGGTGAAGGGTCTTGGCAGCTGTGGGTCGCTGGCCCTGACATTAGCAGTCAGTTTTGGGTCGCTCACCGCTACAGCTCATTTACTGCTCAGCATCTTGATCCCAGATGTTAATTTGAAAATAATAAAATAAGTAAAGAAAGCAGTCGTTACTGATGTTATTGATATCTCCAGGAACGGTATGGGTGATGCCTACATGTGCTTTCTCTGTTCCTTGTATCTTGGACACCTTTGTAGCAGATGTTCAGCAGTGATTTTGTTTGTACCACAGACACATTCATCCGTGTGCCCAATTCTTAGTTTGTTGAACAAATGGTATCTGTTGTGATATGTGAGGAGTCTAAATATTACTACCTGCTCACCCCTGTTTAGCTGTTAATATGCCTCATTTGGTTGTTGCATGTGTGCTCTATTTCCCACTTGTTCCTATATCGACACCTGTTAAACCTCTAGTTTCTTTATAAGTTATACATATCATTGAGTTGAGGTAGCTTTCCACCTATTTTTGACAGTTCAGTCACGGTGAAACTATATTAAATTACTGTAAGAAATTATCATAATCTACATTTTGAATTGGCCCTATCATAAGGAAACTTGCTGGCACAAGCTGGGGAGCAGACGAAGGCATACTAAAGAAACTGTACACTGGAAGAGTGAGACCAGTTCTCGAGTATGGCATTGCGGCATGGACAACAGCAGCGAAGGCGAACTTCGATAAAGTTAACAAACTTCAAAACCAAGCCATGAGAATTATAACAGGTGGCATGAAGTCAACGCCAATTGTAGAACTTGAAAAGATTACAAAACTGCAATCCATGACCGACAGAAGAGACTGCAGAGCCCAGCTGCAGTCAGAGAAACTCCGAAGACTGACGGACCATCCAATGTACCAGAGACTAAACAATTTGGGAAATGGGAAACTAAAGCGGAGAAACTTTGCAGAAATAGCCAAAGCAAAGATGCACGAAGATCCCATAAACGCACTAACAACACCAAAACCCATCACTACTGTACGAAAACCTACTTGGAGGCAGGATATATTTCCAGAGGTGGTAGAAAATATACCAGGTATTGCAAACAAAAACTGCCAGACTGAAAAAGAAAGGAGAGACACTACCCTAAGCTTCATAACGAAAAGCTACCCAAGCATGGACTGGACCCATGCATACACCGACGGTTCTGTAACAAACACTACACAGATGGAGGGGCAGGAGCATTCCTGAACCTACCAAATGGCAGAAAAATAACACTGTCATTCGCTACTGGTAAGTACACAAGCAATTTCAGAGCAGAGGCACTGAGGGCGGCAGTGGAAGAAATGGTAACACACAGTGAAAATGAGAGCCATATAGTCCTGCTGACAGATGCTCTCGAAGTAGTCACAGCGCTAAAAAGCCAGAAAAACACTGAGCTTAATGACTTAAGAGCAGCACTCTGCAAACTGTGCCAGCAGTCCGCACCAAAAAGGGTAGTGGTACAGTGGGTCCCGTCACACTGCAACATCCAAGGCAACGAGGAGGCAGACAGACTGGCAAAAGAAGGTGCAAGGCTACCACAAACAGATACCAGTATGACGTACAAAGAGTCAAAACGGCTTATCAAAGCCAGATACATGACCAAATGGGAAACCGAACATACTGGTTACACCAAAAACGATGCCTATTACCAGTTGAACCGAAGAGAGCAGGTCGTTGTCTTCAGACTCCGCACTGGCCACAACAGACTGAGGTACCACCTATTCAACAAATTGAAGATAGGGTGTACCGACGAATGCCCGTGCGGTACTGGTAAAATGACCACTGAACATCTGCTGCAGAACTGCCCGACATACGAGGATCAGAGAGAGCAGATGTGGCCATTGCCAGTGGAACTGCAAGACAAGCTCTATGGTAGTGGCGAGAGTCTCAGGATGACTGCCGCTTTTTTCGAAAAAATAATGGTTACTGTCTGACTGTGTACGCAGAAGAAGAAGAAGAAGAATTGGCCCTTGCAGGAGACCCTAAGGAATTAAATTATTCAATTATGACAAAACATATCAAGAAAAAAAACCCACATCTTTACAGTTTTTGCAATAACAAAACTGTTTAGGGAGAAACACCATTTAAAAAAAAGAATATAACAATATTGCAATGAGATGAAATCTACTGTTTCACAACTCTTGAAACGGTGGTAATGCTTGTAGAGCATCACTTTTAGTTCTGTTTAGATCTGTATTTTTCAGACTCCCTAGTGCCGCAACCACTGACATTTCTTCTCTGAAGAGTACTACTTGTCTCTCTGTATTTTGGCTTGGCTTGGCTTCGTTCGTTCTCAATCTCATGCTACCAAACCCTGAAAGGGCTTAAGTAGCAGAATGTTGTCCAGAGAACGGAATGCGCTGTGTTGTAGTTTACAGCTTGACTGCGATATTTGCACTTTTCGGTCCAACACATCGGACTTCAGCAAGCATTTTTTGAGTACCGGGTTAGCATTCCCTCTTCGATCCCTTCTCCTAAGCCATTAGCAGCTCTGGTTTGCCGGCCCTGACGCTAACAGTCAGCTATGGGTTGCGGACCGCTGCAGCTCATGTTCTGTCCAGTTTATATTTCAATTACCATTACTGGATATCCACAAATGTGGTATAATTGGTGTTTCTAAATAATCATGTTTTTTTAAAATATCATTTCTGCAGAAGACGATCATTTTCCTCCAGCAGCTCAGATAGTGATGATGATCTTATTTTACGAGCCAAAAAGAGAGAAGAGGAGGAGAAGAAGGCAGAGATTGAACGACAGCGACTGTTGTAAGCATCACATTTTATTAGCTTTTGCCTCATCCTTATAATACTTTTTTTCAAATATGCATCTGTATTTCCACAGTTTGCTGAGGAGATTTGATTGGCAGATAGAATCACATGATGACATAAGTGGGTCATACTTTTCCTTGACTTTCTCCACGCTTTTTAGTATCCTTATTTACCCTGCTAGTTCTTTGACCTTTTCTTACTAGTATTTTTCTGTTTCTTCCATTACAGTTAATGTCTGGCTATATTGTTGATTACTTTCTGGAGGTCTGACCTATCCATCCCTCCATTTTCTGTTAGCAAGGAATGTGCTATGGTAAGAAAATTTTAATTCCAGAGTGTTGCAATCAAAGTTGAATTGTTAAAAGGTAGCGGACAGCGACTCAAAGTTGACTATCAGCTTCAGGGCCAGCGTCCTAGAGCTGACAAGACCCTTCTCTGCCTCTAAGTGGTGATCCTGGATAACAGGCTACAACAGGGCAGACTGGCTAAGGAGAAGGGATTGAAGAAGGAAGGATAACCTAGTACCCAAAAATGTCATGCTGAAGTCGGATGTGTTGAACCGAAAGGTGCAAATATCACAGTCAAGCTGTGGACTACGATACATCACATTGCATTTTCAAGACTACATCCTTCCTGCCACTGCCAAGTCCTTTTAAGGGCTTGGTAGTGGGAATTTGAGTTGAATGACGAAGAAGAAGAATTGTTAAAAAAGAGTTACATAATTTAGTAAATTAGTTAAAAAGAGTTACATAAAATTTTGTAAATATTTTATTTTGTAGACGGCAGAAGGAGCTTGAAGAAAAACTGATAGAAGAAGAAGTTGCTCGTCGGGTCGAAGCCTTAGTTAAACAGCGTGTAGAAGAAGAACTGGAGAAGCGAAAGGATGAAATCGAGGCTGAGGTCTTGAGGCGAGTGGAGGAAGCAAAGAAGATAATGGAGAAACAGATGCTAGAGGAGTTGGAGAAACAGCGAGAGGCTGAGATGGAGGCACAGAGGTTGAAGGAGGTAGGATCAATGTTGTCTTGGATTAAAGTCAGCTGCTAGGCTGGGCTATGTGGGAGGGCTGGGGTGCATGCTTGTTCAAATATTTGTTTTTAAAATTGAAAAAAGGTATTTATACTTGTTTAGAAAGTTCTAATGCACTGAAAATATAGATGTACGTAAGTCCGAAAAGTTACCAAAAAGATGTTGGGGAACATTTTATTGAGGTTCACTAATGTTTTGAACTTCGTGAAAAGTTATTAGTAGACAAAATTACAAAACTAAAAGAAAGCGTTGCTAAAATAAACACCATGGCGAACATGCAGGCAGCAATATAACCCTAAAGAGGAACTGATGGATAAAAAGATCCACTGAGCATGCAATTTACCCTATATCGTTTTCCGGTTCTGAATAATTTTGCTGTTTTGTATCTTTCAGTCCAGGGAAAGTTGTGCAATTTGTGTGTAAGTCAAAAGTGTTGTTCAAAATAAATTAATGCTAAACAAATTGAGCT
The DNA here is from genome assembly GCA_036924085.1 of Ariolimax columbianus. NCBI lineage: Eukaryota > Metazoa > Mollusca > Gastropoda > Stylommatophora > Arionidae > Ariolimax > Ariolimax columbianus. The sequence continues at coordinate 18,327,875 of JAVGWX010000021.1, forward strand.
AAAATGACGGATATTATTAAAGAACTTGTTGATGTTATTGTGTGTATGTTAGTTTCTGAGATACAAGAAAATGAAGGTGATGGTGCTAAAATGTAGCACAATCATATAGACTCACCCGCTAGGTGAAAAATGTACTATACTACTATCGATGTTTACCGTAATGGCTATATCTGTCACTTCGACAATAAACATAATTATTGTATCTACATAAACAAACTAAATAGATTTACCTCAGAAAAATCTTTTGCAGAAACTAAAATGCCTCATGGGTGAATCTTCAAATCCAAGCGAAAAACAGAAGAAATCCTTTCCAAAAATCTTTAACAAATTAAAATATCGCCATAGTTTTTGTCTAACTATACATGACAAAAGTTGGAACTTTCTACAACCAATAGAGCAGTATGTTCAGCTGTTCCTATGACATTAACCCGGTTGTTTATACCAAGTAAGATGGTCACTTTTCGGCCGATGTATAGAATTGCCGTCGGCTAACAACATATTCTCAGTTTGGCTGTGACATACGGTCCGTAGTGTGTTAAAGGTTAAATATTCTAAATAAAAATGATGTATTAGTACGAAACGTTTTAAATGGCAGTAATGTGGAGGTGGAAATTTAAGAGGAAAATAATTTTGCACACTCACCACGTCGTGTTTATTTCGACGTTACTTCATCAATTCTATTGCCACATACATTTCTTCTGTGTCCTAGTCAGAGTTTGAATCGGGTGTGTGTTGAACATCTATGAGTAATCCAGATACATGATTATTGGTCTGATCAAATAATAAATAATTTCTCTGGTCTTAAAGTCAAACTTTTCTAGATCTCAATATGTAGACTTTATAACTTAATAATGTTTTCTGATGTCCACATATTGGAAATAACTCTACAGTTAGACATGAACTATGCATGCATGATTCATTGGCAATCTTGTAGGTGATGTAAAAACCTAAAATTCTGCAAACTGACAGAACGCAACACTTGCATCAGAAGTCGGTTGTGTCGAGTAAAAATTATTTTATAGAGCCTAGCCAATGGAGCTGTAAAAAAAAGGTAAATAGGAAATGATCCAACTAGTAAAAAAAAATGACATCAACAAACTGTGATGCAAGGAGCAGGAGAATATTTTCCAACTTAAAAATAGAACATACAACTTGATAAATAGTATTCTACCAACTTGCAGCACCCTTCCCTGCTGGATGGTACAAGGGGATGGCGTGGGCTAGGGGTTAGGTAACATGGCTAACAATCCGAAGGTGCTGGGTTCGCTCGCCAATCACAGCACCTGCCTTTACCCCGGGAAGCAAACCCTTAGAAAATGCAGGAGGAAGCAGACCCTTACATAAAATGCATGCCGAATTCAGATGCACTGGGCTTGCAGGCGCAAAATAAAAACTGTGCAATGAATATCATCTTGGAAAAGTAGAGAAATAAGGTGAAAGCAAAAAACAAAAAATGGTACGACACACATGCGGTGGATGTACAAGAAACGGTATATGTCGTTAGCACAACAATCACACCTTATACAGCACCATTCATCAAGTATGTAATAAATGCAGATTTCTTTATTTGAAATGGAGTAAACAGTTTGGCAGCCTTGGTCAACTCTTTTCAGTCCTGGATAATTTTGCTGATTTGTATAAATCCATCTGTTCCAAGTGCAGCAATTCCTTATGTCAAAGTTCTATTCAAAATAAAATTAGTTAATATTGAACAAAGTGAGCTGAAAATTATGATCTTAACATTGTAAGACACATAATTACACTATCTATGACATGAAATATTCATAATAAAGATTATACATTAGTCAGAGCCGCTAAATGGCATTCATGAGGGTGGTGTAAAACCATTATCTCGTGTGTATTTTGGTTGTAATTCTATGAATACCATTATCACATATATTTCTTTGGTGTCCCAGTCAAATTTGAATCCAGCGTATGTGTTGAATATCTACGAATAATCCAGGTGCATGATCATTGGTTTGATCAAATAATAAATTATATTTTGGGTCTTGAAGTCAAACTTTCCTCGTGCTAAATGAGTTCACTTTATCAAAAGATACGATATGAATGATCACAGCATTGGTAAATATTGGCCTATCAGAAATAACTATATTAACGGAAGTTACACATGCATAGATTATTGGCAATCTTGTGGTTGACGTAAAAACCAGAAAGTATGCAAACTAAGTTACAGAACGTAACACATGTGTCAGAAGTCGACTATCAGTCTTATTGGACTGGAATTTACGTTTTTACGGCCGACATCGTGGAATCAAGAATAGTAAAAAATACAGTGAAAGAATGGCTTCTCAGAAACATAGCAACAAAAATCGGACATTATATTTCATTTGGATTAATCAGTTTAACCTTTCATTGAAATAGATGTTCACACTTCTTGTCTTTATCTGTAGCGTAGAAAAAGTGAGTAATATATATTCTTACAAGAACTGCCTGTTAGTTTTACAGTGTTGTGAACAGTAGATATTGTTTTCAGTCCACCACAGATGTCATCCTCTCTTGAGACATGACTGAACCATTTTTTTGTGCTTGTATTTAATGAATATTTTTCACTGTATCTTTTTTATCCTCATAATTGTAGTTTTTTTGTTATCCTAATTTTATTTAACATTTTTTGTTTGGTATTTATGAAACATATTTCTAGCCAGTGACATTGATCATTGGTAATGTCTGGGAAAACTTTGTTTAATTCAAGACATTTTTTTAAGTTTCAGCTATCAAAATTCTATAATCTTTGTAGAATCTAGGATTCATCATATCATCATGAAAGGATATTTGAGGCCTTATATGTCAGTATTCTGTGTTAAAATTTACTGACCAGATCTCCAGTCATCATGGACGGAATCGTAAAAGGAGTGAGGGATAGACATTGTAGACTCAATTCTTAATAATAATTTATTTTCTAAGGTAAAAGAATTATCCTCGCAACATTTCCTCAATTATAAGATCATAATTATTATCATTCGCTCCAATCGGAGCATTAGTCATCATTGGGGGGGGGGGGGGGGGGGGGGCGTTTTTGTTAGAATATACACCAAATGTTAATTTTTATGTTTCCTAAAATACATACTTCGATAATTATGTATCAGTCAACTCACAAGCATTTTTATATGACTTATCTTTATGCATCTTTTATTTTGTAAAATTGGTTCATATAGAGATATGCCAACTTTTTGATAGATGTTAAATTGCATTATCATTATTTGCATCATTGTGTCCCTTCTTCCATTAAGTTGGCTTCCTTGCAGGAAGCCTGCACTCAATCATTGATGTGCTCTTGCAGTCCTGGTGTGTTTAGCACTGCCTTATGCACAACCGTCATTAGCAGTCTTTTCCCATGCAGTAGTAGAAAGCATCTTCCGCTTTCTTTTCTCCCTAATGGGGGGGGGGGGGGGGGGGGGGGTGCTATGCAAGAATCATCCTATTACTAATATTATATGGGAATTCAGGGAAACAAGGACTAATACCTTGTTAAGATTGTTTAATTGCAATGTCAAGTCAGTCTTCCTGTATGGAGCAGAAACTTGGAGAAAGAACGACAAAGGCAATACAGAGAACAGTCATTTATCGATAGATGTGCATGGAGGATAATGGGTATAAAAGACATGGTGAGAAATGCAGAACTATGGGAAAGAAGCTAACAACAACCACTGGAGCAATAGATCAAATGTAAGAAATTGAGTAGGATAGGACACACTTTACGGAAATCGCTATCAAATGTGGTCAGACGTGCCCTGACATGGAATTCACAGGGGAAGATGAAGAGTGGTAGATCAAGAAACTCCTGGATAAGAGACTAAAAATGAACTTCCGTTTCCTGGATCTCATTTGGAGAGAGAAATCGCAGCTCAAAAACAAACTTGCTGGAGGACGGTTATTAGTAGCCTATTCCCCGAAAGAAGCGACGGACATTGATGAAGGATTATTAGTAGCCTATTCCCTGAAACATTGATGAAGGATTATTAGTAACCTATTCCCCGAAACATTGATGAAGGATTATTAGTAGCCTATTCCCCGAAACATTGATGAAGGATCAGCTATAATGCTCTGCACACACAGCATCTGTAGACAAATAGCCACTTTTATATTATTGACAATGATTTTTTGGGAGCAGTTTTGTTTAATCGTCCCAAAATTACCCTCTGTAAGTTGGGGTAGTATGTCATTGGTTATTAACTATCGTAGCTCTGAGGTGCAAGTGTGTTAAATATGTTGCCAAGTTTGCAGGCAGACCAGGAAAGGGATCTGTATCTACCTAAGGTACGTCCATTTTTCAGTATGTAGATGATGTCTTCTGCAGTTTGTTTAATTTTTTTACAATCTTACCTGAGTATGTGTAATCCTGTACTGTAATTCTGATGTTCATTTAGGCATATTATGTGCCCTATGCCAGGTAGCCAAAGGTCGTCTAAACTCACCTCTGTTTTTTTTGCCTTTGAGTACCATGCCGGACCAAGGTTTTATCGCAGGCCATCTATCCATCTCATTGGAGGAGGTCCGGGGTGACGGTTATAGGTGTACAGCCAACATGACGTCACTTTACATGTCCATCTATGTCAGGCAAGCGCAGCACGTATCCCGCCCACATGTACTTTCTTAGAAACGTGTCTACGACGTCACTTGATGCAGGTTTTACTCCTGATGCCAGTGTTGCGGATGTGGTCCCGTAATGAAAGTGACAGTGTTCTACGCTCCATTGCTTGTTGAGTAGAATGGAGCCATCCCATGCTAGTTTTTCGTAGGTTCCACACCTTTTAGCTATTATACCATGGCTGGAATGACCAGGCTGTTGAAGTTGAATCACACAAGCCATACCAAAAGTATGTGTACTTTTTGTTAACCTGAATGAAATTTTAGTCTGTACTTTATGATTGGTACCATGGGAGGAAAGAATAAGACACTGTATCCTTCCATGCATGTTGATATAGGCAACTAAAGAAGGTTGTGTATGGTGCTAGCAACCTCATCATGTAAAATGAATTGCTATAGAATTGATTCAGAAACCACCACCACTGCAAGAGTGTTCAGCAGTACCTTGATACAGGCTTCTTGTAGAAAACTGACTGCGGTGGTGACCCTATGCTCTGTATGGTGTGGAAAGGGCTCTAGGGAAACTTAATTGCTGTTAGAAATTGATGCCATTTTATAGACTAATATCTTGTCAAGCACAACACAACATACTGATCAAACAGCCAGTGTCAGATAAGACCATCACCTCGGTTTCCTCGTTGCTCTCCCTGGAAACCGGCTGTTTTCTTGGCAACCTGGCTAGCAAGGAGGGGGATCAACATGATCCCCGTAGTAGTGAGCGACACACAGATGATGAAGCCAAGCATAGCCTGTAGGGCCTCAGTCCACCTTCATCAGCACGCTCTAGATGTGCCTTCATCAGCACATTCTGGATGTGCCTTCATCAGCATGTTCTGGATGTGAGGAAGGGTACTGCAACCCGTCACTTAACATTGTTTTTAGGGTGCACAAAAGAGTAATCCTACTCATTGTGGGCAATCAACAAGAACAAAAATAGATTGTGCCCTGGATTGTTGCTATCACAGACAAGGACTTGTGATAGAGAATACACAAGCAAATGGAAAATATTAGAATATGGCATATATCTTAGGGGATCACATCCAAACTGCAGACTTTCACCAACAGATACTTGAGTCACATACTTCCTGCCATTTGGAATAACAAGCCTAACTAACAACAATGCAATACAAAATCCTCGACTTCAGTCCGGCAGGTGTGCCGCATGCGAGGTAGCCAACAATATCCTGTGTGTAGTCCGATCCTTCATTGTGTCGTACCATTTTGGACCTAGGTCTCTCAGCAGATCATCTTGCCATCATACTGGTTGGCGGACGCTTGTGCATGTATAATCCTATGACCACCAAAACATTCTGAGTATCCATCTGTTATCTGGCATGCACACCATGCATGTTCAGTGGTTTTTGTGAGACAACACGCCTCCACGACGTGTTGAAATAGGGTACGTTCTCTGATACCAGCATTGTGGATTCGGTCTAACAATAACCAATAAGGCTGAAGGTTAAGGTAGAGAGTAGAGAAGATGATGGTCCAAAACAGAATGTGTTGGAGAATGACTAGTATTCTTGTGGAGTCAAATGATAGATTCATTAGATCATTAAAAACCACAGAGCCATCTTAACTCCAGGCAGGGAATGCAGAGAGTGGTGCAATCAGAAAACAGAGGTTGAGGTTTATCTGTTGATAAATGCAAACACTTAGGATAGTGATGTTGACATGACTCAGGATAGTGATGTCGTCATGAATATTGATAGATCTGTGCTATGAAGTGAAACATCTGATTGGGGCTTCTGCTAAAGTGAGAGATTAGTTTGTTGCTGAGAGGAGTGGGGCATACAGGACAGCAACCTCCAGTATGAGAATGGAGATGGAAGTAGTGACCTCAACTCTGAGATGGCTATCCGAGACCTCTTTAACAAGGGCAGACATTGTGTCAGACTTCAAATCCTTACTTCGAAAAGAACGTATGGGCTGGCTAAGGGATTGGTGTGGATATACTGTCCTAATCTTGCTGTAGTTTTTTGGCAATGAATTAGTTGACATTCTTGCTTTGCAAGCATCCATTATGGACACATTGGATATGGATAAAAGTGACATTTTGAAGTTTATCAATGAACCAATGTTGGATAGTGACGTTGAAGCAGATAAATCAGAAATTTGCAGAGTGCAGTGAAATCAAGTGAAGGTCAAGTGGAGTGGGGCGCATAAGAGGATGGAGTAAGAGTGGGTGCAAATTGAGCTACAGGAACCATCAGTATCCACACACTTCGCGATTGAGCAGCTATGATTATGTCTGAAGTGCAGTGAAGTTGATTCTTAAAGGTGAATGGTAAAACAAAGACTATCTGAAGTGCTGAAAGCTGTATAGAACATTTGAAATGCTCAAAAGACATATAGAAGATCAGAAATGTTGAAAAGGCAAATAGAACATTTGATGTGTTGAAATTCTCAATGGACATATAGAACACCTGTAGAGCTGAAATGCTGAAGGGGAATATAGAAACCTGAAGTGCTGAAAGAGCATATAGAAACTTGAAGTGTTGAAATGCTGAAATGGCATATAGAAATCTCAAGTGTTGAAATGCTCGAAGGGCATATATAAACCTTAAGTGTTGAAATGCTCAAAGGGCATATAGAAACCTTAAGTGTTGAAATTCTCAAAGGGCATATAGAAACCTCAAGTGTTGAAATGCTCAAAGGGCATATAGAAACCTAAAGTGTTGAAATTCTCAAAGGGCATATAGAAACCTCAAATGTTTAAATGCTCAAAGCTGAAAGGGCACATTTCCAGTCTGGTTTCTAGGAGTATTGTGTATGTGGCAATAATGAGAATATCACCACTACCAAACTGAGGCCAGTTAACATTGTGGTCTAATTCGTCTAGAGTAGAATACTCTCCAACACATGCCTTTGCACACATTTCTTCAATCATAGTTGAGCCAGCATCTTGCAGCGTGTGGATTAATCTTTCAGGTTTGAAAGAAAGCCTTGTAATCAATATTTATATGTTAAACAGGGAAAATAGAGCGCATAGGTGTAGTGGTGGATTAATCAGTTAATCAAGGATTATAGTGCTGACCCTCTCTTGAATATAGTTCTTCTAAAACTGCAGAGGGACTATAAGATAGCTGGACATCCCACCTCATGTCATAGTTCACACTGTTAGCAAATAATTGATATCACCGCCAGCTTTATGTGTTTCTAGATAATCAAGTCAATGTGCAGGATTTATACTTTTGTTCTTTATGAATACTTGTAATGTTCTTATTCTTATTTCATTTCTATTTCTCCTGATTGTATGTTTTAGGATTGTCCTGTGTTTCATTTGCTCTTTGGGTACCAAAACAAGGGGTACTTTATAATGCTGGCTGCTATTTGTGAATTTGTTTCTTTCTTTCTACTTTGATGATCCTGTAATGTTTTTTTTATGAATGCTTGTATGTTCTAGCTATCTCCCCCTGCCATTCCTCCTTGCTTTCAGCAATTTATTAAAATTGCATTTTGCTTTAAATTGAAGCATTGTATTACTGCGCTAGTCGTACTCCACGCTCATGATCATTTCTGCATTTGTGAATTCACGCCCATCTTAATCTGTCTTCTGACAAATTCACACCCATCTTAATCTGTCTTCTGACGAATTCATACACATCTTAATAAGCTTATCTTCTGATGAATTCACACCCGTCTCAATAAGCTTGTCGTCTGATGAATTCACACCCGTCTCAATAAGCTTGTCGTCTGATGAATTCACACCCGTCTCAATAAGCTTGTCTTCTGATGAATTCACACCCGTCTCAATAAGCGTGTCTTCTGATGAATTCACACCCGTCTCAATAAGCGTGTCTTCTGATGAATTCACACCCGTCTCAATAAGCGTGTCTTCTGATGAATTCACACCCGTCTCAATAAGCTTGTCTTCTGATGAATTCACACCCGTCTCAATAAGCTTGTCTTCTGATGAATTCACACCCGTCTCAATAAGCTTGTCTTCTGATGAATTCACACCCGTCTCAATAAGCTTGTCTTCTGATGAATTCACACCCGTCTCAATAAGCTTGTCTTCTGATGAATTCACATACATCTCAATAAGCGTGTCTTCTGATAAATTCACACCCGTCTCAATAAGCTTGTCTTCTGATGAATTCACACCCGTCTCAATAAGCTTGTCTTCTGATGAATTCACACCCATGGTAACAAACTGTCTTCTGCATTTGGGCGTAGATATGAATTAGACAGAGCACCATGCTTGGACTTCCCTGAGTCATTTACCCACATAAACCTGAGTAGACCGGAGCATGTTGCTACAAAGTTATCTGTTAACATATAAGATGCTTCTCTGTGTTGCATATAAATCTTAGCTGAAAAACACCACAGAATGGTAGCCAGCCTCCTTTTTTTAATTTTCAGCTTCGGCCAAATTGATTTCAGATTTCATTGTTGATAAGAAAGACTTGTTTATTTAACTACTTGTTCATAGACTTTCCTGGAAGTTAATTAACCTTTTAACCTTTAATTAACTTTTATTTGTTATGTTAATTTCCATTATCACTCACATCAGATTATACTGACCTCATTGCCAGTAGGGTTTCTAGGAGCATTCTGTGTGTGGCAGAGATATCAATTGGGCCACTGACATACTGGCAGCATGTCATATGAGTTGACTAACAATACTGGTAACCCTCGAGAAGGATCTCCCACTCCTGAGATTGCATACCTTGCAGTTGACACAGGGCAGTAGCCTGCTAAGTGTGGAGTAGCTTTCTGGAGGATTGAAAGAAAGTTTTTAGAAATATTACCCCAAATATGATACAAGAAGAAAAGAAGAAATAATTTACATGGGCATCTGATGGATAAGGCGAAGAAAGTTAAATACTAACATACCTGTAGGTTATTAGTGCAATAACTGAAAAACACTTTCAACCCCAAGCATATCAGATAATGGATGTTCAACCTGTAGAATCAATGCTGATGTCATATCATTGTAATTTTTTCACTGGCTGTTATCACATGCTTGATTTTTAATATGCAAAATGCGGAGAAGCATCGCAGCATTAATCCTAGCTGCATGTTATCAACATTTTCAGGAGGAGGAGAGAAAGAAACGAGAACAGTTAGAGCTGATTATGTTAGAGAACAACAGAAAAATTGAAGATGCCCAACGAAAGCTGGTAAGTACATCTGTGTCCTTCGTGATGTAACATTTACAGACTATGCATCATTTGTCAATATTCACATGTCTTTCTTCTTCCTTTGGCGTTTATTCTGAAAAGGACGTTGTGTTTAGTCACATATCTTCTTCCTTCGGTGTTCATTCTGAAAAGGACGTTGTGTATAGTTACATATCTTTTTTCTTCCGTCGTCATTCAGGAAGGAAGACTAACATCTGGTCAGGCAAAATATACTGATCAGACATGTTAGTCAGGGTTGGGCAAAACATACTGGCCAAGACCCAAATTTTGACTTCCTTGTAGCCCTTTATGGAATCGGGCTGTTTTCATGGCAGCCTAGCTAACGAGGTGAGAGATCGACTTGATCCCCGTAGTAGTGAGCGACACGCAGATGAAACCAAACAGGACAACTGCCTGGAGGACCTGGTTCCAGCTTCATCAGCACACTCGGGACGCGAGGAATTCTACTGGAACCTGCCACTTAACGTTCTTTTCAGGGCACACAAAAGAGTAAACCTACTACTCGTTGTGGGCATTCGAAAAACAACAAGCACCTCCGCCGTTCATTCTGGAAAGGATGTTGTGTCGTAGGGTACGGCGAGGTTACAATATCTGCGTCTTTCACTTCGACACATCCAATTTCATCGGACTTTTTTGGGTTCTGGGTTTGCTTTCCCACTGAACTTCCTATTCTCTGCAGCTGGCTTCCAGGGCTACCACTTGGAGGTGGAATATTATATTAGTCGGCTTTGGTACACTGAGCCTGATGCAAGCAGCTGAGTCGATGGCTGCTGTCAGCTCATTCATCGTGCTGCATCTTTGGCCCCGTCACCTAGTACTTATCCATCCACCAATTAGGGTGAACCTCATTTCTTCTGTTAGAAAGAACAGTTTAGTCATAAGAAGGCCAGATGGGTTCAAGATGCTGAGCAGCGCATGAGCTGCAGTGGTCAGCGACCCATAGCTGACTGCTAGTGTCAGGGCCAGCGAAATAGAGCTGCCAAGACCCTTCTACACCTCCACGCGGTGATCCTGGATAACAGGCTGCAGCAGGGCAGACTGGCTAAGGAGAAGGGATCGAAGAGGGAATACTAACCCGATACAGACCACCTATTCTGGTTGAGCTTGATAAGGTTATCAACTACCTCTCAAATGGCAAAGCACCAGGGGGAGATGGTATCCCACCCGAAGTCATCAAATGTGGGAAATCAGCTGACGTTTGATCTTCTATGCCTCTGCTGGGAGGAAGGCGCATTCCCTCAAGATATGCGTGACGCCATCATTGTGACTATTTACACAAACCAAGGTGACGGCAGGGACTGCAATAATTATAGAGGGATCTCGCTCCTGAGCATTGTTGGCAAAGTTTATGCCAGCATGCTACTAAACAGGTTGAGACTGCTCGCGGACAGGGTGTACCCAGAATCCCGATGTGACTTTAGAGTAGGTAGATCAACAACGCATATGATTTTCTTGCTTTTCCAAATCGAGGAGAAGTGCAGAGAACAAGACCAGCCGCTCTTTATAATGTTTCTAGACTTCACCAAGGCCTTCGACTCGGTTAGTAGGAAGGGTCTATTCGAACTCCTCAAGAAGATCGGCTGCCTCCTAAAACTGCTTAGCATGATAATTTCTTTTCACACTGATATGAAAGGCTCAGTTCTATAACACGGATAATCTTCAAACTCTTTTCGCATCATGAGTGAAGCAAGGATGTACGCTCGCGGGATCTTCTTCTCCATGCTATCCTATGTTTATGACACATTTTATGGACGGTGTTTATCTGCACACCAGGTCAGATGGGTGGCTGTTTAACCTATTCCGACTGAGTGCGAGGAACAAGGTGAGGATGGTGCTCATTAGGGAGATGCTATTTGCGGATGATGCAGTTCTAGTGACCAATAGTGAGGAGGCCTTGCAGAGACTGGGAGACAGATTCGCCGAGGGGTGCAATCAGTTTGGGTTCTCCATAAGCCTGGACAAAGTTCTGCGTACATGGCATTGCCACTAGCCCTCCATAAAGATTGATGGCATCACTCTGAAGGTCGTCAACAGTTTCACTTATCTGGGGTCTGCCATCAGCAACACTCTCTCGCTTGAGGAGCAGGGCAAGTACCGTCATAGCCTGTCTCACGAAGAGAGATGGGGAAATACTGAGCTGTCTCACTACACCCCAAGGTCCGGGTCTATCAGACGTGCGTACTTGACACTCTCATGTATGGAAGTGAGACTTGGAGCACTTACACTAAACAGGAACAGCGGCTGAACACCTTTCACATGAGGTGTCTATGGCGTATATTGGAAATTTGGTGGCAAGAGATAGTGTCACATAATACGGTCTGTCAGAGAGCAAACACTCACAGCATGTACTCGTTGATGAGCCAGCGACGTCTTCGATGGTTGGAACATGTTTAAAGCATGGAAGACGATAGGCTGCTAAAGGATGTCCTTTATGGACAGCTAGTTATTGAAGTTAGAAGAATCGGCTGCCCCACAATGCGATTCAAGGACATATGCAAGAGGGACATGAAGTTATGCGACATCCCATCCGAGGGCTGGGAAGATATTCCTCGGGATTGAACTATCTAGAGACAGTTGGAGAGGGCATAGTGGCTGCTGCCGCTCGCAGAGGTATTGTTGCTGCCAAGAAAAGAGAAAGATAAGATATCAAGGAACAGCCAGGCAAGTCAGCCTCCTCAGAAGGGTTGTACGATCTGTGGCAGGGACTGTCACTCGTGGATCGGCCTTTACAGCCATAGTAGACAGTAGTGTCGAAATACAGGAGACATAGCTGGACAAAACTTACAGGGCACCGCGCGAATGGTCTATAGAGACTGAGGCGCCTATTGATGATTCTATGGTATTAACCCGGTAGTTTATAAACGATAAACAGACGACCATGGAGCTGATGTCGTAGCACGCCATTGGAAACAGATGCAAATCTGTTCCGCCACCTTTGTGTGTCGGTGCGATAAAGGTTTTTAAAAAAAAAACGCTTCCACACACACAAAGAGAGGAAGTGAGAGAGAGCTACATACATATATTTATATAGAAGGGGTCGCTGTATTTGATAGTATATTAGTATCCATATGCAAATTCATTAATTTGTTCCACATTTGAAACTTTTTTCTACAGGCTGAAGAACAATTGAAGCTCGTTGAAGAACAACGCAAAATTCTAGAAGAAAAGCAAAGAATGGAAGAAGAGGAAAAGAAACGATCCAAGAAATCCCAGGAGATTATTCTGAACAAGAGAAACGCTCGACCCAGGCTATCTTTTTCACTTGGCGGGAAATAGCAGCAGCGTTTGAAATGGTCTTTCATTGTGCGTACATCTCTTGTGTGGTGCTGTATTCCTTCCTGGCAAGCTTGATGGAGCAGATAGGTCACCTGAACACCTGAAATACTTGATTTCCATGACAGGCATTTTTGAGGATGATGTGGGCTGAACGTTCACAACTTGGCACGGCATTACCTCTGGCTTTGTTTGAGAATCAGCGTGTTTGTGCATCACCTTTGTGATTGGTAGCTGGTAGCTTGTTCATCAGTCACATTAAGGTCAAGAGTGCTTATAAGTCACCTTGTGATTGAAGATGATCTTCAGTCACCTTGCGGTTGAGGGTGTCCATCAATCACTGTGTGATTGAAGTTGTTCGTCAGTCCCGTATGATTGAAACTTGCGCACGCTCATGAGTTAAACCTGCTAAAGTATTGGAAAGAGAAGACACAACTAACGGCAAAACAATACCAAAACAGTTTTTTTTTTTGTTAGCTTCATTCATGTTCCAGAAAAATTAGCTATGCTCCAGGAAAATTAGCCATGTTCCAGGAAAATTAGCTATTACCATGAAAATTAGCCATGGTCTAGGAACATTAGCCATGTTCCAAGAAAATTAGCCATTATCAGGAAAATTAGCATTTCCTGTAGTGATTATTTCATTTTGTTATTCGGCCTCGGGCCAGTCTTGATTCTATGACTTCATCAAATAGGAGTAACTTGTCAGGTAAAAAGGGATAAGGTCGTCCCATAGTGGACACTCCTGTCAGGGATGAAGTGTTTGAGATTTCATTGTGCAAGGCCATATCTTGTTTAATGAAGTGAAGTGACCAGTGCCCTTCCTCGCTGCTTTTCCTTCTCTAACAGAAAGCCAGGCACCCATTTTATATTTGAATTGACTAGAGTATATCGGTTACAGGAGTTAAGCCATATACCCTTACTGTGAAAAGCAAGTGCTCTACCACTAGGCTAATCAGACTTTTTGTTGTAAAGACTGAAAGACGAGATAATCTTTTTAGGAGAATACATTTTTATAAGAAATGGCAAGTTGAGATTTAAATTGGTGTCTTTGTATAGATTTCCATTGCTGGTCTTTGATGGTGTTGGGATGAAACAGGCGTCCAAAGACGGTAGGAGTTTGTTGGGTCATGTATAAGTTGAGCAGGGAGCAGGTTAGGTGGTTTGTGCAGCTGCCAGCACCTATGTGCTGCCCAGATTACAGTGTTGCCGTTTCTGCTTAACAGAAGACAATAAAAGGTAAGCTCATAATTTTGCAGGGACTTCCGTCAAGGATCAAGTGTTATGATTTTTGTTTTGGTGAGATGGTGTAAAAGGGCAGTCCTATGGCAACAATTACCGTCGGGGACGAAGATGACTTCATGGACTAAGCCGCAGCCTGTGGGGGGAGGGGGGGGGGTGTGGCCTGTTCCCTTCTTTCCTGTTTTTACTTTCCCCAAACCATACGTTAGGTACCCATTTACAGCTTGGTCGACTGGAGGAGCAGTCGCACCAGGCACGAACTGCAGCTTTTTTTGTCCAGTGATCTCTGTGGCGAAGTGGTCAAGCCGGTTGCCTCGTGTTCAGAAAGTCTGGGTTTGAATTCGAGCTGCGACGATCCGTTCATGATTTCAATTGTTTTGGAGATCCCTAGGTTCATCGCTGGAGTTACGGAGTTTGGGCTTTGTGCGATGGTTTCGGCAGGCGGTATTCCTTTCTGCTGAGAGAGACCGAGCCATATGGGGAAACCCAAGGCGATAAAGTTGAGCCCTCACCTTTAATCTGTCTGTCTGTGAACTCGAACCTCTAACACGCTGTAATCCAAGTATAGTGAGCCAATTTGCTTCCTTGCTGACTTGCATCCCCTAACTCTAGGTCAAGTACCCGTTTACAGCTGTGTGTGCTTGAGGAGTTGTTTATTTCTACTAAATCGACTGGAAACCTTTTTTATGAGAAGCAGTCGCTCTAACTACTTCAAATCTCGCACCATTGATATAATGTCAATTTTCAATGTCAAGATGAAGTTTTTGGGACATTTTGTTCTTTAAGTGATCCACACCACTTTCAACCACATACAAGATCTTGTTGGTTATATCATAATCTGGGCCATGTAGCTATATCTAATGTTGTTGTATAATGTCTGTCGGGTTGATTTTCAGGGTTCGTGATGTTGTATTGTAGTGTGCAGCGAGGCTGCGATATTGCGCCGTTCAGCCCGACATGTTTGATTTCAATTGGCCTTTTTTTGGTACAGAGTTTGCCTTCCAAATGCGATTCCTATTCTCTTAGCCAGACTGCATTACTACAGCCTGCTTACAAGGCTGCCGCTTGGAGGTGGAATAGGGCCTTGGTCAGCTTTAGTTCATTGACCCTGATGCAAGCTATGAGTCGCTGGCTACATTCAACTCATTCACTGTGCTGCATCTTTGGTCCCATGTTTATCAATTATTTATGTGGTCAGAGTCCTGTTTGGAGATCAGATACCCTAACTTGAATATTTGTATTCAATCGGGCAAGGTTGTCTGATGCCTGGTAGCCAATATCTGCTTGAATCTGTGCCTGTCCTTCTCCTGGTGCAGGTCACCTCTACATCTCGGAGATTGCATGGGTGGTTGTAGTTGTGTGGCCACTCGAAAGACACCCTACTTGTCCATCTATCATCAGTTATTCAGACCACATGGCCGGCCCACGGCATACAATCAATAGTACGCTCAGGCGACCAGGGCCTGTCGCGTCAAATGACATATTGAAACCAAGTGCGAACACAGCCTGACAAGCACGGCCATCTTGCTAAAATCTAATCCCTTAAAAAAATCTACCACGTCATTTCATTGCTCTCCGAGTGACTGACGACTTCTCGTGCCCAACGAGATGGCTGCCTCTGTTATAAACAACGATAGATAGCCCGTCAAATCCAATATTCGGTCGATTTCTAGTGCTTTAATTGCACCTTTTAGCAAGCTGCAGAGAGACTTTTGCCATTACCAGTAGCCAAGTACGAAGAGTCTAGATGACAGACCGTCTTAGGCGCATGCTGACATCTTCTGACTGTTAACCCGATGAATACAATTTTTAATGAGTGTTTTTGAAACTGTTTAAACTGTTAACACAATATTGCTGAAAACTAACGTTCTGGTGGTTTATCCATATTATGTCCCTTTCTTGAAAATGTTGGTCCCTGATTCATTCCTTTTAGCAGCGTATGTGGGGTGGTTTGTTCCCGTTAATATGTATCATCCTTCCTGTGTTTTTTTCTTCGGCAGGAACATAGAGGTCACTACTGCAGTTGGCTCCTAGTAAGAAGTGTGGTTCAGAGTATCTAAATGGTCATGCAGTGGGGGTTTCTGTAGCACTGTTTTTTACATGACGATGTTGCTGTCCTCATAACAACTTTCTTGTCCAATATGTTATTCCATGACCAGCATTGATGTAATGATAACATGTAATCTATAATCCTGTAATCGGACATATCGAGTGTCTGATGCAAAGTAGCCAAATGTTTAAACTCATTTCTGTATTTTGCCTTGAAAAGTACCATATTGGTGCCAGGTCTTTACTCAGGCCTTCATCTCATTGGTGGATGTCTGAGTGGGCCCTTATCGATGTAGGGGCTACCAGGACATTTCTTTTTGTGTCCATGTGGTTCCAAACATAAGCACTATGTACCTGGCTCATCTACATTTTCTTAACAATGCAGCATCTGCAACATCATAGGAGGTAGTTCAGTACCTTCTTTCAGCTATGTCAATTCAATCCCGTAGAGATTGTTGGTATTTTTAGATAAATTGCTTGTTAAGTATCTCAAATCTTCTCTGTGTCTGCTTTTCGTAGGTTCCATACCTTGTAACCATATATTTCAGTGTTCGCCAGCGTTATGTTGTAGTTTACAGCAATATCTGAGCCTTCATGGATCACTGGCCCTGATCCACGCAGCGAGATATGAGTCACTGGCTGCTATTAACTCACTCACTGCTGTATCCTTTACCCATAACTAGAATAGCCATGCTATTGAGGATGTGAACTCTTGCCTTATCGTTTCTTATCTGTTTATGTATAGGTTTGACTCGATTGAAGCTGAACTATCTTGCTGCTATCCTACGTGGAATCACACCATTTAATTTTAGAGAATTTTTTTATTTCTTCTCCGTTTTCAATGGGATAAATTCCCATCTACAGTTCCCCTTGTGGACATAAACTGTTTACTATGTATTGAATTGTCTTGTTTTTAACATAAAAAGGGAAAAAGTAAAGATTCTGTTTCAAGACATGAGAAATATGGTGTTAGGCCCATATTATTTGGTGACCCATGGCACATAATAAATGATGTGTTCAGTATCACACAGAGCGCCTTTACACCCAGATTTTTTATCGGACCCAATTTCTATGGCTGTGTCGTCCGCAGGAGCCGGTTTGTGGTCAGAAAAAAATCCTGCAAAAATTAAATGTAGTCCCATCCGGGATGGCGTGTTAGAAGCTTCATTATACGCTGTCTCTTCATTTCGTGAAATTTCTGAAGCTTACCACGTGTTCACTTCTGTTAAGCTGATAATATGTCTCATTTTGTTTGGGGTACCTGAATGCTCCTCTTAATTGTTCCTGTACCTGCTTCTGACACTTCTTTGCCTCGTACAGGTAAGTATTATTTATAATTAGTCTGAAGGTTGTCGAACGACTTTCTTCCCTTTGCTGGAGTAGTCAAGGTTTTTATTAGCTTGAGAACTGTATGCTGCTTCGCTACTGCTGTCGTTAAATTGTGTGCTGGCTATGTTTGTTTATTTCACCTCCAACAGAAAAAAAATAAATGCCTTACTGGGGATTCGATCCGCTGCCCTCCTTGTCAGCAGGCAGGCATCGAACCCATTCAGCCACACGCTCTTTTCGAATGGTTGTGATACCTGCCTGCTGGCATAGAGAGCAAGGAAATGAATCTTCGGTAAGGCAAATGTTGTTTTTCTATTGGAGGTGAAATTAACATTTCATACCCAAGACTTGACGTAGTGGGTTGGTAGTCCTCAGCCTCTTGACTATCTATGGAAATAAAGTTGTACGGCAGTTTATAGTTGATATATTGCTGTATTTTCCCTTCTATTTGTTCTCTCTCTCTCTCTCTCTCTCTCTCTCTCTCTCTCTCTCTCTCTCTCTCTCTCTCTCTCTCTCTCTCATTCTGTCTATAAGTAAATATTGTATGTGCTCTTTACTTGTTTATTTTTATGACTTCTCCCCTCATTTTCCTTGATCACCCCTCTCTCACTTTGTTGTATTATTTGTTTATTCTTTCTGTCAACAATACACCAATATTTCATCCTCTTAGTTTTTTTTGTTTTATCCTAATTTTCAACCTCTGATCTCCCAGTTGAACCTGGGACACCCTACTGGGGAGTAAAGAATATGCCCAGTTGTAAAAGGTGGCTAAAGAGAGCTGTGTTATGCATGTTGATAGCAGCCTCACAGTGTAAAAGAAATTACTGCAGAACCCACTTTCTTCTACTTCTTCAATCAACTGATGCTGTGCTTCTAGTCCTGTGAGGTTCACGAAAGAGACTGAGTTTCACGTCTTTGCCGGACCGTTACAGTTTTTCGAGCATGGTCCCCGGGCCAGGCTGCCTCTCTTTGGTCTTAAATAAGTAGGGCAGTCCTGCAGGATATGCTCTAGTGTTTGCTTGGGTGCTCCACAATCGCACGTGGGGGTGAATGCAAGACCCATTCTGTGGAGGTGGGCCTTGACTTTGCAATATCCTACTCTGAGTCTGAAGATCTTTGTCTGCCCATCTCTGCCAAGTTTGTTTATGCTGTCATTTTCTGGCTTGTATTCTTTGTGCTGGTCTCTCCATTCCGTCCTCATGGATAGTTTGATGAGTATCTTTGCTTCTTTATAGCACCACAGAAACCATTGAAAAAGTATGCAAATTGATTTTCGCAGGTTTCCTGAAGGAGACTAACTGTACTAGTGTATCGCTACTCCTGGTGGAGTGAAAAAAACGTCTAAATGCAAACTCTTCCTATAAATGGACTGACTCCTTCCCTTTCTGTAATACATCAATTATTCCTGGCGATCAAAACATAAGTAATGACCCAGTGACCAAACTAGGATAAAACGAAACTCGTGTTGCAGCTACAAGGCCTTTGTCAGAGGCAAAGAACAAACAAAATTAATAACAAATCACACCAAAAAAAAGACATGTTTTTTGAAGTGATACAATGTGCTTTGAGTTGGCAGCCATTACTAGGAAGTGGCCAGGAATGTGTAAGCCACAGTATGCCAGTGTGTATTATCTGTATGATCCTGGCTGACTTCTTCATGTACTCCTTTGATGTCTTGTCTTTCTGTAACTTTCTTCTTATCTTCTGTTTGGAGCATATGAGGAGCATAGGACATCATCTGCAGCAACTTCTTGAAGCATACCCAACCCTCTTTAGTCATTTACATCTTACTTGAAAGTTTATAGTGGATCTGTTCTTAGGTAGCATAGTTGCTAGCTACATACACAATCCTCTTTAGTCATTTACATCTTACTTGAAAGTTTATAGTGGATCTGTTCTTAGGTAGCATAGTTGCTAGCTACATACACAACCCTCTTTAGTCATTTACTTTTTACTTCAGTGTTTATAGTGGTCGTGTTCTTGAGACCATGGATGCTAATTAAGTACTCACCTCTCTTTAGCCATTTATGTCTTTAAAGTTTAAATTGTCACGCTCTTGGGTAGTATCGTTAATAGCTACATACACAACCCTCTTAGTCATGTACACCTTACTTGAAAGTTTAAATTGTCCCTTTTTTGGGTACCACGGTTGCTAGCTGCATACACAGCCCTCTTTAGTCATTTACATCATACTTGAAAGTGTATAGTGGTTCTGTTCTTGGGAGCACTATCATTCTCAACGTACCTTTCATGTTATTTTGCCATCACTTGTAAGCCTTCTTTCTTCTCTTCTGTTTTGACATTTTCTGCTTTGCCACAATGTACTATTGCCCTGTCACATGTAGACATTAAAGCTATTGAAATTAATATTGTTGGAAATTATTCTTAATCTTTGCATGGTTGCACTATGTGCTTTGTTAGTTGTGAAGTTATGGTTCATGAGTTATGGTTCATGGTTGTATTATGTGCTTTGTTAGTTGTGAAGTTATGGTTCATGAGTTATGGTTCATGGTTGTATTATGTGCTTTGTTAGTTGTGAAGTTATGGTTCATGAGTTATGGTTCATGGTTGTATTATGTGTTTTGTTAGTTGTGAAGTTATGGTTCATGGTTGTATTATGATTTTTGTTAGTTGTGAAGTTATGGTTCATGGTTTTATTATGGGCTTTGTTAGTTGTGAAGTTATGGTTCATGAGTTATGGTTCATGGTTCAATTATGTGTTTTGTTAGTTGTGAAGTTATGGTTCGTGGTTGTATTATGTGTTTTGTTAGTTGTGAAGTTATGGTTCATGGTTGTATTATGATTTTTGTTAGTTGTGAAGTTATGGTTCATGGTTTTATTATGGGCTTTGTTAGTTGTGAAGTTATGGTTCATGAGTTATGGTTCATGGTTCAATTATGTATTTTGTTAGTTGTGAAGTTATGGTTCGTGGTTGTATTATGTGTTTTGTTAGTTGTGAAGTTATGGTTCATGGTTGTGTTATGATTTTTGTTAGTTGTGAAGTTATGGTTCATGAGTTATGGTTCATGGTTGTATTATGTGTTTTTGTTAGTTGTGAAGTTATGGTTCGTGGTTTAATTATGTGTTTTGTTAGTTGTGACGTCATGGTTGTATTATGTGTTTTTGTTAGTTGTGAAGTTATGGTTCATGGTTGTATTATGTGTTTTGTTAGTTGTGAAGTTATGGTTCATGAGTTATGGTTCATGATTGTATTATGTGCTTTGTTAGTTGTGAAGTTATGGTTCATGAGTTATGGTTCGTGGTTGTATTATGTGTTTTGTTAGTTGTGAAGTTATGGTTCATGGTTGTATTATGATTTTTGTTAGTTGTGAAGTTATGGTTCATGGTTGTATTATGTGTTTTGTTAGTTGTGACATCATGGTTGAATTATGTGTTTTGTTAGTTGTGAAGTTATGGTTCATGGTTGTATTATGATTTTTGTTAGTTGGGAAGTTATGGTTCATGGTTGTATTATGTGCTTTGTTAGTTGTGAAGTTATGGTTCATGAGTTATGGTTCATGGTTCAATTATGTGTTTTGTTAGTTGTGAAGTTATGGTTCGTGGTTGTATTATGTGTTTTGTTAGTTGTGAAGTTATGGTTCATGGTTGTATTATGATTTTTGTTAGTTGTGAAGTTATGGTTCATGGTTTTATTATGTGCTTTGTTAGTTGTGAAGTTATGGTTCATGAGTTATGGTTCATGGTTGTATTATGTGCTTTGTTAGTTGTGAAGTTATGGTTCATGGTTCAATTATGTGTTTTGTTAGTTGTGAAGTTATGGTTCATGGTTGTATTATGTGTTTTGTTAGTTGTGAAGTTATGGTTCATGGTTGTGTTATGATTTTTGTTAGTTGTGAAGTTATGGTTCATGAGTTATGGTTCATGGTTGTATTATGATTTTTGTTAGTTGTGAAGTTATGGTTCATGGTTTTATTATGTGCTTTGTTAGTTGTGAAGTTATGGTTCATGAGTTATGGTTCATGGTTCAATTATGTGTTTTGTTAGTTGTGAAGTTATGGTTCGTGGTTGTATTATGTGTTTTGTTAGTTGTGAAGTTATGGTTCATGAGTTATGGTTCGTGGTTTAATTATTTGTTTTGTTAGTTGTGATGTCATGGTTGTATTATGTGTTTTTGTTAGTTGTGAAGTTATGGTTCATGGTTGTATTATGTGTTTTGTTAGTTGTGAAGTTATGGTTCATGGTTGTATTATGTGTTTTGTTAGTTGTGACATCATGGTTGAATTATGTGTTTTGTTAGTTGTGAAGTTATGGTTCATGGTTGTATTATGTGTTTTGTTAGTTGTGAAGTTATGGTTCATGGTTGTATTATGTGTTTTGTTAGTTGTGACATCATGGTTCATGGTTGTATTATGTGTTTTGTTAGTTGTGAAGTTATGGTTCATAAGTTATGGTTCATGGTTGTATTATGTGCTTTGTTAGTTGTGAAGTTATGGTTCATGGTTGTATTATGTATTTTGTTAGTTGTGAAGTTATGGTTGTATTATGTGTTTTGTTAGTTGTGAAGTTATGGTTTATGGTTGTATTATGTGTTTTGTTAGTTGTGAAGTTATGGTTCATGGTTGTATTATGTGTTTTGTTAGTTGTGAAGTTATGGTTCATGGTTGTATTATGTGTTTTGTTGTTGTCAAGTAATGGTTCATGGTTGTATTATGTGTTTTGTTAGTTGTGAAGTTATGGTTCATGGTTGTATTATGTGTTTTGTTAGTTGTGAAGTTATGGTTCATGGTTGTATTATGTGTTTTGTTAGTTGTGAAGTTATGGTTCATGGTTGTATTATGTGTTTTGTTGTTGTCAAGTAATGGTTCATGGTTGTATTATGTGTTTTGTTAGTTGTGAAGTTATGGTTCATGGTTGTATTATGTGTTTGGTTAGTTGTGACGTCATGGTTGCATTATATGTTTTGTTAGTTGTGAAGTCATGGGTGAGAGTTTACACTTAATTGTTAAATTGCTCATATTGATCTGTAAATGGTGTTGGTGTGTGTGTAAATGCTAGACTTCCTAAAATTTGGTCAAATTGATTTTCTTCTTTGTTCGTTTTCAAACTCAGGCTACCTAGCTATGAAAAGGTATTTCCAAGTCCGAGTGGTCTGCCAGGGTCTTTGTGTATGACAAGGACAAGAATAGTACAACTGCCTCACAGAGAGCATGTCGTAAGAGGCGACTGTGTGACATGGCATAACACCGGGCATGGTTAGGTGGTTTGTTTAGAGCAGCATAGATGGCGCCTAACAGGCTGCGGGTCTACTTTGCTCTAGTATTTGAGTATATTAAGATGGACTCGCACATCGGTTAACCACCCTCCGCAAGCGCTTGTCCCAACACAGCGGAGTATTAAGCTGCCCGAGGCTACCCGTTAAGCAGGAAACCCTTCTCCCGGCTACATTCAGCTCATATCAGAGCTGAGACCTGCACAATGGCTAATGCCCCTGTAGAAGTACAGGTTGACTAAGAACTCAGGCTGTTGTCCGAAGAACGAATACATTGTGTTGTAGCTTTACACCTTGATTACGATATTTTCCCTTTTCAGTCCGACACATCCGGCATCAGCATGTCATTTTTGGGTTCCTGGTTAACCTTCCCTCTTCGATCCCTCCTCCCTAGCCAGTCTGCCCTGTTGCAGCCTATTATCCAGGACCACCATGTGGAGATGGAGAAGAGTCTTGGTAGCTCTGGATCGCTGGCCCTGATGCTAGCGGTCGGCTTTGGGTCGCTGATTGCTTTAGCTCAAGGGCTTTGCAAGTAGCAGAATGTAGTCTGGAGAAGAGAATGTGTTGTACTTTACAGCTTGACTGAGATATTTGCACCATTCTTCTTCTTCTTCGTTTGTTCTCAATCTCCCACTACCAAACCCTGCAAGGGTAAGTAGCAGAATGCATTGTGTCGTAGTTTACAGCTTGACTGCGATATTTGCACCTTTCGGTCCAACACATCCGACTTCAGCAAGCATTTAATGAGTACCGGGTTAGCATTCCCTCTTCGATCCCTTCTCCTTAGCCAGTCTGCCCTGCTGCAGCCTGTTATCCAGGATCACCGTGTGGAGGTGTAGAAGGGTCTTGGATCTTGGCAGCTCTGGTTCGCTGGCCCTGACGCTAGCAGTCAGCTATGGGTCGCTGACCACTGCAGCTCAAGCGCTGCTCAGCTGGCCCTGACGCTAGCAGTCAGCTATGGGTCGCTGACCACTGCAGCTCAAGCGCTGCTCAGCTGGCCCTGACGCTAGCAGTCAGCTATGGGTCGCTGACCACTGCAGCTCATGCGCTGCTCTGCTGACGCTAGCAGTCAGCTATGGGTCGCTGACCACTGCAGCTCATGCGCTGCTCAGCTGGCCCTGACGCTAGCAGTCAGCTATGGGTCGCTGACCACTGCAGTTCAAGCACTGCTCAGCTGGCCCTGACGTTAGCAGTCAGCTATGGGTCGCTGACCACTGCAGCTCATGCGCTGCTCAGGATCTTGATCCCATTTGCACCATTCAGTCTAACACATCTGACTTTAGCACGCCATTTCTGGGTATCGAGTTAGCCTTCCCTCTTCGATCCCTCCTCCTTAGCCAGTCCATCCTGTTGCAGCCTATTATCCAGGACCACCACGGGGAGATAGAGAAGGGTCTTTGCAGTTCTGGGTGGCTGGCCCTGACGCTAGCTGTCAGCTTTGGGTCGCTGACCGCTATTGCTCATGCACTGCTCAGCATCTTGATCCCATCATATTCATTGATATCTGCTCCTCCGTAACTCCTTCTGAGCCGCAAGGGAAAACGAGCGAGTTGTTAAACTACGTTTTGGTAGCGTTTCTAGCGCTTTCTGTCAAAACTCGTTAAGTTATCCTCACTTGGTGAGGTGTGAAAAGTCAAGACCTTCTAAGGTACCGTACACATGGTAAGCTCTTCAGTAGTACAGACTTGGTTGTATCTGAAGCTAGAAGTGGTGACAGTCTGTTTGTTGTTAGGAGCAGTTAATTTTAATGAAACAGAGGTCCTAAAGATTAAATGAAGCAGTGGTCGTAAATATTAATAGAGCTGTGCTACTAAAGATTAGTGGAGCTGTAGTCCTGAAGATTTAGGGAGCAGCGTTCCTAAAGATTAGTGGAGCTGTAGTGCTAAAGATTAGTGGCGCAGTGGTCATAAAGATTAATGGAGCAACCATGAAAGTTGAAATCAAGATTCACACTACAGTTTGGATATTTAACTCAAGTGGCAAGTCAAAACAAGGAGAACAACCAAAGTCGTACAATAAAGATTCCATCGTTCACAGATGTCTGTGAAGGATAATGGGCATACAGTGGCAGGGCATGGTGCGGAATGAAGACTTGTGTTCATAAAGTGGCAGGACATGGTGAGGAATGAAGACCTATGGGAAGAAAGCCAACAACAGCAGTTGGAACAACAAATTAATGGAAGAAAATGGGGCTGGATAGGACATACACTATGAATGGCACCGTCCAACATAGTCAGACAGGCTCTTATATGGAATACTCAAGGAAAGAGAAAGGGAGAGAGGTAGACCCAAAAATACAGGAAGAAAGTTGTGAAGGAACTTCTTCTTTGCGTTCAGGATTGTTTGGTCATGCCATATCTGCAAGCCAGTTGCCATGATGAAGTCTTCATCGGCTTAAAGTGGCTGCCCCACAGCTTTTGTCTCAGCTCCTCGCCCTCTGGTCAGGTCTGGTATCTCATTTCCTTATAGAGTGGGCATTCCTGTAGAAGGTGTTCAGGGTTCTGTCCTCCTGTTCCACATGGACACTCATCGGTGTGTGAGATCTTCAGTCGGTATATATGTTCTAGTAGTCTGCAGTGACCAGTTCTCGGGCGAAAAAAGGTAGTTTGTTGGTTTTTTGAGTTGGTGAATTAGGTCTGGTGTGCTGCTTATGTTTCTGTCTTCTCTCCATTGGTGTATATACTTATACCTTATGATGTTCTTGATCTCTTTGTATGGTACTCGATGATTAAATTGTGCCTTTTTGCTGCCATCTTTTGCTAGAGCGTCAGAAACCAAAATTCTAACATTAAGAATTCTGTGAGACACCAACATTCTAACATTAAGCAACATCAATACTGAGGTGCGCACAAAAATATTTAGTTACTTAATTACTGCCTTACTTAGGAGATAGTGACCATTAGTCACTAGGTCTGAAGACATGGGCTCATCCTGTCAAAGCCTAAATTAGTTTCTGTCTCTATGAAATAGAATATAGTCCGTTTATGCGCGGTGACTACCAGGACAAGAGGCATTTATCTCTCATCCCTATATATCTCCTCGATGGACTAGTAGTAGCCCCATTTCAGTCTTGTCTGACTATAGGTAATGCGACCTTGTAGTGGCAACTCTCTGCTAAGGTTTTGGTTTCTTTTTCCTTTTGGAGTTGTCTCTTTACTTCCCTTTGGACGAACATGAACAAACCATCAAAGTCTTCGTTGGTGAAGGATGGTGCATGTACTTGGAAGACCGGTGTGAGAATGCACTACGCATTGAACTTAATGTATCGTTTTTATACTGGTTTAGAAGACTCATCAGAGTCTGTAGATAACCAGGCACATTTGCATTACCGTGCTTTAAAAGCTATGCACATCCAATCTATTATTAACTGTCTCTGCCTCCACCACCTCCTGGGGTAATGCATTCCAAGCATTCACCACTCTCTGACTACAACAATATTTTCTAATATCCAATCTGGACCTTTCTTTAGTTCATTTGTATATGTGCCCTCTTGTTCTCATTGGTGGTTGTATTTTGAAAAAACGTGGTAAAGTGTAATTTAACCTTTCCTCTGATTATCTTATAAACCTGAATTAAATCTCCTCGAATTCTTCTCTTTTCTAAGTATTTCCTCGTATCTGTAATTCTGGAATCCCAGTATCAGTTTTGGCTCTCTTCTTTGTATCCTTTCCAGCATGTTTATATCTCCTCTATACTAAGGACTCCACACCTGTACACAGTACTTCAATCTAGGTCTAACTAATGCTTTATACAGTTTGCCAATCATCTCCTTACTCCTATGTTTAATATTTTTTTTTTCATACGTAACAATGCATTTGCCTTATTTACTGCTACCTGGACTTGCTCATTCATTTTTCCTGTATGCTCATTTATAACCCCTAGGTCCCTTTCCTTATCTATCATACTAATATTTATCTCCCCCATTCTGCAATTATGTTCCATATTGGATCTACCCATGTGGTTGACTGAACATTTATCTATATTAAACTCTATTTGCCATTTCACAGACCAGTCAAAATCCGACCTCAATGTATCCACTTCTGCTATAGAGGAGACACTCCTACATAGTTTTGTGTCATCTGCAAATTTGTCAATCATGGATCCGATATCAATATCCAAATCGTTTATAAATATCAAGAACAATATTGGTCCCAACACCGAGCCCTGTGGCACTCCACTTTTTATTTCACACCACTCACATTACTCCTTATTTATGCCCACTTATTTATTACCTTTTCTCTCCATGAGATACCAAGGATGAATCTCATGTGCCGTATGTGAAAGGTGTCGAGCCTATCTTCTTGTTTGACATATGTTGTCCACGTTTCGCTACCATAAAGAGGCGTACTGACAACGCATGCATTGTAGACCATGACCTTGGTCTTGGGTGTAAGTTACTGCAGCGAACAGGGGAGCTTGAAAGCAGGCACTGTTTTACTGTTCTGTTGTCAAATATAGCCGTTTCTACGCAAGCTATATCAAGTTAGGATCAATATTTACTGCTCGTAATATCGATCTCTATCAATAATTTAAATCGGCCAATTCTTTGGAATCTTGCTGCTTTAAAAGATAATCGATAGCCAACAAAGGGCACTATGTAATGTTTATGCATATCCTGTGAAACCTATTCAGACGCAACTGCCATTATCTGCCGCCCGTGAAGCAGAAAAACCAATGTGGGTTAGGCAGGAAGTTTTGCATTCCCATGCTTTCACTACATCTTTCCAGGGGCGTAACTAGTGTGTGGGTTCTGCGGGTGTACATTTAATGGGGACTTCATATAACTTTAACTCACAGTCTCTGCTGTTTGAGAGTGTAGAGCTTTTTTTGGTATAAAGTTATAATTGAATGGGCTGCCAGACCCGTGATTGTCTTGTGTCTAAGTGCAGACAATGATTGGGTAGACATTGTGTTACCTGTTATTATTGTTGGCTGGACAGCGGCTAAAGATCTCCTATTTTCATTGTGCCAGGTGTGCTTTTAAGTGAACAGTATGTACACAGGTTCTCTCAGTTTATCGGCCGTCTCCGGATAGACTTCGCGTTGATCTAACCTCCCTTGAAGCCACATGATGCTTAAAACTAGCGGGATTCCAACACTCACAGTTTCGCGCTTTCGCTTCAGTCGCTGGCTGCTGTCAGAACATTCACCGTGCTGCACCTTTGGTCCCTTTTTCTGATTTTAACCTTTAGCACTCCAATATATTATTGAAAAAAATGTCAGTCTTTTGTGACCTAATTAATTTTCTTAATTAGTCGCTATGGTAGTCGTCTTACAAAATTTGTGACTTTTATGTTTGTTTGTCAATAAATATGATTTTCTGGCGTGTAGAGATACACAATAGCATAACGAACATGTGGGTGTTATTGTTTTTGTTGTGTGTTTGTTAGTTAGGGCAACTGTTAAATAGTTTGGTCATTTATCGCCATAGTGTTTCTCGCCCCGCCTGAAACGTTTCTGTAATGATTCCATTTAGTCCTAAAAGCGACTGGCTTTAAGCAAAAATAGAAAGTGGAGTTATTTTCGTGCCACTGATGGATATTTATTGATTTATATATCAAGATCCTGCCGAAGTCGGTAGAGCCTAACAAACGATTGAAAGATAACAGTGGCAACTGACAAATTCTCAAGCAATTTCAGAGCGGAGGCATTGAAGGCTGCAGCAGAAGCAATGCTGACAGGCGAAAGCAATGAAAGCCAGATAGTCTTGTTTACAGATGCCCTGTCCGTGGTTACAGCACTAAAAAGCCAGAAAGATACAGAACTTAATGACTTAAGAGCAGTACTCTGTCAACTGTGCCAGCAGTCCACACCCAAAAGAGTAGTGGTGCATTGGGTTCCATCCCACTGTAACATTCAAGGCAACGAGGAGGCAGACAGACTGGCAAAAGAAGGTGCAAGGTTACCACAACCAGATTCTAGTGTGACCTACGAACAGTCCAAAATGTTTATTAGGGACAGATACATGGCCAAATGGGAAACAGAACATACTGGCTACACAAAAAACGATGCCTATTACCAGTTGAACAGAAGAGAGCAGGTCGTGGTCTTCAGACTCCGCACAGGCCACAACAGACTGATGTACCATCTATTCAATAAACTGAAGATAGGTGCTACTGACGAATGCACCTGTTGTACAGGGAAAATGACCCATGAACATATGCTGCAAAATTGCCCGACATACGAGGACCAGAGAAAGCACATGTGGCCATCACCAGTGCCAACACTAGACAAACTCTATGGCAGTGTCGACAGCCTCAAGATGACCTCAGGTTGACCGTCAAATTCAAGTTGACGTCTGACAGCGTGCGAAGCAGAAGAAGAAGAAGAAGATATCGTCGATTCCCTACTCATTGGCTAGTCTTCTGCAAAGCTGCCTGTTTCCAGGTCCTCGGTGTGGACACGATGTAAGTCTTGGGCAGTATGTTCCATCTGGTCCTGCAGTAAGTTTTTCCAGTCACTTATGACGTACACTCACTTAACATCATCTAATATATATAATAATAATAATAATTCGCTTAGATGACCAAGGTCGTTTGCGTCCATCGTCTGTGACCAGGATCGATGACCGAGATAATGTTGTGCATAGCGCCGATTAGTGGCGGGCGATCTGTCGCAGTCAGGTGTTGAATGGGTGACAGTGTGGGCGTGTCCACGTGGGACAAAGTACTTTCCCATCCTTGATTTCGACAGTCAGGTGTAGGGTCTAACGGATTGGGACATGCTGGGAGAGGAGGACTACATGGCCAAAGATAAAGAGGCGACGACGGTCTATTGCAGAAACAATACATTCCGAATATTTTTGCCGGATAACCAAGTCATATCAGTTGATTCCAAGGATGCAGCTCTGTCTGTGCGTATGGGAGGCGTCACTGCCCTTCTGATCTCTTTGCAATACCGTCAGGTTTTATAGCCATACAGAAGGATTGAAATGACGCATGCTTTGTGAGGCGCATTTTGATTTCCAAACACAGCTTCAACTTGGACAAGTCATGTCATCTCGTAACCGATGAGGTCTTTGGGGCATACATAAAGAAACCCCCACAACCCCTTTTTGTAAGCGGCCGCTGCCTGTGCCTCCTATGGCCGGAGATTGGTCCATTTTTTAATGTTGCCCTGCCACCTCTGAGACGACTTTTTCGTCATCCACCTTACATCTTTCCACACAGGACTGAGTTTACAAAACCGTTTGATCTCCATGTTGCCCTGCCACCTCTGAGACGACTGTTTCGTCATCCACCTTACATCTTTCCACACAGGACTGAGTTTACAAAACCGTTTGATCTCCATGTTGCCCTGCCACCTCTGAGACGACTGTTTCGTCATCCACCTTACATCTTTCCACACAGGACTGAGTTTACAAAACCGTTTGATCTCCATGTTGCCCTGCCACCTCTGAGACGACTGTTTCGTCATCCACCTTACATCTTTCCACACAGGACTGAGTTTACAAAACCGTTTGATCTCCATGTTGCCCTGCCACCTCTGAGACGACTGTTTCGTCATCCACCTTACATCTTTCCACACAGGACTGAGTTTACAAAACCGTTTGATCTCCATGTTGCCCTGCCACCTCTGAGACGACTGTTTCGTCATCCACCTTACATCTTTCCACACAGGACTGAGTTTACAAAACCGTTTGATCTCCATGTTGCCCTGCCACCTCTGAGACGACTTTTTCGTCATCCACCTTACATCTTTCCACACATGACTGAGTTTACAAAACCGTTTGATCTCCATGTTGCCCTGCCACCTCTGAGACGACTGTTTCGTCATCCACCTTACATCTTTCCACACAGGACTGAGTTTACAAAACCGTTTGATCTCCATGTTGCCCTGCCACCTCTGAGACGACTTTTTCGTCATCCACCTTACATCTTTCCACACAGGACTGAGTTTACAAAACCGTTTGATCTCCATGTTGCCCTGCCACCTCTGAGACGACTTTTTCGTCATCCACCTTACATCTTTCCACACAGGACTGAGTTTACAAAACCGTTTGATCTCCATGTTGCCCTGCCACCTCTGAGACGACTTTTTCGTCATCCACCTTACATCTTTCCACACAGGACTGAGTTTACAAAACCGTTTGATCTCCATGTTGCCCTGCCACCTCTGAGACGACTGTTTCGTCATCCACCTTACATCTTTCCACACAGGACTGAGTTTACAAAACCGTTTGATCTCCATGTTGCCCTGCCACCTCTGAGACGACTGTTTCGTCATCCACCTTACATCTTTCCACACAGGACTGAGTTTACAAAACCGTTTGATCTCCATGTTGCCCTGCCACCTCTGAGACGACTGTTTCGTCATCCACCTTACATCTTTCCACACAGGACTGAGTTTACAAAACCGTTTGATCTCCATGTTGCCCTGCCACCTCTGAGACGACTGTTTCGTCATCCACCTTACATCTTTCCACACAGGACTGAGTTTACAAAACCGTTTGATCTCCATGTTGCCCTGCCACCTCTGAGACGACTGTTTCGTCATCCACCTTACATCTTTCCACACAGGACTGAGTTTACAAAACCGTTTGATCTCCATGTTGCCCTGCCACCTCTGAGACGACTGTTTCGTCATCCACCTTACATCTTTCCACACAGGACTGAGTTTACAAAACCGTTTGATCTCCATGTTGCCCTGCCACCTCTGAGACGACTGTTTCGTCATCCACCTTACATCTTTCCACACAGGACTGAGTTTACAAAACCGTTTGATCTCCATGTTGCCCTACCACCTCTGAGACGACTGTTTCGTCATCCACCTTACATCTTTCCACACAGGACTGAGTTTACAAAACCGTTTGATCTCCATGTTGCCCTGCCACCTCTGAGACGACTTTTTCGTCATCCACCTTACATCTTTCCACACAGGACTGAGTTTACAAAACCGTTTGATCTCCATGTTGCCCTGCCACCTCTGAGACGACTGTTTCGTCATCCACCTTACATCTTTCCACACAGGACTGAGTTTACAAAACCGTTTGATCTCCATGTTGCCCTGCCACCTCTGAGACGACTTTTTCGTCATCCACCTTACATCTTTCCACACAGGACTGAGTTTACAAAACCGTTTGATCTCCATGTTGCCCTGCCACCTCTGAGACGACTTTTTCGTCATCCACCTTACATCTTTCCACACAGGACTGAGTTTACAAAACCGTTTGATCTCCATGTTGCCCTGCCACCTCTGAGACGACTTTTTCGTCATCCACCTTACATCTTTCCACACAGGACTAAGTTTACAAAACCGTTTGATCTCCATGTTGCCCTGCCACCTCTGAGACGACTTTTTCGTCATCCACCTTACATCTTTCCACACAGGACTAAGTTTACAAAACCGTTTGATCTCCATGTTGCCCTGCCACCTCTGAGACGACTGTTTCGTCATCCACCTTACATCTTTCCACACAGGACTGAGTTTACAAAACCGTTTGATCTCCATGTTGCCCTGCCACCTCTGAGACGACTGTTTCGTCATCCACCTTACATCTTTCCACACAGGACTGAGTTTACAAAACCGTTTGATCTCCATGTTGCCCTGCCAAGCGAGTTTCTATTGACCGTTGCCAAGAGCTCTTCAAAAGCCCCTATTGCTGTTTTAATTCCTTCTCGTTTTTCCTCATTTGTAATATATATCGTACTGATGTGTTAACCGCGATGCTACATACCCGCTAATCATGGACAGTGTAATGCAAATACGACAGCTAAATCGTTGTCACTTGAGATATTTGGGTAAAGTGCTAAGAATAAGATTTCAGGACCTGGGGCCTAACTATGAAATTCTTCATTTGACTGACAAGTTGAACACTCACACGCTTCAATAAAAAAAAAAAAAAAACATCGATAAGTTTAACCTGGCATGCTGTTTGCATGTCTGATGAGAGCATCCTAATCAGTTGTTGTACAATTATCGATAAGTTCAACCTGGCATGCTGTTTGCATGTCTGATGAGAGCATCCTAATCAGTTGTTGTACAATGAGCTCAGAACAGACAGTCGATCGTTAGAACAGAAGTCAATAAATATCAATTTTGGAAATGGATTCGAGCATCGGAATCATCCATTGTGTTCATTATTCAGTGTGATATTTATTTCATACGTGACTTTTATTCCCGCTCAACGTTCTACGTCATCCATTCAATCCAGTTTTTGAGGTCTACGTCATTGATAAAAGTAAAAGTCTTGAGAACCTGGTTGATGCGAATCATGGACGATTACTAAAACTTCTAGACATAGAATCGAATCCTTCGAGTCAAAATGTTACAGAAAGATCCTCAGAATACCCTGGACAGAGAGAAAGACAAATACAGACATTCAGCAATAGTTGAGCATAGAGGAAAACTGGTTTATCAATTCCATTTTGGCTAGAAAATGCAAATACTTTGGTCACATCAAGAGACACAACGGTCTTGAGAGAACGGTGATGGAAGGTATGGTGCCAGGTAAAAGAGGAAAGGGTAGACCGAGAAGACGATGGCACCAAGATATTCAGGAATGCCTGGGTATGACTGTGGCGGAGGCTGGAGTTTTGGCAAGGGAACGAGTTTCTTTCAGACAGACTGTGATGGGAGTGACGTTCTACAAAGGACATGCTACATGATGATGACGTCATTGAATGCTGTATGTGACTGAGACTAGTCAACTATCGTGTTGTTGTCAGTATTACAAGCATTTTTTCTACACAACTCGTTCTCATGCAGATATCATGAAGGAAACTTATGAACATCATCCAGCATCTACAAAAATACGCATCTCAAGGGGCAGCGAATTTCTAAGTAAACAGCATAGGGTAGAGATAGACGAAGTCGTATGCAGTCGGGCGAAACTAGTCACAGCCTACTGTAGATACAGACCTTGTGACTCACGGAGAAATCCATATCTTCTTCTTCTTCATCGTACGCTGTTTACAGCGATATTTACGTTGCACTGTTTTAATTTGTTAGCCTGTGGCTCAGTGCATCCGATTTCAACAGGCGTTTCTGTAGGGTTGCCCTCCTTAGCCTTTGGCTGTCCCCAGCCTAACTGCAAGGCAGCAGTTGTTTTTGGTCAGAGTTGTCTCTCTTAGAAAGTTGTCTTGCTAGACTATCGAGTCTTCCCTACTCGTGTCTATAGGGTTTGGCAATGATATGATGGACTATGTACTAGTTTGTACTATCCCGGAAAAGAGGCAGTCCAGTGTGACTTTGTCCCAGGATCGTCACGTTCTGCCAGAAACGTAGCATATGCATGTGAGTGAGGTATCTTTTTGCTCCCTTTATTTTCTCGGCTCATCTGCAGTGATGGTACGCCTAGCATTCCCCGCCACCCGGGAGGTTGTCACAATAGGGCAGGAGGTGCAATGTCCGCTGGACTGCATCTCTTCTGCGTCCATTGGAATGACTGATAGCAGACAGAGGCAAAGAGCGAGGAAGGAGTGCATTTTACCAGGTGCATTCCTGCGGCTCGACCGGACCGGGCTGAGACGCAAGCCCCAGCCATGTCGTAGCCTCCCATCACAGCGGTGCTGAGATTTAGGGCGGGATTCTGGCTTAGAGGCGTTCGGCCGTAGTCCCTCAGATGGTAGCTTATCAGCCAAGCACGTGGACCAACTTTCAGCGACCTGTGATTCCTCTCGAAATAGTGCATTTGACCAGGGGACAAGCCTGGTCATTGCACGGAGATGTTGTTCGCCTGGTGCGGACATATCTCATGGTCAAGGGTTGAGTCTCAGCAGTTCGCAGTGAGGTAGCTGATCTACTGCTTAGGGTACCCAACCGAGAACTAAGTCTTCTACAAATGGCTTCATACCTCATCGCTGTATGGGGTGAATATCGAGCAGCTTCCCGCCCGCTTTGATCAGCGGACGGCAGAGACCTCATTCTGCGGCTCGAACGGGCGGGGCTGGAGCGGGAGCCCCAGGTCCCCATCATATCGAAGCCTCCCTTTGCAATCGTGCTGAGCTTTTGGGCGGAATTTTGGCTTAGAGGCGTTCGGCCGTAATCCCTCACCTTGTAGCCTCGCGCCGTTGGCTTATCAGCCTAGTACGTGAACCAAATGTCTGCGGCTCCTCTCGAGTTAAGCAGGATTACCGTAGCAACGCCCTGTCATTAGTAGGGTAAAACTGACCTGTCTTCCGAGGGTCTATTTCCAGCACCCGTTCAATATTAGACCAGGACGTATCAATAGAGGGCTTTTTAGTTTTGTCAATGGCCAAGTTTCTGGAACCTGTGATTTCTGCAGGGTTAAGA
Organism: Ariolimax columbianus; assembly: GCA_036924085.1. Classification (NCBI taxonomy): domain Eukaryota; kingdom Metazoa; phylum Mollusca; class Gastropoda; order Stylommatophora; family Arionidae; genus Ariolimax; species Ariolimax columbianus. Next base: position 18,362,987 of record JAVGWX010000021.1, read on the forward strand.
CCAGATTACCATAGCAGACGCTCTTTCATTAGCGGGTTAAGAAACTGTCCTGTCTTCCGTGGGTCTAATACCAGCACACGTTCACTATTAGACCCAACGGAAGTGCTCTCAATTTGACAGTCATTCTACAGTATTTGCGTGTTAAGTCAATTTAAGCCGCAGGCTCCACTCCTGGTAGTGCTCTTCCGCCAATTCCTTTATCAAACACTGAATGCAGACCAACCGAGCCACAGAGGGCATAACCCCAGATTTCTGAGGGTCTAAATACAGCCTGCCCACCAGCGAGACGAACTGTCAAGCTCTGCTATAAGCCTTAGATAAATCAACACGGACTGATAACGTTTCTCGATACGGACCAGAGAAGCGCACATCGGTGGAGGAGACGCCAAAATAAACCGCACCCCAATAGCTCTACGGGGAAGGCGAGCGAGCGTTTTCCGCAAGCCCCCGCTATCGCTCCGTCTGGCGGGACTGAGATCGCGTCCTGATATCGCCCAATTGACTACGGTCTGGGGTGGAAAATGGCGCGCCTCCGCCAGTAGAAACTAGTGAGGCAAAATTGAATCGCGGCGGCGAGACAACTACCCCAGATAAAAATCCATATGAAACGTCACATTCCACGGCTGACTAAATAACGCAACTTGCATGTGTCAACGATCAGTGCAACTGTAATAGTGTGTTCAGGAAACAAAGATGGTTTCAGGGCAGGATTCTGTGAAAGGATCACTCTCAATGGTGATTTGTTGTGTATTGTACCGTGAATTTGTTTTATTTCTCTGTATGAAGCATGGATTGATTATAAACATTAGCACAATATGAGTTCTGTTATTTAGTAGGCGGTAGAATGTGACGTTTCAAGGTTTTTTGCCCGCTGAAGTCAGACCATGGCCCAGATAGACCGTCTGACTCACATGGGAAACCCATTGATGCCGCTTGCGATGGACAATTTATAATCAGTACAGAAGAAACACCGCTGAGACTCATTGAAAGTATTTCTAAAAAGCTTCAACTTTATTCGCGCTTACCGCCTGAACGAACAGAACAACTCCACAACCGACTCCTCTCATGAGTGCCTCGAGTACGGCAATGTCTGCCGTGCCAGGATTGGTCTCTATATCCATATGAGAGCACATCTCGCAACACGATCCTTATCGTGTCGTCATCTTCACACGCGAGAGGCAACTATTAGCATTACCGGTTATACCAATGCCACCCGGACTAAAGCCACGTCACTGCTCCCTGCCCTGATCTAACATATTCATACAGCCCCTAACTCAATGAAAATATTTCGACGTCACAGTGGAATAAGCACATGTCTTCAATAAATACACCCCGCTCACTTACACCCCCGCCCCGCCCCCCAACTGTATCAGAAGTCCTAGACCATCGCCGTCTTTCCCCGTTTGGACATGTTGTCCGACAGGATCAGGAAGTTCCAGCTCACCAGATCAGTCTCAAGGCAGTTCAAAGTGCTAAGGGTACTCAACCAGCTGGCTGGAAGAACAGGAGAGGCGGTCCTCGAACCAGAAAGAGGTGGCTTCAGCAGATAGCAACCCCCCCCCCTTCCTTGCAATAGACGAGGTCTGGCGGAACGCCGTTTCGTCTGGACATGATGTCTAGGCGAACATTAATCATTATTATTATTATCATCTGCCCTGGTCCATCAATTCAAGCTCATTCATCGACTACCCTATGCTGTTTACTTAGAAATTCGCTGCCCCTTGAGATCCGTATTTTTGTAGATGCTGGATGATGTTCATAAGTTTCCTTCATGATATCTGCATGAGAAAAGAATATTAGAAAGATAGATAAGGAAAGGGACCTAGGGGTTATAATAGATCATACAGGAAAGGTGAGTGAGCAAGTTAAAGTAGCAGTGAAAAAGGCAAATGAAATGTTAGGTGTGATAAAAAGAAATATTAAACATAGGAGCAAGGAAGTGATTGTCAAACCGTATAAAGCTTTGGTTAGACCTAGATTGGAGTACTGTGTACAGGTGTGGAGTCCTTATCATAGAGGGGGCGTAAACATGCTAGAAAGAAAACAAAAAAGAGCGACAAAGATGATAGTGGGATTCCAGAATTACAGTTATGAGGAACGACTCAGAAAAACCGGCCTACAGTGTCTCGAAGAGAGAAAAATTCGTGGTGACTTAATACAGGTTTATAAGATGATCAGAGGAATCGATAAATTAGACTATAACAAGTTTTTTTTAAATACAGCCACCTACAATAACACGAGGGCATAGCTACAAGCTGACTAAAGAGAGGTCCAGGTTAGATATTATGAAATATTGTTTTAGTCAGAGAGTGGTGTCTGCTTGGAATGCATTGCCAGGGGAGGTAGTGGAGGCAGGGACAGTTAATGCATTTAAGAATAAACTGGATGCGCATAGCTTTTAGAGCAAGGTGATGTAAATGTAACTGGTTGTATACAGACTCTGCAGGGTCTTCTAAACCAATATAAAGACGTTAAGTTAAGTTAAGTTACCCTATTTCCATAATGTTTGTCTCAACCTCTCTTCTCCAATTGTGTTTTGTTCGGCGTCTACGTTGATTAGCAACGGCCGTTCACTACCGTTAAACAAAACATTCAAACGAAATTGAGAATCCTATCAAAACAAGCATATCTGTTACAATCTGACCACGCATGTTTTATAATTCAAAGTTGCAGAGTTTCAGTCCGCTGAACATGCACATATCGATAGAAAACACAGCAATTGTTTGTTGAAACTGCCAAGCCGATGTGTTTGGTTAACGATAGTTTGATACTTGCGTCTCAATTCACTCCAAACAGAGTTCAGTGTATTCCATAACCGAATATTCCATTTCTGGTTATGGCTTCCCCTAATACAGATTGATTTAATTTATTTTTTTAATAAATAAGTTATGACTTAGATAAAGATAGAAGTGTCGAAAAAATGGTTATATTAAGTTTTATGAAGGTTTAGGGTTATAGTCAGTGTAATAGTTATGGTTAGGGCTGCTTTAGGGTTAGGTTTAGGGTTAGGATTAGGGATATTGTTCGGGTTATGATTATGGCCAGGGTTAGATAACATGGTTGTTATTATATCGTCTGACATCATGGGTAATGTCATGTCACTGTATGGATACTGCCAAGTTACTGTATGGGTAATGCCATGTCACTGCATGGATAATGCTATGTCACTGCATGGATAATGCCATGTAACTGTATGGATAATGCCATGCCACTGCATGGATAATGCCATGTCACTGTAGAAACTGGATGATACTCTCTTCATCATGGCCCAACATTGACAGATTCAAGAAATTCGCGCAGAATGTTTGACACCCCAACAGTTAAAACGAGGGTCATTCTGTGACTTCATTACCTCAAATACGGGGCTAAAATATATATATCTTTTGTTTGGGGTGAATTGACCCTGATAATTGGGAGAACATTGCTGCTGATCACTCAGCCTGGGGTAGTAAAATCTCTTCTGGCACGATGCATATGGAGCAGACAAGAATCAAGGAGCTGCACTGAGATGAGTGACACGAAAGGCCAGAGACGAGTTGCCTCCGTCTGACGGTCAGACAGGGTTTCTCTACCCTTAGTATGACAGACGCTTTCGGAACCAACTCTAGGATTGACAGATGAAAATGTGGTCTTCTTCGGAAACACTAAACGAACATCTCTACAATCCATATATGTTATCCCTATTAATTTTGTCTAGTTTAGTTTAGTTTAGTCTAGTCTAGTTTAGTTTAGCCCAGTTTAGTTTAGTCTAGTGTAGTTTAGTTTAGTCTAGTTTAGTCTAGTTTAGTCTAGTCTAGTTTAGTTTAGTTTAGTCTAGTTTAGTATAATTTAGTCTAGTTTAATATAGTTTAGTTTAGTTCAGTCTAGTTTATTCTAGTTTAGTTTAGCACAGTTTAGTCTAGTTTAGTCTAGTTTAGCTTAGTTTAGTCTAGTTTATTGTAGTTTAGTCTAGTTTAGTCTAGTTTAGTTTAGTCTAGTTTAGTTTAGTTCAGTCTAGTTTAGTTTAGTCTAGTTAATCTAATTTAGTCTAGTTCAGTCTAGTTTAGTTTAGTTTAGTATATTTTAGTCTAGTTTAGTTTAGTCGAAGAATCAACGTGATTGGTTTAACCCTGTGCTCTGTTCTTCTCCTTATTTTTGGATTATCTCAGCACAATGCGTGAACTCCGCACTAATGAGGTTTCAGTAAAAGAGTGGACAGACTTTTAACATAATTTTGAATTTTTAATATCTTTTAATTAAAAAATTATGTCATCCCTATTAACCATTCCTAATGTCCCTACTATATATATCTAATTCCCTTCTTATCCAACATTTAATGCCTATTTTATCCATTTCGATTTTTCCATAGTTTCCATATCTAATATCTATATTTTCTATATAAGTCTCCCCTCGTGACAAACGCTTTCGAGCTCGGATTGGTTTGATCAGCCCACTACAAATCCAAACCAGGATTGACAGATGACAATGTGGTCTTCTTCGAAAATGATGGACAAACAACTATCTATATTCTCGTATAATGTCCCACTTTATCCATAACTAATATTTCTACTATCTATATATAATGTCCCCCTTTATCCATAACTAATATTTCTACTATCTATATATAATGTCAACATGTATCCATATTTAATATCGCTACTATCCATTTATAATGTCAACATATATCCATATTTAATATCGCTACTATCCATATATGATGTCAACCTTTATACTTATGAAATGTTTCCCATTATTCATATCTAATGTTTCCCATATCCATATCTAATGTTCATACTTTGCAATATATAATGTCCCCCGTTATCGATATCTAATTTCGCCTTATCCATTTATAATGCACTGCCTACCTATAAGTAATGCACTGCCTACCTATAAGTAATGCACTGCCTACCTATAAGTAATGCACTGCCTACCTATAAGTAATGCACTGCCTACCTATAAGTAATGTCCCTATTATCCATACCCATGTCTACTAATAAGTTATCTCTGCCGAATACTAGCGATTATCGCTGTGTAACGGGCATTCACATCCGCCAACAAATAAATCAAATCTGCCCAGTCCATTAAAGCCTGTGTGTCTGACCTGGACACCTGGGGCAGAGCTGAGGCAGACGCCGTAGGACGGCCGACCAAATCTAGAAAGGAATATGAACTTCGCCCAGACAACAGGCCGACAGATCTAGAAAGGACTGTGAATTTCGTCCAGATGTCAGGCCAACAGATCTAGAAAGAAATGTGAATTTCGTCCAGATGTCAGGCCAACAGATCTAGAAAGAAATGTGAATTTCGTCCAGATGGCAGGCCAACAGATCTAGAAAGAAATGTGAATTTCGTCCAGATGGCAGGCCAACAGATCTAGAAAGGAATGTGAACTTCGCCCAGACAACAGGCCATGAGATCTAGAAAGGACTGTAATATTCACCCAGACGATATGCCAACAGATCTAAAAAGGAGTGTTAAACTTCACCCAAATGACAGGCCAACAGATCTAGCCTTCCCAACTAACCCGAAAGCTGAAGAGGTCAAAGAAATTGACATGAACACTTTTTGACCACGACTTTACATCCGCAGCACACGCTGGGAATTATACGTGGGGCTTTCAACCAAAACCGGGACTTTTTGTGATAAATCTACCTGAATGGGTTAAAGCGTGCTGGAACTAATATCTTTAGTTACTGGCACTTGTATCCTATTACTGCTATGTGGCACGCTTGCCATGGGTCAGTCACGTGACAGGTGAATAAACATGGCGGACAACGCTGTTTAATGCAACCACCAACAGTGTTGGTGGTTGCATTAAATAGCGTGTTGTGATGAAGTTTCTTGTGAAACCTGCGGAAATTTACAGAAGACTGCAATCACATTACGATGAGGAGACACAGAGAAGGCCGTACATCCGTGAGTGATGATCCCGGCCGAGGTGGCTCTCATCACAGTCTTCCTGCGAATATCCAGATTATGGAACGTCTTATACTGGATGTTGATCTTCTATCCCGTGGTACCAGGTTCAATAGGGAACGGTACATACGCATGTTGAGTGATGTGCATAACCGTCTGCGAAAAAACAACTTCATTTCATCACAAAGGGCGTCCTGCTTCTGCAAGATAACGCTCGACTTCGCACGGCTCACCACACTATGTGGCATCTGCAGCAACTCGCTTGGGAGGTATTGCCACACCCACCTTACAGATCAGTCCTCGCTCATAAAAGAATTCCTGAAAGATCAGCCTTTCAACAGTGACGACGAAGTGAAACAGGCTGTCCTGGATTAGTTAAGACATAATGACAAATCTTTCTGCACTGAAGCTTTTCAAGCATTACTCAAACTCTGGGATATGTACATACACGTTGGGGGAGATTATCATAGTTGTCCATCACAAATGATGAAGACCACTCTCTTTGTTCAGCCGTGTGGACAGTCGTATCTCTTGCTGTGTCTGCTGAAATGGGTGACTTGCGCGGTGATTTGGATTAAAGTGAGGAAGAAACTGCGCCTTTTGTCAAACTCACTCACAGAGTCTAAGCTACATTTTGCCAGTGGCAAGACATTCATTGAGACGACTGGAGATAGCATAGGATGCAGATTTTGCCTCAGGGCAGAAAAGGTGGGATAGCATCTAACGGTGTTTGTCGTGCCTTTTCGATAACCACAAGAGGTCGTATGGACAACACTCAGCGTGTGAGTGAGTCTGGCATCTCTCCCCAGCTGTATTCAGCTCATCATAGTAGCATCTAAAATCCCCACACGCCAAATTCGTGACGGTGATCCGGCAGAATTAACCCGTGAAATACGACACAGGTATAAGCGTAGTGCCATTCAAACGGCGTCCAGTCCAGGGTAAACGGATGGAAGAAATCACAAAAAAAAGAACGAAATAACAAGTCCAGATGGAAAATAACACCACGTTTCCGTGAACACAAGTGTAAGTCGTCGACTAGTGTGAATTCCAGGCAAATCCGTGGTCTGGCGGCATCCATAATGATCCAAAACAGTAGAGAAATGTAGACTCCCAGCCAGTTACGGCGCCATCTTTGCCAGTTATGCGGGAGATTATATCGAAAAATAAATGACAGTCCGACTACTTGAAATCATTTGTTTTCATTACAAAGAAAAATAAAAAGTCCTGGTTTGACTTGGACGCCCCTTGTATGTCTGCTATCCTCTCCGAAGACAGCCCCTCCGTAAAATAGAACGCAATAATTGAAGGTCAGATACAATTGTTGTGTCTTCGTATGAACTAATGTACTGGCCTAACCCATGGCCTTATTTAGATAGATCTAATGATGGCGATGCCTAACCAAACATTGCGACGTAATTTCGCCTGAGTATATAAATAAAAAGCGGACGAATGGCGTGACATACTGGGCTATGAGTTGGGGAGTATTCTTCTAAATTATTATACTAACAGAGAGGATTCCGTGCCCTAGATCAAATAATTGACGCATGACTGATCCAGTCACGATTGAAATCCTGAACCGATGATATGTTATCGAAGTGAAGGAATTGAAGTATTGATTAGAAACGATAGCCAGATCTCCCTCTCTTTCTCACTTTTCTATGATCTCCCTCTCTTTCTCACTTTTCTATACATACCCCCACACATACATGCACATGTATGAAGCGAACAAGGAGAGGGAAACGGACAAAGTGGGAGTGATACAGAGAGGGAGAGAGAAGAGAGAGAGAAAAGAGAGAGAGACCTTTAAATAAATGAGTTCATTCTTGTAAAAATTAAATGCTGCCACTAATATATTTGGTTAAGGGCGTCAAATAAGAGTGGTAGAGTTCTTGCTTTTCATTTCAAAGGTTCCGGATACGATCCCTGTTATTGACAAGCTCAAAATCAACCCAGCTATAAATGTGCACAATGTTACAGTTAGAGAAGTAAAAGCAGCAAAGAAGGGAACTGGCCACCATACCCCACATAACAAAACCTCAGGCCTTGTACAGTGAAGTCTCCAACACTTTACGTCTCGGACGACATTGGTTGCTACGAGACTACATTTATTTCTGGTTCAGTCCGCTCCTGGTTTTCCTTTACAACTTTTAAACCAATGCGCGTAATTCAATATAATTTGACCAGGACATACTGTCAACCAGATGTATGACGATGACTTACGAACTGGCTATGTACAGCAGGATGGAGCTACATGCCCAACCTCAAATGCCGGCGTGGATGGAAATAATTCCTTCTTTGAAGATCGTGTAATTTCTTAGTGACTTTGGCCACCGAAGTCTCCTGACCTTACCCTGTCTGATTTCTTCCTATTTGGCACGCCGAAATGGAAAGGATCTCCCAATAAGCCAAGGAATCTCGCGGGGTTCGCAATATTGAATGCCAGCGTGGATGAAAATTATTCCTTCTTTGAAGATCGTGTAAATTCTTAGTGACTTTGGCCACCGAAGTCTCCTGACCTTACCCTGTCTGATTTCTTCCTATTTGGCACGCCGAAATGGAAAGGATCTCCCAATAAGCCAAGGAATCTCGCGGCGTTCGCAATATTGAATGCCAGCGTGGATGAAAATTATTCCTTTTTTGAAGATCGTGTAATTTCTTAGTGACTTTGACCACCGAAGTGTCATGACCTTACCCTGCCTGATTTCTTCCTATTTGGCACGTCGAAATGGAAAGGATCTCTCAATAAGCCAAGGAATCTCGCGGGGTTCGCAATATTGAATGCCAGCGTGGATGGAAATAATTCCTTCTTTGAAGATCGTGTAATTTCTTAGTGACTTTGGCCACCGAAGTCTCATGACCTTACCCTACCTGATTTATTTCTATTACGCACGCCGAAATGGAAAGGGTTTCTCAACAAGCCAAGAAATCTGGCGGGGCTGCAAGAATACATTCGGTGGGAAACTGTGTCTGTAATATCTGATACGTTGGCGAATATCTTCCGTAACATGGTAGAGGCGTGTGCAGGCATGCCTTAATGCTAATAGTGACCATTTGCTACATTTAATTTTAGCTCATTATGTTTCTCACACACCTAGGTATGTCCCTGTCAAATTTTATCGAATTACGTTCATTGGTTTAAAAGTTATAAGGTAAAACTAGAAGCCGGTAGGGTGTGGGACATCTTTTATATGTTCGGGGTCCAAAAGTTCCTTCCTCCCCCGTAGATTTGAGGGTGGGGAGGAAATGTCTTTCTGTTTGGGGACCCCTGGCCTATCACAATCAAGAAAAATTGAAAGTTCGTTAACTTAGGAATGGGGTAAGTTGCCATGGTGCCTTCGTCTTAATTCCTCCCAAACAAAAGAAAGATATATTTTTAGCACATAATTTGAGGTAGTGATGTCATAGAATAGTCCGTCTTTTAACAGTTGTGGGTATCTAACATTCTTTCGAGAATAGACGAGAATTTCTGCATCCTCTCATTCCTGCATTCTTGGCAATGAATTTCTTGACTCTGTCAACGTTGGTCCATGATAATGAGAGTAGCATGCAGTTTCTACAGCAGCGTAACATTATCCAAGCTGTCAGACGATATAATAATAACCATGTTGTCTAACCCTAACCATAACCTTTATCTTAACCATAACCCTGATCCTAGCACTAACACTAAACCTAAATCTAACACTAAACCTAACCATAACTCTAACACTAACTTTAAACCTAATCATAACTCTAACCCTAAACCTAGCCATAACCTTAACCATAACACTTCGCAAAACTGAATATAACCATAATTTCTGTACTTCTATCTTTATCTAAGTCGTTACTTCTTTATTTAAAATAAAATTATATCGACCTGTCCTGACTTTAACTCGAAATAGAATGGCCAGTTACGAATGATGGAACCAAATTAACTCTGTTTGGGGTAAATTAAGACACAAGTACCGTCACGCCTATGTGAAGTATGGCATAAGATAAATGGGAAAATATGGAGATATATATATATAAGGTATTATATGGTTAATCCATGACCTACTTTAGATAGTAGGCTGAGGTACATCTGTTAGACGGCTAGTCATATCCGGCACAGAATTAGACCAGCTTTTGATCCACGGGAAAATCGGCCGCCAGTGGCGTTGCTACATTTCTGGTGGGCTTGGATATTTCAGGGGACCTCAGATTTACTTTAGCTAATGTAGAAGTGATCAAGCATCTTGGCATGGTGGTTGTAAAAATAATAAATAAGTGCATAATGCTTAGGCTTTTCTTCTCTTCTTCTGTGTTCGTTCTCAATCTCCGGCTACCAAGCCTTGAACAGGGCTTTCAAGTAGCAGTTTGTAGTCCGGAGAACGGAATGCGTTGTGTCGCTAGTTTACAGCTTGACTGCGATATTTACACCTTTTGGTCCAACACATCCGTCTTCAGCAGCGCATAGGCTCTAATTCGGAAGTGTTCATACTTCTTTGGTAACCAAATAATGGACGTATGTAACTCACGTTTTACAGAAGAATGCTGTGGATTCCATGAACTGCAAAGGAAACTAACGATACAGTTCTCGTAGAGGCACAAACATAAAGAAAACTCATTGCAAGGATCAGAACAAGCCAATCATCCTTTTTTAGCCGTGTCATGAGAAGAAGCGACTTAGAGCCCTTTATTACAACGAGAAGATAGCAGGAAAGAGAGTTATTGCTGTTACCATTGTTGTTGTTGCTGTTGCCGTTGTTGTTGTTGCCGTTGTTGTTGTTGTTGTTGTTGCCATTGCTGATGTTGGCGTTGTTGTTGTTGTTGTTGTTGTGGTTGCCGTTGTTTTGTTGTTGCCGTTATTGTTGTTGTTGTTGTTGTTGTTGCCGTTGTTGTTGTTGCCGTTGTTGTTGTTGTTACCGTTGTTTTGTTGTTGCCGTTGTTGTTGTTGTTGCCGTTGTTGTTGTTGTCGTTGTTGTTGTTGTTGTTGCCGTTGTTATTGTTGCCATTGTTGTTGTTGCCGTTGTTGTTGTTGCCGTTGTTGTTGTTGCCATTGTTGTTGTTGCCGTTGTTGTTGTTGTTGCCGTTGTTGTTGTTGTCGTTGTTGTTGTTGTTGTTGCCGTTGTTGTTGTTGCCATTGTTGTTGTTGCCGTTGTTGTTGTTGTTGCCGTTGTTGTTGTTGCCGTTGTTGTTGTTGTTGCCGTTGTTGTTGTTGTCGTTGTTGTTGTTGTTGTTGTTGTTGTTGTTGCCGTTGTTGTTGTTACCGTTGTTGTTGTTGCCGTTGTTGTTGTTGTCGTTGTTGTTGCTGCTGTTGTTGTTTTTGCCCTTGTTTTGTTGTTGTTGTTTTTGCCGTTGTTGTTGTTGTTGTTACCGTTATTGTTGTTGCAGTTGTTGTTGTTGCCGTTGTTGTTGTTGTTACCGTCGTTGTTGTTGCCGTTGTTGTTGTTGCCGTTGTTGTTGTTATTTCCGTTTTTGTTGTTGTTGTTGCCGTTGTTGTTGTTGCCGTTGTTGTTACCGTTGTTGTTGTTGCCGTTGCTGTTACCGTTGTAGTTGTTGTTGTTGTTTTACCGTTGTTGTTGCCGTTGTTGTTGTTGCCGTTGTTATTGTTGCCGTTGTTGTTGTTGCCGTTGTTGTTCTTGTTGTTGCCGTTGGTGTTGCCGTTGTTGTTGTTGTTGCCGTTGTTGTTGTTGCCGTTGTTGTTGTCGTTGCCGTTATTGTTGTTGTTATTGTTGTTGTTGTTGTTGTTGTTGCCGTTGTTGTTGTTGCCATTGTTGTTGTCGTTGCCGTTGTTGTTGTTGCCGTTGTTGTTGTTGCCGTTGTTGTTGTCGTTGCCGTTATTGTTGTTGTTATTGCCGTTGTTGTTGTTGTTGCCGTTGTTGTTATTGCCGTTGTTGTTGTTGCAGTTGTTGTTGTCGTTGTTGTTGTTGTTACCGTTGTTGTTGTTGTTGTTGCCGTTGTTGTTGTTGTCGTTGTTCTTTCTGCTGTTGTTGTTGTTGCCGTTGTTTTGTTGTTGCCATTGTTATTGTTGCCGTTGTTGTTGTTGCCGTTGTTGTTGTTGCCGTTGTTGTTGTTAACGTTGTTTTGTTGTTACGGTTGTTGTTTTTGTTGCCGTTGTTGTTGTTACAGTTGTTGTTGTTGCCGTTGTTTTTGTTGCCGTTGTTGTTGTTAACGTTGTTTTGTTGTTACGGTTGTTGTTGTTGTTGCCGTTGTTGTTGTTACAGTTGTTGTTGTTGCCGTTGTTGTTGTTGTCGTTGTTGTTGTTGTAGCCGTTGTTGTTGTTGTTCTTGTTACCGTTGGTGTTGTTGTTTTACCGTTGTTGTTGTTATTGCCGTTGTTGTTGTTGCCGTTGTTGTTGTTGTTCCCGTTGTTGTTGTTGTTGCCGTTGTTGTTGTTCTTGCCGTTGTTGTTGCTGTTCCCGTTGTTGTTGTTGTTGCCGTTGCTGTTGTGGTTTTACCGTTGTTGTTGCCGTTGTTCTTGTTGCCGTTATTGTTGTTGTTACCGTTGTTGTTGTTGCCGTTATTATTGTTGCCGTTGTTGTTGGTGTTGTTTTTGCCGTTGTTGTTGTTGCCGTTGCTGTTGTTGTTATTGTTGCCGTTGTTGTTGGTGTTGTTTTTGCCGTTGTTGTTGTTGCCGTTGCTGTTGCTGTTGTTGTTGCCGTTGTTTTTATTGCCGTTGTTGTTGTTGCCTTTGTTGTTGTTGTTGCCGTTGTTGTTTTTGTTGCCGTTGTTTTGTTGTTGTCGTTGTTGTTGTTGTTATTGTTGCCGTTGTTGTTGGTGTTGTTTTTGCCGTTGTTGTTGTTGCCGTTGTTGTTGTTGCCGTTGTTGTTGTTGTTGTTGCCGTTGTTGATGTTGCCGTTGTTGTTCTTACCGTTGTTGTTGTTGCCGTTGTTGTTGTTGTTGTCGTTGTTGTTGCTGCTGTTGTTGTTGTTGCCCTTGTTTTGTTGTTGTTGTTATTGCCGTTGTTGTTGTTGCCGTTGTTGTTGTTGTTGCCGTTGTTGTTGTTGCCGTTGTTGTTGTTGCCGTTGTTGTTGTACAGAGAGTGGACTGTCGATCCCAGATCAGATGTGGCCTAACATTCTTCGTGGTAATGTACGACCTACAGAGAGTGGACTGTCGATCCCAGATCAGATGTGGCCTAACATTCTCAGATAGATAACTATATAACTAATTATCTATCTAACTAACTATCTAACTAACTAACTATCTAACCAACTATCTAACTAACTGTCTAACTAATTATCTAACTAACTAACTATCTGACTATATAACTATCTAACTAACTAACTAACTATTTAACTAATTATCTAACTAGCTAACTATCTAACTAGCTAACTATCTAATTAACTAACTATCTAACTAATTAACTAACTATCTAATTAATTAACTAACTATCTAACTAATTAACTATCTAACTAACTAACTATCTAACTAATTAATTAATTATCTAACTAACTAACTAACTGACTATCTAAAGAATTAACTAACTATCTAACTAACTAACTATCTAACTAACTATCTAACAACTGTCTAACTAACTATCTAACTAACTAAATATCTGACTATAGAACTATCTAACTAACTATATAACTAATTATCTAACTAGCTAACTATCTAACTAACTAACTAACTATATAACTAACTAACTAACTAATTAACTAAATAACTATCTAAATAGTTAACTAGCTATATAACTAGCTATATAACTTATTAACTAACTATCTAATTAACTATCTAACTAACTAACTATCCAATCAACTAACTAACTAACTGTAATATCTAACTAATTTATTAACTATCTAACTAATTAACTAACTATCTAAATAATTAACTAACTATCTAATTAACTAACTATCTAACTAACTATCTAACTAACTAACTATCTAACTAACCAACTATCTAACTAGCTAACTATCTAATTAACTAACTATCTAACTAATTAACTAGATATCTAACTAACTACTTAACTATCTAACTAACGAAATAACTATCTAACTAACTAACTAACTATCTAAATAATTATATAACTATCTAACTAACTAACTATCTAACTAACTCACTATCTAACTAACTATCTAATAAACTAACTATCAAACTAACTATCTAATTAACTATCTAACTAACTAACTATCTAACTAATTAACTAACTAACCAACTAAGTATCTAAAGAATTAACTAACTATCTAACTAACTATCTAACTAACTGTCTAACTAATTATCTAACTAACTAACTATCTCACTATATAACTGTCTAACTATCTAACTAACTATATAACTAATTATCTAACTAGCTAACTATCTAACTAACTAACTAACTAACTAACTAACTAACTAACTATCTAACTAATTAACTAACTAACCAACTAAGTATCTAAATAATTAACTAACTATCTAACTAACTATCTAACTAACTGTCTAACTAATTATCTAACTAACTAACTATCTCACTATATAACTGTCTAACTATCTAACTAACTATATAACTAATTATCTAACTAGCTAACTATCTAACTAACTAACTAACTAACTATCGAACTAACTAACTAACTAACTAAATAACTATCTAAATAGTTAATTAGCTATCTAACTAACTACATAACTTATTAACTAACTATCTAATTAACTATCTAACTAATTAACTATCCAATTAACTAACTAACTAACTGTAATATCTAACTAATTTATTAACTATCTAACTAATTAACTAACTATCTAAATAATTATCTAACTATCTAACTAACTAACTATGTAACTAACTATCTAACTAACTAACAATCTAATTAACTTTCTAATGATCTAATTAGCTAACTATCTAACTTACTAAATAACTATCTAACTAACTAACTAACTATCTATATAGCTAACTATCTTACTAACTAACTAACTAACTAACTATCTAACTAACCAACTATTTAACTAATTAACTAACTATCTAACTAGCTAACTATCTAACTAACTAATTATCTAACTAATTAATTAACTATCTAACTATCTAATTAACTAACTATCTAACTAATTAATTATCTAATTAACTAACTAACTATCTAACTAATTAACTAACTATCAAACTAACTAACTCTCTAACTAACTACCAAACTAACTAACTATCTAACTATCTAACTTATTAACTATCTAACTAACTATCTAACTAACTAACTATCTGACTATCTAACTATCTAACTAACTAACTAACTAAATAACTATTTAACTAATTAAATAACTATCTAACTAACTATCTAGCTAATTAACTAACTATCTAACTATCTAACTAACTACCTATCTAACTAACTAACTAACTACAATATCTAACTAATTAATTAATTATCTAACTAACTAACTATCGAAATAATTAATTAACTATTTAACTAACTAACTATCTAACTAACGATCTAACTATCTAACTAATTATCTAGCTAGCTAACTATCTAACTAACTATCTAACTAAATAACTAACTAAATAACTAATTAACTAACTATCCAACTAACTATCTAACAAACTAACTATCTGACTATCTATCTAACTAACTAATTAAATATATAACTAATTATCTAACTAGCTAAATATCTAACTAACTAACTAACTATCTAACTAACTAACTAATTAAATAACTATCTAAATAGTTAACTAGCTATCAAACTAACTATATAACTAATTAACTAACTAACTATCTAACTAACTACCTAACTAATTAACTATCTAATTATCTAACTTATTAACTATCTAACTAACCATCTAACTAACTAACTATCTGACTATCTAACTATCTAACTAACTAAATAACTATTTAACTAATTAAATAACTATCTAACTAACTATCTAGCTAATTAACTAACTATCTAACTAACTATCTAACTAACTACCTATCTAACTAACTAACTAACTACAATATCTAACTAATTAATTAATTATCTAACTAACTAACTATCTAAAAAATTAATTAACTATTTCACTAACTACATATCTAACTAACTACCTAACTAACTAATTATCTGACTATCTAACTAACTAACTAACTATCTAACTAATTATCTAACTAGCTAACTAACTATCTGACTATCTAATTATCTAACTAACTAACTAACTAACTAACTATATAACTAATTATCTAACTAGCTAACTGTCTAACTAACTAACTAACTAACTATCTAACTAACTAACTAAATAACTATCTAAATAGTAAATAGCTATCTAACTAACTATATAACTAATTAACTAACTATCTAATTAACTATCTAACTAACTAACTATCTAACTAACTAACTAACTGTAATATCTAACTAATTTATTAACTATCTAACTAACTAACTAACTAACTATCTAAATAATTAACTAACTATCTAACTAACTATCTAACTAACTATCTAACTAACTAACAATCTAATTAACTATCTAATTTTCTATTTAGCTAACTATCTAACTTACTAACTAACTATCTAACTAACTAACTAACTAACTATCTTACTAGCTAACTATCTTACAAACTAACTAACTAACTATTTAACTAACTAACTAACTATCGAACTAGCTAACTATCTAACTAACTATTTATCTAACTAATTAATTAACTAACTAACTAACTATCTAATTAACTAACTATCTAAGTAACTATCTAACTAATTAACTATCTAATTAACTAACTAACTATCCAACTGATTAACTAACTATCTAACTAACTAACTAACTATCTAACTAACTACCTAACTAACTAACTATCTAACTATCTAATTTATTAACTATCAAATATACTATCTAACTAACTAACTATCTGACTATCTAACTATCTAACTAACTAATTAACTAACTAAATAACTATTTAACAAATTAAATAACTATCTAACTAACTATCTAGCTAATTAACTAACTTTCTAACTAACTATCTAAATAACTACCTATCTATCTAAATAACTAACTACAATATCTAACTAATTAATTAATTATCTAACTAACTAACTATCTAAATAATTAATTAACTATCTAACTAACTAACTATCTAACTAACTAATTATCTGAATATCTAACTAACTAACTAACTATCTAAATAATTATCCAACTAGCTAACTAACTAACTAACTAAATAACTAATTACATAACTATCTAACTAACTATCTAACTAATTAACTAACTAACTATCTAACTAACTAACTACAATATCTAACTAATTAATTACTTATCTAACTAACTAACTATCTAAATAATTAAATAACTATCTAACTAGCTAATTAACTATCTAACTAATTAGCTAACTAACTAACTATCTAACTAACTAACTAACTATCTAACTAACTAACTAACTATCTAACTAACTAACTAACTCTTGTTTAGAGCCTACGAGAGAAGAGTAGAAAGGGAGGAGTACTAGAGTGGTGAAAGAGAAATATAGAAAAACAGAGAGGGATGGGGGAAGAGGATAAACCAAAGTGGCGGACAGTGATAATGGCTGGGTAGGCGAGTGTAAGAGAAAGATAGAAGATACTGCGGCTTGAATGAAAAAGACCGACATATATATAAAGAGGGAGACAAGGTGAGAGTGAGTGAGAGAAAGTTTATGTGCGTGTGAGAGGGGGAATGAAAGGGTGAAACAATGTGGACGATAGAGATTGGGAAATTATGAGGAAGACAGAGGGGGGTGAGAGAGAGAGAGGCAGTGAGAGGGAGAGAGCGTGAGATTAGGAAATTATGAGGAAGACAGAGGGGGGTGAGAGAGAGAGAGGCAGTGAGAGGGAGAGAGCGTGAGATTAGGAAATTATGAGGAAGACAGAGGGGGGTGAGAGAGAGGGAGGCAGTGAGAGGGAGAGGGAGAGAGCGTGAGATTAGGAAAGTATGAGAGTGTGAGAGAGAGTGAGAAAGAATGATAGAGAGCGAGAGAGAGGGAGAAAGAGATAGAGAGTCAGAAAAAGAGAAAGGATGATAGCGAGTGAGAGATAAAGAGAGAAAATGAGAATGAGTGAGAAAGAATAATAGAGAGGAAGAGAGTTAGATTAGGAAAGTATGAGAGTGAGAGAGAGAGAGAGACAGAGAGAGAGAGAAAATGAGAAAGAGTGCTGGGTGATAGAGATTATAAATATATATATATAGTGAGAAAGAGAGTGTGAGAAAGAATAGTAGTGAGGGAGTGAGAGAAGGAATGATAGTGAGGGAGAGAGAAAAGGAATGAAATTGAGGGAGAGAGAAAAGAAATGAAATTGAGGGAGAGAGAAAAGGAATGATAGTGATAGTGATATATATTTAGATAGTTAGTTAATTATTTAGATAGTTAATAAATTAGTTAGATATTACAGTTAGTTAGTTAGTCAATTGGATAGTTAGTTAGTTAGATAGTTAATTAGATAGTTAGTTAATAAGTTATATAGTTAGTTAGATAGCTAGTTAACTATTTAGATAGTTAGATATTTAGTTAGTTAGATAGTTAGTTAGACAATTGGTTAGATAGTTAGTTATATAGTTAGTTTATTAGATAGTTAGATAGTTAGTTAGTTAGTTAGTAAGATAGTTAGCTATATAGATAGTTAGTTAGTTAGATAGTTAGTTAGAAGTTAGATAGTTAGCCAGTTAGATAATTAGAAAGTTAGTTAGATTGTTAGTTAGTTAGATAGTTAGATACTTAGTTAGATAGTTAGTTAGTTAGATAGTTAGTTAATTATTTAGATAGTTAGTTAATTAGTTAGATAGTTAATAAATTAGTTAGATATTACAGTTAGTTAGTTAGTTAGTTAGTTGGATAGTTAGTTAGTTATATAGTTAATTAGATAGTTAGTTAATAAGTTATATAGTTAGTTAGATAGCTAGTTAACTATTTAGATAGTTATTTATTTAGATAGTTAGTTAGTTAGATAGTTAGTTAGTTAGTTAGATAGTTAGCTAGTTAAATAATTAGTTATATAGTTAGTTAGTTAGTTAGATAGTTATTTGGTTAGATAATTAGTTAGTTAGATAGTTAGTTAGACAGTTGGTTAGATAGTTAGTTAGATAGTTAGTTAGTTAGATAGTTAGTTAATTCTTTAGATAGTCAGTTAGTTAGTTAGTTAATGAGTTAGATAGTTAGTTAGTTAGTTAGTTAGTTAGATAGTTCATTAGATAGATAGTTAGTTAATTAGTTAGATAGTTAGTTAATTAGTTAGATAGTTAGTTAGTTAGATAATTAGTTATATAATTAGTTAGTTAGTTAGATAGTTATATAGTCAGATAGTTAGTTAGTTAGATAGTTAGTTAATTCTTTAGATAGTTAGTTGGTTAGTTAGTTAATTAGTTAGATAGTTAGTTAGTTAGTTAGTTAGTTAGTTGGATAGTTAATTAGATAGTTGTTAGTTTGATAGTTAGTTTATTATGTAACAGTTCCCGCCGGAGCAAGGAGTTAAGGATGCCTGAACATGTTAAAGCTTAAAGCTACCTGAATGCATGCCAAGGTCACTCACCGTCTCAGCAAAGGAGAACAGAGTTGGGTTAAGGAATGTGGACAGATAGAAACTGACCACTGGCCTTCCGATTTTGGTAGGGGGAGATTGATTGACAGACGAAATTGGCAGCGGGGCTTGCTGCGAGAGAAATGGAGTGACAGGTGTGCAAAGTGTTTCGGTCCAATTGGATTGAAGATGACCATCACCTGAGATCGATTGGTCAAGCTCTGGCCTTGCTTGAGGATATATAACTCGAGACAAAGTTTAGCTCGGGAGGCTGGAGGAGAGATGGAGAGTGAGGGAGAGAGAGAGGCTGTATGGAGGAGAGTGAGAGAGAGAGAGAGACTGAATGTAGATAGTATGTTTAACTCACCGACTTAGATAGAGGAGCGATTGATAGACGGTTGGACGAATGTTTAGTGATAGAACAGGATCGCTCAAATTGGTGAATGAGTTTTGCATTAATAGATAATCTGAACATGTGTTTGAAAGCAAGGACACATTGTGAACGAGTATGTCGAGATCGCCCGCCTGAGGGGATTTCAGTGAGGAAGAGTATTTGATAAGGTGTGTTGAAGACGCAGTTAAGGCGATGTGTGTGTGATGTAATTGCAAGGCAATAGAACTGGGTTTTTAGATAGTTGGGAATTCCATCAATAGCTAATGCTTACAATTCCCGTTTTAGTAGAATGTTTAGTTAAGATATGTATTATATTGTGTTTGTAATTTCTCTACTCATTGTATGATATGAGTATGATATAATAAATATGCCACTTGCTGTTTGATATGTCATTTACTGAGTATGGTCATGATGATGTGGATGAGTTTGAGAATGTTCTAAGTTAGAATAACGGCCAGTGCAAACAGTGGGATCTGCTACAATTAGATAGTTAGTTAGTTAGATAGTTACTTAGTTAGATAGTTAGTTAGTTAGATAGTTATTTAATTAGTTAGATAGTTATTTCGTTAGTTAGATAGTTAGTTAATTAGTTAGATATCTAGTTAATTAGTTATATAGTTAGTTAATTAGATAGTTAGCTAGTTAGATAGTTGGTTAGTTAGATAGTTAGTTAGTTAGATAGTTAGTTAGTTAGATAGTTAGTTAGATAGTTAGTTAGTTAGTTACATAGTTAGTTAGTTAGTTAGTTAGATAGTTAGCTAGTTAGATAATTAGATAGTTAGTTAGATTGTTAGTTAGTTAGATAGTTAGTTAGATAGTTAGTTAGTTAGATAGTTAGTTAATTATTTAGATAGTTAGTTAGTTAGTTAGATAGTTAATAAATTAGTTAGATATTACAGTTAGTTAGTTAGTTAGATAGTTAGTTAGTTAGATAGCTAATTAGATAGTTAGTTAATTAGTTATATAGTTAGTTAGATAGCTAGTCAACTTTTTAGATAGTTATTTAGTTAGTTAGTTAGTTAGTTAGATAGTTAGTTAGTTAGTTAGATAGTTAGCTAGTTAGATAATAAGTTATATAGTTAGTTAGTTAGTTAGATAGTTATAAAGTCAGTTAGTTAGATAGTTAGTTAGACAGTTAGTTAGATAGTTAGTTAGATAGTTAGTTAGATAGTTAGTTAATTCTTTAGATAGTCAGTTAGTTAGTTAGTTAGAAAATTAATTTATTAGTTAGATAGTTAGTTATTTAGTTAGATAGATAGCTAGTTAGTTAGATAGATAGTTAGTTAGTTATTTAGTTAGTTAGATAGATAGATAGTTAGTTAGTTAGTTAGATAGATAGTTAGTTAATTAGATAGATAGTTAGTTAGTTAGTTAGTTAGATAGATAGTTAGTTAATTAGTTAGTTAGTTAGCTAGATAGTTAGTTAGTTAGTTAGTTAGATAGATAGTTAGTTAGTTAGATAGATAGTTAGTTAGTTAGCTAGTAAGATAGTTAGATAGTTAGTTACTTAGTTAGATAGATAGATAGTTAGTTAGTTAGCTAGATAGTTAGTTAGTTAGTTAGTTAGTTAGTTAGTTAGATAGATAGTTAGTTAGTTAGATAGATAGTTAGATAGTTAGCTAGTAAGATAGTTAGATAGTTAGTTACTTAGTTAGATAGTTAGTTGGTTGCTCATTGCAAGCGGTAATAGGGATATCAACATACGGTTTTGTCTTGATGATGTAACTTACCAAGTATTTGGGTCATAATGAGGAAGAAATTGCGCTGGTCATCAACCTCACTCGCTGGTCCAGAGCTGCCTTGGGCCAGTGGCAAGACATAAGCCAAGACGACTGGAGGTAAACTCAGGATGCAGAAAATGTGGTCCCACCTCTCTTGAAACTAGGAGTCACTTGAAAACTTGCATTTCCGTTCAGAGCTTTGAGAGGCAAATGCTTGACCCCCAGCAATCGCCAGAAGACTCTGCAGAGTCTGTAGACAACCAGTTTCTCAGTCAAGTTGTGTAGTTTAGTTACAAAGGAACCAGCGGAAGACTGGAATGTTTAAGTTTGATAATTGTAGACCGAATGGTGACAAGGTTGATAATTTTGGACCGAATTATGACTCAGTGGTCTCGAGGTAAGGTGTCCGCATCAGGCGCCGGAGTTCGCGGGTTCGAATCACGGTGGAGATAAGGATTTTTTTTCACGTGGATCTTCTTGTATAAATTGCCCTGATCTCTTGGTAACGAGTTCGGACTCCCGTATACAGTGTCAAGCACGTTAAAAATCCATTATCAGTTGGAAACCGAAATGAGAAGGCTTAACGGCCGCTGCCTGGACATTAATTCGAGATTCTAGCAAAAAATCTACCCAAATTATTTATACCTTTTCCCAGGTAGTTTATTTAGAACAGCTATAGATGGCGCCTAACTGGCTGTGAGTCTACTTAGCTTTAAGTGTTTGAGTCTATTAATATAGACATTGCCCGAGTGGTCTGTCTGGGTCTTTGTGTATTTCAAAGTAAAGAACAGCACCATTGCTTCACAGAGAGCATGTCGTATGAGGCGACTAACTGTGTGACATGGCATAACATCGGCCATGGTTAGGTGATTTGTTTAGAACAGCATAGATGGCGCCTAACTGACTGCGGATCTACTTTGCTCTATTGCTAAGATAGACTCTCAAATTGGTTAGCCACCCTCCGCAAGCGCTTGTCCCAACGCAGCGCAGTTTTAAGCTGCTCTAGCCTAGCCCACTAAGCAGGAAACCCTTCTACCTTCTACATCCAGCTCATACCAGAGCTGGGACCTGCACAGGGGCATCTGCCCCCGGAGAAGTACACATCGACTAAGAACTAAGAAGAATCTTCCAAGAAACTGGTTGTATATTGACTCTGTAGTGTGTTCTAAATCAGTGTAAAGTCGTTAAATTAAGTTAAGTAAAGTTTGATAACTCAGAGTAACGTCACTTTTTAACACATATATGCCTTTATTTGCTTAAAATATTTTTGAAATGTGTGATACATTCAAACACAAATGTTAAATAAATTGTTTAAAAAGAAATATAATTTAAAATATGTGAAATATTCAAACACCATTTTAAAATAAATTGTTTACGGAAATAATAATAATAATCATGTTCACTCAGGCGCCAAAGGCCTGTTGCGTCGATCGACCAGTACCATGTGCAACAACTGAGGCTATGTTCATGCGTAGCGTGTCGACCGAAATCCCTACAGACTACCCTGTGGAGCCGAGTATTCTGCTGCCTTTGGATGAAGGCCGCGAGGAGTATGTGTTAGACCAATGTTTATGTCAGGTTGTCTGTGTCTGCCCGTGTCTGTTATTTTTCGTGTTCCGTCCCCGAGACCTCTGGTTTGTGTCCACCTTCAGTTAGCGTGACTCTTGCTGGGCTGAGAATACGAGGTTGGGAGAGATATCGTGTAATCTCCTGTATGAAGGGCGGGGGTGGGTGGGGGGGGGGGGGTAGGGGCAGGAAGAAGACGGCTTTAGTCCAAACAAGGAGGTCCTTGAGTGCTGATAAGCTGGACTGAATTCTGGATGTAGTTAAGCGGAATATTGAACGCCATCTTGAGCTGGTTTCTTACGATTTGAGACAGGCATGAGATGCAGCGAAATGCAGCATAACAAACAGGGTAACCGATCGAAAGCACATCAATTCTACAGAATAAAGTTCTTGATACCACCTGGTGAAGGTGTTGGGAATTATAATCCGAACAGGAACC
Source organism: Ariolimax columbianus (assembly GCA_036924085.1). Lineage (NCBI taxonomy): Eukaryota > Metazoa > Mollusca > Gastropoda > Stylommatophora > Arionidae > Ariolimax > Ariolimax columbianus. The sequence goes on from JAVGWX010000021.1 coordinate 18,386,363, forward strand.
AGAAAACATCAGAAAAGACAGAAACATCGGAGCGAGTCGAGAGTGCAGCCATTCAGGCGCAGCCATCCTACTTGTTAAACGGAAATACAACATAAAATATGTGATACATTCAAAAACAAATTTTAAATAAATTGATTAAGGAAATACAACTTAAAATATGTGATACATTCAAAAACAAATTTTAAATAAATTGATTAAGGAAATACAACTTAAAATATCTGATACATTCAAACACACATTAAAAAAAAATTGATTAAGGAAATACAACTTAAAATATGTGATACATTCAAACACAAATTTTAAATAAATGGATTAAGGAAATGCAACTTAAAATATGTGATACATTCAAAAACAAATTTTAAATAAATTGATTAAGGAAATACAACTTAAAATATCTGATACATTCAAACACACATTTAAAAAAAATTGATTAAGGAAATACAACTTAAAATATGTGATACATTCAAACACAAATTTTAAATAAATGGATTAAGGAAATACAACTTAAAATATGTGATACATTCAAACACAAATTTAAAAAAAAATATTTAAGAAAATTCAGCTTAAATTTTTTAAATTTTAAATGAGGATATTTAAACTTAGCCGGACGAAAACTGCACATCGTCAAATGAGCGTTATTTGCGTTATATGAAAAGACAATACATAACAAGGTTGTATGGCGCCTTATGTAACACAGAACTTGTAACAAATAATGCACAGAGAATTAAAAAATATCGAATTACAGAAAAACAATACATTTACAATGCAGCATGCATTCCATTCGACATCGTCTCGCGCAGAGCTGCCAAATGGACAATACACGGGTCGGTGCACATGCATGTTTTATAGGAGTTTTAAAACTGATAATCGACCGGCGTACGCATTGATCAGGCAAAACATAATGATTAGATTATGTTAGTCAGGGTCAGGAGAACATAATGATTAGATTATGTTAGTCAGGGTCAGGAGAACATAATGATTAGATTATGTTAGTCAGGGTCAGGAGAACATAATGATTAGATTATGTTAGTCAGGGTCAGGAGAACATAATGATTAGATTATGTTAGTCAGGGTCAGGAGAACATAATGATTAGATTATGTTAGTCAGAGTCAGGAGAACATAATGATTAGATTATGTTAGTCAGGGTCAGGAGAACATAATGATTAGATTATGTTAGGGTCAGGAGAACATAATGACCAACACCCACACCACAATTCTACGCAGTTCTCCGTAGAAACAGGTGAATACGTCATAAAATTAACCTCGCATAAAATACTTCTCTTGTTTTGTTTCTTCGCTGTAGTGAGAACGAACATTTTTATTGTTACGCAATAATTTTTAAACTGAGAAATATAAAATTGTAATTTAACTTAAGGGAAGGAAGACTAACGTATGGTCAGGCACAACATACTGGCCAAGACCCTCACCTTTTCTTCCCCGCAGCTCTTTCTGGAAACAGGCTGTTTTCACGGCAGCCTGGCCAATAAGGTTAGGGATCGATGTGATCCTCGTAGTAGTGAGCGACACGGTGAGGAAGCCAAGCATAGCACAACCGCCTAGAAAATCCCGGCCCATTTTTATCAGCACGCTCGGGATGTGAGAAAAGCTGCGACAACCCACAACTTAACGTCCTTTTTAGAGCGCACGAAGAAGTAAACCTACTCATTATGTGTATTGAACAACAACAACAGCAGTTTAACTTAAATTCAGTATACAGGTTTAGAAGGTTCTACAGATTCTGCATACTTTCTTGAATAGATGACCTAGCATTGATGACGTTGTGATGTTGTGGATGCGCATAGCGTCTAGAGCAAGTAAATGTAAATGGTACTGGTTGTATACATACTCTACAGAGTCTTCTAAACCAGTATGGTTTGGCTTCGTTCGTTCTCAATTTCCAGCTACCAAACCCTGAAAGGGTTTAAGAAGCAGAATGTAGTCCAGAGAACGGATTGCGTTGTGTCGTAGTTCTACAGCTTGACTGTGATATTTTCACCTTCCGGTCCAACACATCCGACTTCAGCAAGCATTTTTTTAGTACCGGGTTAGCATTCCCTCTTAGATCCCTTCTCCTTGGCCAGTCTGCCTGCTGCAGCCTGTTATCCAGGATCACCGCGTGGAGGTGTAGAAGGGTCTTCGCAGCTCTAGTTTGCTGGCCCTGACGCTAGCAGTCAGCTATGGGTCGCTGACCACTGCAGCTTATGCGCTGCTCAGCATCTTGATCCCTAAACCAGTATAAAGACTTTAAGTGACAGCTAATATTTTCTCTTTACGTTAAGATTTTTTAAAAACCAATTATCGGCAAGCTTTTCTGTCACAAGGTCCGGGTGATTGGTCAATGGGTGTGCCGCGTGCCTTAATAATATATACTAGGCGTGTTCAAATGAAACCGGACCATATTGCAGCAAATAAACATACGTACGATGCGCATGGGGACGTCACCTCTGGTATAAACAGCACGTACCATCCGTCAAGTTTACAAAATTTCATTATCCTCCGACTCATAGTTTCCTCAGCAAACCGTTTAAAACATGGCGTGTGTGATACGGAACCGTCCAGAGTTGATCAGCAAGCAGTGATTCGGTTTCTAACAGCTGAAGGATGTCGACCAGTTGATATTCATCGTAGAATGCAGGCAGCGCATGATGATAAAAGTGTGTCGAAGACAACATTGAAGAACTGGACAACGATATTTAAAGAAGGCGATAATGGAATTTTGCAAACTTGACGGTTGGTATGTGCTGGTTTACACCAGAAGTGACGTCATCATGCTCATAGTACGTAAGTACACTTGTTGTAGTTTAGTCCAGTTTCATTTGAACACGCCTTTTTTGAACCTTCTAAACATGTATATAAAAGTTAAGCCAAGTCAAGTCAAGTCAAGTCAAGTCAAGTTAAGATAAGTTAAGTCAAGCTAAGGTATATTATACACACTTTTTAGAACGAATTTCGTGATGACGTCTTTAAGGGACAGCAAGAAATCCCCTTAACTACATAGGGTCAGCGGTCATCATTAATAAGAATGACTCGCTTTTGGTTCTTGATTACGAAAAGATTTGGGGTTTCTTAAATATTGTCCTCAGTTGAGGGGTGGCCTGCCTGTGTGATCAACAGTTCTTAGCACTTCTACTCCATCTAGTGGCAGAAAGTCTTTATGTCGCGTTATTTTACATCGTATATATACGAGTTAATGGACCAGGTAATAGTACCACTGCAACTTCCTAGTATGTTGTAAGCTGACTAAAGTGAGTTGTGAATAGGGATTAAAACAAACATTATGATATACCAACTGTTATAATAGTCATCAATGACATAGCATTTATCATCATCATCAGCCCCGTAACATGAAAGGTCATTGTGGCGTCAATATTGCAGATTGTTGGACCAGTTCCCCCCCCCCCCTCTCCTTCGCTCGATTTTGTGCCAGTATAGTTGTTCTAGCTATGGACATTCTCGTCCACTCTCTGATGTTGTCTTCCCATATCTTTTCCTGTCTCCCTTATCTACGCTTACCAGGAACAGTAACTTGCAGAATCGTCTTGGTTAACCCAAAGGATCTTGATACATGTCAGAAGCATGTAAGCTTGAGTGCTTTTACAAAAGTCAATATATCTTTATATAGGCTAACCTCTCTCTTAACAGTGTACTGAACTAGCATTCATAGTACCTTCAAATAAGCTTCTCTTATAAGGCAAATTAGCGACCTCGTGCTTATTATGAAACGAAATTCAGTTCAACGAAAGTAGAGTCCTAGATTGTGAGATATACTTCGTATTGAGTTATAAATACTGAATCATCATCATCAGGTTGGCGTTGACGATCACGGACTACCAACTCTGTTGTTGATTGTCGCCCGTGCGATTATCACAGGATGTCCAGCATCTTCTCTATCTGCCTTCCTCCGTCTCTCTTTCCTTCTATCTTTCCCGTTCTCATAACATGCTCCAAAAAGGATAAATGTCTTGGTCTGATGTTTGCAATAAGTTGTCTTTGTGGTTGTGCCTCCTCGAGTATTGTATCATTAGTCTTCATTGTAGTTTGACTGCGATATTTGTACCTTTCGGTCCGACACATCCGTCTTCGACAGCATTGCTGTATAAATCCTGCAGTTTATTGTTTCCACATAATTCGGTGTGTTCTTCGACATGCCTTGCAGGTTACAGTGTTACTATTCTTATCTTCGCCTTCTGAAGCAGGAAATTTTGGATTCTGGATCATAATGATGAACTCAAGTCTTATCTACTGTCACCTGGTCAGGAAAATGTTTTTCGACCGACACATTTAAAGCAACTGGCCACAGCAATCAGTTTGTTTCTGTTCACATGTCAGCAGACGACGGACCCAGCGGGCCCACACTTTTCTCATGTTTAGTCATGTGCAAAATTCTAAAAACGGTACTGTTTTGCTGACCTAGATATCCCTGAAATTGTCATTTCCTATCCTTGTCACTGATTGTCTTCACTTTTGCAGCATTTTCATTGTTGCACTCTGAGGATGGTCTTCCTGATCTTGGAAGATCAGCACCATCAGAATGACCACACTTAAACTGCCTACACCATTTTTTTTTACAGAAGTATACGTAGGACAGAATTCCCCAAATACTGATTCCATCTCCCTGTATTTTCTGTAGGTGTTTTCCCCTGCAATATCAATAATTTTATCACTGATTTCTTTATTGTTCTGACAAACCGTTAGAGTAGCAGATCCGGTCAATAAGGTGTGTTGCGCCATGCACCATACCGGGTAAACCCGTCGAGGAGGGAAATTCATACTTCTCAAATCCAGTACAAATTGAATGAGCTACATATGTGCCATATTTCAACTTTCTCCTTCTCCTTCATAGTCAGGGTAAAGACTTATGCCAAGCCTCTTTTGGATTTGATAAGGTTCCTCATGGCCATTGTTGTGATACCTAGGATTATTGGAACAATTCTGCGGAGGATTGGCTAACATCGCAGGCCGCACCATCAAAATTACCACGGCATACAAAAACCCGTGCCCCCTCTATGTTAAGTGCCTCAATAATGGGGGAGAGAGACTGTTGAAAAGTAGAAAACACGTTAACAATAGCATACACGTTATATCACTTGCAGAATTTGTCTATATTTGAACAATCAACCAATAAAAAACGAAGCTATTTTTGGAACATTCCTCGCTCGTAAATTCAGCATTGTCTGAAAGACTCACATATTTCCATCTATACACTGAAAGCGTCTCTCTCTCTCTCTCTCTTACCTCGAGGATACAATTTGATAGGCTTTCCCTGCCGCTATTGATGTTATCTTTTCCTCATTATCGATTGTACTTTGTCTTCCCGTCCATTGTGGCTTTCTGCATAGAATTGTGTCTGTTTTTTTCTCCAAAATATGTTAGTTGTTTGGCTTTGATTGGGCTCAATATTTCTCCTTTTTCGTCATTATTTTCTCGTGAGCTTGGATTATTAGTCAACGTTTGGTGAAACACGTTGACCAAAACCCCGCCTTACGTTTACGTCATGGTAATAGAAGCAGGATGTGTTGCAGCAACCTGGTCAACGAGGATTGACACTGTGGTTGTCATGGTAGTAAGCTTACTGAGAAGTCTCACAATGCACTACAGCCACGATGACCCAAGCATTACTTCTCCATTAAGGCACAGGATACAAGAAGAGCCTTGTAACCAACAATTAAAGGACCATCATAGGAAGTGACAAGCTGATCGTCAAGAAGCAAAAACAAAAACCGTTAACTCCTTCAGAATATGCTTGTGGATCAAGATGCTGAGCAGCGCACGAGCTGCAGTGGTCAGAGACCCGTAGCTGCCTGCTAGCGCCAGGACCAGCAAACCAGAGCTGCCAAGACCCTTCTACACCTCCAGCGGGGTGATCATGGATAACAGGCTGCAACAGGATAGACTGGCTAAGGAGAAGGGATCGAAGAGGTAATGTTAACCCTGCACTAAAAAAAATGCTTGCTGAATTCGGATGTGTTCGACCGAAAGGTGCAAATGTCGAAGTCAAGCTGTAAACTACAACACAAGGTACTCCGTTCTCTGGACTACATTCTTAAACATAAGCCCTTTTCATGGTTTGGTAACGGGAGATTGACAACGATCGAAGCCAAGTCAAGCCAAGCCAAAAACATGATTATCGATTTTCTGATCTTGCTAGGAGATGCGATCCATTTGCTTTCTTTTATGTCAGCAATCTGCAACCTATTCGTTTTAATATCCACATCATAAAGGTCTGAATACTGAGTACTAGTTTTCCTTTAAGTGAAATGGTTAAATTCGTCTCGGTGTTATCTCTGTTCCGTTAGTAGGATTGCCACAACACATAGGGTCAAGGTTACGTGAAAACAACTTCTGCATGGGGTGCCCTTCTGGCTGATGTTGTTGGAGTAGAGACATCGCTTGTAGTAGAAGCCTTCCACCTGAGGGAAAGAGAGTAAAACATGGGGTGAGTTACGGAGATGGATGTTAGGAGGCAAGAGAGGATAGAAGAATAGGTGGAAGGAAAAGAGAGGTATGTGATGGATGTAGGACGGAAGAAACAAGAATGGGGTATAATTTGAGTGGGGACTGGTGAAGACTATGAGGGATTATAGCTTTCAGTGATGGAATGGGAGAGAGAGAGCGATTGAGGGGAAGTGTGAGAGAGAGGGATTGAGGGGAAGTGAGAGAGAGAGGGATTGAGGGGAAGTGTGAGAGTGAGGGATTGAGGGGAAGTGAGAGAGAGAGAGCGATTGAGGGGAAGTGTGAGAGAGAGGGATTGAGGGGAAGTGTGAGAGAGAGGGATTGAGGGGAAGTGTGAGAGAGAGGGATTGAGGGGAAGTGTGAGATAGAGGGATTGAGGGGAAAGCAGAGGAAGGGTTTGAGAGGAATGTGATAGAGAGGGTTTGAGAGAAGGAGGTAGAGTCGGATTGAGGAGAAGTGTGAGAGAAAGGAGGGGATTGAGAGAAAGGGAGAGAGAGAGGAAGTTAGAGAAGATGGGGAGAGAGAGAGGGAGAGAGAAGGAGCGATAGAAAGTAAAAGAGAGTGGGAAAAAGTGGACTGTGTGGAGGGTGGGGAGTGAGGGTGAAGGAAAGTGGAAGAGATGGATTGGGAGTAAGGAGTAGAGTGGAAAAGGGGGAAATAGTGGTGGTAGGAGAGAAGCAGAGAGAAGGAGCGAGAGAAAGGGAGAGGTAGTGGACAAATATGGGGATAGAGTGACGGGGAATGAAAGTGGGAGAGAGAGGGAGTTAGACAGTGAGGGAATGAAAGTGAAAGAGATAGTGACAGAGCGTGAGAGAGAGGGAGTGAGAGAATGGGGGAGAGAGTGAGAGGCAGTAGCAGAGATGGAGTGAGAGTAAGAGGGAGAGTTATAAAGTGGGAGAAAAAGGAAACGAGATAAAGTTAGAGCGAGAGAGAAGGGGATTGAAAGATAGGCCTAGGCCGAGATTGCGGGAAAGAATACATAGAAGAGTAAGAACCAAAAAGAGAAAAAAGGAGAGAGACAGTGAGAAGGAGAGAAAGAGAGAGAAGGGGAGAGAAACAGAGAAAGAGGCAAAGGTAAAGCTAGAAACAATGAGCTGGCTTCCTAAGACTGGGTTTACAGGGCTCCAGGGTTCGAAATCACGGACAGATAGAAACAAAAATCCGGACGTTATTCGTTCCCGGTACAATTGCTTCTCCAGTCAACCCAGCTGTAAATGGGCACCTAACGTATGAGTTGGGGAAGGTATAAACAGCATGGAAAGGGAACTGGCCACCCCGCCTCACAAAAGCTGCGGCTTAATACATGAAGAGTTGTCTTCATCCCTGTCGGCAGTTGTTGCCATGGGACTGACCTTAATTTTTTTTTTTAGAAACAGAAATGGAACGAAAGAACACATGAGAGAGAATTAGCTGTGATGTACGAGGCGTGTTCAAATTAAACCGGACCAAACTGCAACAAGTGAAAAAATGTACAGTGCGCATAATGACGTCATTTCTGGTGTAAACATCACATACCAGCCGTCAAGTTTGCAAGATTTCATTATCCTCCCACTCATAGATTCCTCAGCAGACCGTTGAAAACATGGCGGGTGTGATACGGAACCGTCCAGAGTTGATCAGCGAGCAGTGATTCGGTTTCCAACAGCTGAAGGATGTCGACCAGTTGATATTCGTCGCAGAATGCAGGCAGTGTATGGTGTCAAAAGTGTGTCGAAGACAACAGTAAAGAACTGGTCAACGATATTTAAAGAAGGACGATAATGACATTTTGCAAACTTAACGGTTGGTAAATGCTGTTTACACTAGAAGTGACGTCATCATGTGCATCGTACGTATGTTCACTTGTTGCAGTTTGGACCAGTTTCATTTGAACACGCCTCGTATGTATAGCGGACATTTCCAATGTAAAATCAGTTTTACGGATTTTGCTCAATAAATTTGCTTACGATTCTGATTGCATAGAATATAAAGAAAATGGCACACAGAAATGTTAAATAAATTTTGATTGAAAAGGAATGTTGGTGAATACAAGTTAATCGGGCACAATATTTTGTATTCGGCATTCTACATCTGTCCTCCAGTTTGGTAAGACTTCTTACCTCTCCTTCTTCTTCTTCTTGTTCTTGTTCTCCCAGGTTTTACCAGGTGTGAATATGTATTTGACAGCACTTAAGGGACTCTTTCAGACTATCCTGGAAACACTTCCTTGTGATCATTATACAGGAGCCTCTTTGGAAGCCTTTCTTTCGAAGTACTCGTGTGATTGGTGTACTTGGTACAACACATTATACTATGTGTGTTCAAATAGTGAGTTAGTTTTCTTTCCACTTGTGCCGTTTAGCGTCGTGGGGAGCTTGAGTCGTCTATCCTGCGCCAAGTGCGTTGCGTCGGTCAATGTGAGCCCTTGTCGTTGCACAATCATTCTAATGTCACCTATCCACCTACCTCGCGGCCGCCCCCCTTGCCCTGTAGCCAGATCTACCAGCATTGTAAGCCATCAGTGGAAGATGATGAGGGTGCATTCTCATGAGATGACCAAACCAACTTATTTTCTGCCTGGAAATGTATTCGGCACAAGCCGTAGTGCCGACCATACTTCGAATGACGTCGTTCCGCATTCTGTCTCTTCTGGTAACACCGATGACTTTCCTCAAACACTTCATTTCACAAGTCGAAATTCTGTTCTCGCACGCCCTTGACAAAGGCCATGTTTGGCACTGGTAGCACAAAATCGGCATAAATATACTGTTTATCAGCTGTTGCTTTGTTGCCAAACTAATGCTCGAGTGTCTAAGCAATGGGGACAGCTAATAAGTCACCGCAGATGCTTTCTGACATCTAGTCTCGATTTCCCTGTCGATCCTACCGTCTGCCGAAAAAATACTGCCCAAATACTTGAACTCATGGACCTGTTGAAGAGCAATATCATTTAGACTGATCTTGAGTGGTCCAGGAGTTCTACTGATCATCATAGTTTCTGTTTTGTTCTCGCTAATTCGCATTTCGTATTTAGCACAGGTAGTCGCAAGCGAGTTCATGTGGTTTTGCGGTTTGTTTTCATCGTCGTACAGCAAGCACTGATCATCTACAAAGAGTAATTCGTGAATTGAGTATTGTCCTGGTGCAGATGTTCAAATAATATCCGAGCTTAATTTGTTTTCCCAGTGGAAGCAGTATGGATGTTCCTCTTCGGCAGGGAGGCTTAATTTTTGCCAACACGCAGATAGTGTCAGTCCATGGCAGTCAGCCTTTCAGTGTCGAGTGTATTCAACAACCGTCGGGATTTCATTCCCCACGAAATGACGGAAAGAATTATACAGCGGTGTTGTATCACATTTTGCTAAGAGTTAGGTGATACCAAAAAGGACACCATTCAGAAGTTTCAACAGACTATCTGCAACGATGCCATGAGCTTCACACAAATTTAGGAGTGGTACAATCACTTCAAAGATGGCCGCACATTGGTGGAGAGCAGATCCCGCTCTCGCAGGCTCTCGTGAAGCGGAAATGGTGAAGTCATCGACCAAGTGCGGACTTTGGTCTTACAGAACCGTCGCGTCCCCATAGGAGAAGTTGTGGATGAGGTGGGGATAAGTATTGGTTTGGTACACTCCATTTTAAGCGAGGATATGGTTATGCGGAGAGTGTCTGAAAAAGTCGTACCGAAGCTGCAAACGACGGAGCAAAAGTAACTTGACCTGGATGTCTCAGAGGACATGGTGGATGGTTTTCTCAGGCGGGAGTGAGTGAGTGAAGGAGTGAGGGAGGGAGTGAGTAAGTGAGTGAGTGAGTGAGTAAGTGAGTGAGTTAGTGAGTAAGTAAGTGAGTGAGGTAGTGAGTGAGGGAGTGAGTGAGTGAGTGAGGAAGTTGGTGAATTAATGAGTGAATGAGTAAGTAAGTAAAGGAGTGAGTGAGTAAATGAGTAAGTGAGTGCGTGATATAGTGAGTGAGGCAGTGAGTGAGTGAGGGAGGGAGTGAGTGAGTAAGTGAGTGAGTGAGATAGTTAGTGAGTGATTGAGTGAATAAGTAAGTGAGGGAGTAAGTGCGTGAGCAATTGAGCGAGTGAGTGAGTGAGTAAGTAAATAGAGCGAATAAGTGAGTGAGTGAGTAAGTAAGTAAGTGAGTGAGTGAGATAGTTAGTGAGTGATTGAGAGAATGAGTAAGTGAGAGAGTAAGTGCGTGAGCAATTGAGCGAGTGAGTGAGTAAGTAAATGAGAGAGCGAATAAGTGAGTGAGTGAGTAAGTAAGTAAGTAAGTGAGTGAGAAAATAAGTGAATCAATGAGTAAGTGAGTAAGTAAGTGAGTGAGTGAGTAAATAAGTGAATCAATGAGTAAGTAAGTGAGTGAGTGAGTAGGTAAGTAAAGTAAGCAAGTAATTAAGTGAGCAGCTTCCATTTTCCTATATAACATTTACAAGAAAGGCGTGTTCTAGACGTGTTCTTGACGTGTTCTTGACGTGTTCTTGGCATGTTCTTGGCGTGTTCTTGGCGTGTTCAGACCTCTCATAGGACGCTGTTATTTGTGGTATGCGTTTCCAGTTTACTTTGCTAATTCTCATAGTTTTCATTTTCTCGGTGTTAATGTCAAAATCCATGTGCATGACTTTGATTCTCTCTTTTAGTCTCCAGTTCCTGTAATTCTTGTTTGCTTTCAAACCAGCAGAACTGTGTCTTCTGCGTATCTACAATTAAGTTATTGATCATCCCCCGATAATGAGTCCCGGCATTCCGACTGTCTGTTGGGATATTTGTTCTGAGTAAATGTTGAGTAGACGAGGCGACCGTTAGCGACCCTGTTCACTCCTCTTTTTACATCGATACGTGATGAGTAATGTCTGTCAGATTTTACAGTGGTAGTTTGCTACCAGTGCAGGTTGCTAGGAATTATTGTGTTAGTTTTGTTTCCACTTATGCCGTTGACCGGCGTGGGGAGTTTAAAGTTATATTTTCTGCGCCAAGTGCGTTGCATCGGTCAACGTGTGCACGTGTTGTTGCACAAACGCTCTAATGTCTGCTATCCATCTAACTCGCGCCTGTCACTATGCCCAGTAACCAGATCTACCAGTGTTGTAGGGGAAGTTGATGAGGGTGTGTTCTGAGGAGATGACAAAACCAGCTTATCTTGTGCCATGGAAATGTACTTTACACAAGGGGTAGTGCCGACCATTCTTCTAATGTCGTTGTTTCGAAGTCTTTCTCTCCTGGTAGCACTGGTGACAGTCCTTAAACACTTCATTCGGGGGTCAAGATAATGAGCAGTGAATGCGCTATAGCGGTGACCGTCCTTAAACACTTCATTCCGGGGCAAGATACTGAGCAGCGAATGAGCTTTAGCGGTCAGCGACTCAAAGCTGACTGCTAGCGTCAGGGCCAGCCACCAAGAGCTGCTAAGACCCTTCTCCACCACCACGTGGTGATGCTGGAAAGCAGGCTGCAACAGATCATACTGGCTAAGAAGAAGGAATCGAAGGGAAAGTTAATCTGGTACCCAACGTTGCAACACTGAACTCAGATGTGTCGGACCAAAAGGTGCAAAACATCGCAATCAAGCGGTAAACTACAACACAACGCACTCCATTCTCCAGACTACATCCTGCTACTTCCAAAGCGCCTTTCAGGGCTTGGTAGCAGGAGTTTGAGAACGTTCAGGGCCTGGTAGCGGGAGTTTGAGAACATTCAGGGCCTGGTAGCGGGAGTTTGAGAACGTTCAGGGCGTGGTAGTGGGCGTTTGAGAACGTTCAGGGCCTGGTAGCGGGCGTTTGAGAACGTTCAGGGCGTGGTAGCGGGCGTTTGAGAACGTTCAGGGCCTGGTAGCGGGAGTTTGAGAACGTTCAGGGCCTGGTAGCGGGAGTTTGAGAACGTTCAGGGCCTGGTAGCGGGAGTTTGAGAACGTTCAGGGCCTGGTAGCGGGAGTTTGAGAACGTTCAGGGCCTGGTAGCGGGAGTTTGAGAACGTTCAGGGCCTGGTAGCGGGAGTTTGAGAACGTTCAGGGCCTGGTAGTGGCAGTTTAAGAACGTTCAGGGCCTGGTAGTGGGAGTTTAAGAACGTTCAGGGCCTGGTAGTGGCAGTTTAAGAACAAACAAAGTAGAAGAGGAAGAAGTCTCTCAGAAATAATCTTCTGTGTCACTCAACGAGACTGGTTGGGACAGATTATTATCCACGAAGCTCACGTAACAATTCTGCCAACAACTAGGCAATGGCTAAATTCAATTTGGTTGTGTTTATCGGTGGTTAGCTAAGTGAAAACATTCTTTATTATTTGTACAGTTGTATGATGAGGAGATTCAAGAAACGTGGAAGTTAATTAATTTGTATGTGGAAAATGGAGCGACGAGTCATAATGGTGACCGCTTCCGAGAAAGGAGCAAAGAATAATGTTTGTAGTACAATGGGTCCCATCCCACAGTGGCATCCAAGGCGATTTTGGGGGGGGGGGGGGGGGGCGGCACGCAGACTGGCGAAAGAAGGTGGGAAGTTACCAAAACCAGATTCAAGTGTGTCTTACAAAGAGTCCAAAAGGTTTATTAGTGTCAGATACATGGAGAAATGGGAAACAGAGCATACTGGCCATACAAGAAATGATGCTTATTACCAGTTGAAGAGAAGAGAGCAGGTGGTGGTCTTCAGACTCCACACAGGCCATAACAGACTGAGGTACCATCTATTCAATAAACAAAAGATAGGTGACACTGACGAATGCTCCTGTGGTACAGTGGAAATGACACCCGAATATCTGCTGGAAAAGTGCCCGACATACGAGGACCAGAGAAAGCACATGTGGCCATCACCAGTGCCAACACTAGACAAACTCTAAGGCAGTGTCGACAGCCTCATGATGACAGCTGGTTTCTTTGAACAAATTCAAGTAGACATCTGACAGTGTACAAAGAAGAAGAAGAAGAAGAAGAAGAAGAAGAAGAAGAAGAAGAAGAAGAAGAGGAAGATGAAGAAGAATAAGTAATAATGTTACATACATTAGGCTACTAAAGAGAATTTATTTTATCTCTCACATAATCATTAGTTTGTTGTTCCTTGTGAAAGACTTGAAAGATTCTTCTGTAACATTTATATTCAAATATTATCCAATCAGCAATACTGACTCATTCATTTGAACTGAAAACATTCAATATTTCTAAAAATAGCTGAGGGATCCTTCTACACAATTTTCTATGTGGCCAGAGTAACTATTTTATTTAGACCTCTACCATTAACAAAAAATGCTTTTAAAGATGTCCTATTTGTATTTATCCCGATTGGTCTGTTGAGGTCGGTGTGTATGACAAGGACAAGAATAGCACCACTGTCCCACAGAGAGCGTGCCCGTAAGAGGCGACTAACTGTGTGACATGGCGTAACACCGGCAATTAATGTTAGGTAGTTTGTTTAGAACAGATTAGATGGTGCCTAATAGGCAGCGGGTCTACTGTGCTCTTGCGTTATGTGTCTATTAAGATGGATTCGCACATCGGTTCACCACCCCGTCTCCCTCCTCGAGGCACTTGTCCCAACACAGAGTAATAAGCTGCTCGAGCCCAGCCCGCTAAGCAGGAAATCTTCCTTCCGGCTACATCCAACCCATGCAAGAACTCAAATCTGCTCAGGGATATCTGTCCCTGTAGAAGTACAGGTCTACAAAGACTAAGATATTTGCAAAGGTCCGATATGTTTTCACGGCTTCATGGCTAAAACCTATGGAGATCTCTGCAGTGACTAATCCAGTGGTTTGGCTGGTGCCAGATACCTTTCCCACGCATGCTTTCACAACGACTCTAAGAGCATGCTCATGACGATTGAGTTGGGCTGGGTTCGAAGACTGTGGCTTGAGTCTCTGACAAGAACAAGACTGATAAGACTATGGTTCTTTTTCGTTCCAGGTCACGTGGGTCTAAAGGGAAACGGACGAGCTGACATGCCTGCAGGTAGTGCTACTGTGGGAAGCGGACGATCAATGGACCTGGCTGATATTCTGGATGCCTTTAAGGAGGCGGGACGGTTAAATAAATCGAGCAAACACACTGAGTCCGGAACTTTGACCAGGCTTCAAGAAAGTCAGATGACAGGAGGGAGAGCCAGACAAGAACGCTGCGCTGGAAGCCAAAGGAGACTAGTGAACCAGAACTGGGGCCGTGAGCCGACATACGCTGGAGGACATACTGAAGAAGAGAGCTGAGCACATATGGACTTGTTCGATGTGCAGGGAGGCTGGTCTATCGACTAACTAACTAACTAACTAACTAACTAACTAACTAACTATGGCTAAAAGTTACATCAAAACAGTTGTGAGCCGGGTCACAACAATCCGCGGCATGGTTGCAGGTTCCCCAGTATTTGGCGCAACAAGTATTCGTTCTGCCACAGCGAAGTCGATCCTCACACTGGTAGGTGTACAGACACGGCTTGTGCAGACTGGGGAAAGACGAAGCTGTTGTAAATGATATTGATAGACGTGATTTGCATTAGAATATGGAACAACAAGGTGGAATTGTAGGGATTACTTTTGTAGTATTTGGAGTCCTTGCAATGTGTTACAAAAGAGAACAAGATGGTGCAGAAACAAATAACTAAAGAGAGGTCCAGATTTGATATTAGGAAATATTCTTTTAGTCAGAGAGTGGTGACTACTTGGAACGCATTGCCCTAACAGGTAGTGGAGGCAGGGACGGTTAATGCATTTAAGAATATATTGGAATCGCATAGCTTTTAGAGCATGGTAATGCAAATATAACTGGTTGTATACAGACTCTGATGAGTCTTCTAAACCAGTATAAAAACGTTAAGTTATGTTAAATAACTGCACAAGACAATGACACTAGAAAATGGCTAATATGCATTTTTTAAAATTGTACATGGCCATCATCATCATCTCCTAAGACTGGAGACTGTCTCAACATGTCTCTCTATTTAACCTTATCCTCTTTTTGGCCAGTCCTAGACTGGTTGTAAGACTGTCTCAACACGTCTCTCCATTTGGCCATATCCTCTGTAGTTCCTTTCATTTCAACATAAGTTTGTACTTTAATGTCTATGCATGTCTAAGATGTAAAGATGAGTCTTAGTCGCCCTTTTCTCTTTCTCCGGGGATTTTACTCTTTAGTATCTTCTTTTGAAGACTTTCGTGTTGCGTATTGTGACCCAGCCAAATTAATCTTCGTTTTTTTATATCATTTTCAATATTTGTCTTTGTGTGCCTATCTCAGTGGAGGCATTGTTCTAGGATCCTTATTTTCTGTCTGGCTCTTTCCATTCTACGATATCCCAACATTTCAAATGCTTCCAAGCTTTTTTTCCTCCTTCTTTGCTAGAGTTCATGTTTCAGAGTAACAAAGTGCATTTGGCAATGTATTAGCAGGGGCTATTCTTTTTAGAAGGTCTATCCTTTTGTATGGGTCTGAAAAATGGACTATAAATAAAAGAGAGGAAAAATACTTGGATGCCTTTGAGATGTGGTGTTACCGAAAGATGGAAAAAGTGTGCTGGACCGAGAAGAAATCAAATGAAAAGGTATTGGGCGAAGATGGAAGAAGAGAGAACGTTGAAATGGAAGATAAAAAGAAACCGACTTGACTGGCTGGAACATAATCTGATGATAGAGGACCCAGTCAAAAAGGTATTGGATGACATTATGCAAGGAAGGAGAGGGAGGGGAAGACCTAGAAATAACTTTTTGTCTCAAGCTTGCGGAGATATTGATGTGAAGACGTCGGCTGAGCTGAAGACGGCTGTAGAGGATAGGTAAAAATGGAAGGACAAAATCTATGAGCTTGTTAACCGTCACCCACATCACCATCACCCATATCACCATCACCCACACCACCATCACCCACACCACCATCACCCACACCACCATCACCCATATCACCATCACTCACATCACCATCCCCCACACCACCATCACCCACACCACCATCATCCACACCACCATCACCCACATCACCATCACCCATATCACCATCACCCATATCACCATCACCCATATCATCATCACCCACATCACCATCACCCACACCACCATCACCCACACCACCATCACCCACTCCACCATCACCCACATCACCATCACCCATATCACCATCACCCACATCACCATCACCCATATCACCATCACCCACATCACCATCACCCACACCACCATCACCCACATCACCATCACCCACACCACCATCACCCACACCACCATCACCCACACCACCATCACCCACATCACCCTCACCCACACCACCATCACCCACATCACCATCACCCACATCACCATCACCCACACCACCATCACCCACACCACCATCACCCACACCACCATCACCCACACCACCATCACCCATGCCACCTTCCTTACCAAAATCAGCGATGATGTCAGCCCACCTCTACGAATGATCTGCTTACCTCAGTTTAGTACATCGAGCATTCGTTCCTGGGTTCAGCCCACCTCTACGAATGATCTGCTTACCTCAGTTTAGTACATCGAGCATTCGTTCCTGGGTTCAGCCCACCTCTACGAATGATCTGCTTACCTCAGTTTAGTACATCGAGCATTCGTTCCTGGGTTCAGACCACCTCTACGAATGATCTGCTTACCTCAGTTTAGTACATCGAGCATTCGTTCCTGGGTGTGCATCCACACACTTCCCGCTACAGCATTCACTGTTTTCGTCGCATCCCTCGTTGGGAAACTTGCAGTTGAAGGCTGAGGAATATCCACATAGACGTTGGTAGGATACAATCTTTGACGCAAGAAGCTACATAATCGGTTCTTTCATTTGATCTTTGCTAACATTAAATATGAGAGTAGTCAACTTTTATGTGATGTCGTCGGTATTGTAGGACGTATACATATGGTCAATCGACAACCTGTTTGGAAGAATACTTAAGGTAATTGAAGAAAGTATCCGGTTGTTTGGGATAATCTACCTGCTTCCATAGTCTGATATGGATCCATAATACTATATCTGTAGCAGACCATCAACAGTGGGCCATATTAGGTGAAATTATAACACGTAGGATAGGGATGCCGTCATATACACCGACGGATCGGTGCTGAGCAGCGGGACATCAGGCTGGGGCTTCTCAGGTAGAGAGGACAGGTCCTTGCTGAGCGGAGTGGGACATCAGGCTGGGGCTTCTCAGATAGAGTGAGAGGACAGGTCCTTGCTGAGCAGCGGGACATCAGGCTGGGGCTTCTCAGGTAGAGTGAGAGGATAGGTCCTTGCTGAGCAGCGGGACATCAGGCTGGGGCTTCTCAGGTAGAGAGGACAGGTCCTTGCTGAGCGGAGTGGGACATCAGGCTGGGGCTTCTCAGGTAGAGAGGACAGGTCCTTGCTGAGCGGAGTGGGGAAACACGTCAATAACCTCTAGTTTGAGAATGGAAGCAGTGACCTCAGCGTTAAGATGACTATCTGAGATCCCTTTTACAAGGCCAGTCATTGCGACAGACGCGCACGCCGTACGTCAGAAGGGATGGCGGAGGTAAGAGTGAATAGCGGCTGTTGAAGTCTCAAACCTCCAGGTGTTGACATGAATCTACTGTCCTGGTCATGTTGGGGTTCAGGACAGCAAAAGAGCTGACATCTTAGCTTCACAAGCTCCCATCGTGGGCACGTTAGTGATGGATAGTTCTGGCATTTTAAAATCAATCAACGACCTTCTGCTGGACGAGGACACCACAATAGATGAATCAGCAACAGACAGATTGCAAAATTGTAACGTCAACCAGGATCAAGCGGAAAGAGGGCGCATGAGAGGACGGATCAGGAGAGTGTACAACCGACGAGCTACATAGACCATCAGCATCCAGACTCAGAACGATATGCTGATAGAGACTTAGCACCTATGTGTACGCCCGGAGTGCAGTGACGTCGATTCTTGGAAACTAAAAAAATGGAGGGAAAAAGGAAAAAAGGAAGAAACAGATCAGGATAAGTTGTGTGCACCGTTTCTATGATTGAGTTATCTGTTTTTCCCTTTCATCGAACCAAGCATTTTGCCTTCTTGATCGAAAACGGATGAGCGTGCAGACAATGAAGTCAACAACGTAGAACGGTTGCTTCATCCTGTTTCCACCTCTCGAGCGGGTTCACACAGTAATTTTTATACGAGACGTGTTCAAATGAAACCGGACCGAACTGCAACAAGTGAACATACGTCCGATGTGCATGATGACGTCACTTCTGGTGCAAACAGCACATACCAACCGTCAAGTTTGATATTTTTCTCCGACTCATCTTTCCTCAGCAGACCGTTGAAAACATGGCGGGTGTGATACGGAATCCCTTCCAGAGATGATCAGCGAACGGTGATTCATTAACTCACGTCCTTCTTTAAACATCGGTGTCTAGTTCTTCACTGTTGTCTTAAACACACTTTTGTCCCTTTCACCTAAGTCTTTCCTTTCCTAATAGAAAAACAGGGGTACGCGGTCTTAATTCACCTCAAACAAAAGAAATATATATTTTAAAGTACCGAATGACACTTAGTGACGTCACAGTAAGCCACTTTTTAACAGTTGGAGGTGTCACATATTTTGCACCAATAGACGAGCATGTCTGATTTATGTTATCTAACCTTAACGCTAAACCTAAACCTAACCCTAGCGCTAAACCTAAATTTAACCCTAACGCTAAACCTAAACCTAACCCTTAGCAAATCTGAAAATAACCATAATGTATGTACTTATACCTAGATGATATTGCTCTTCGACAGGTCCATGAGTTCAAGTATCTGTGCAGTATTTATTTTTCGTCAGACGGTAGGATCGACAGGAAAATTGAGACTAGGTGTCAGAAAGCATCTGCGGTGACATATCAGCCGTCCCCACTGCTTAGACACCCGAGTATTAGTTTGACAACAAAGCAACAGCTGATAAACAGTATATTTATGCCGATTTTGTGCTACCAGTGCCAAACATGGCCTCTGTCAAGTGCGCGCGAAAGCAGAATTTCGACTTGTGAAATTAAGTGATTGAGGAAAGTCATCGGTGTTATCAGAAGAGACAGAATGCGGAATGACGACATTCGAAGTATGGTCGGCACTACGGCTTGTGCCGAATACATTTCCAGGCAGAAAATAAGTTGCTTTGGTCATCTCATGAGAATGCACCCTCATCATCTTCCACTGATGGCTTACAATGCTGGTTGATCTGGCTACAGGGCAAGGGGGCGGCTGCGAGGTAGGTGGATAGATGACATTAGAGTGATTGTGCAACGACAACGACTCACATTGACCGACGCAACGCACTTGGCGCAGGGTAGACGACTTAAGCTCCCCACGACGCATAATGGCACAAGTGGAAAGATAACTAACTAGCTATATCTGTCCTAAGTCTTTCCTTATTTATATAAAATAAAATGATATCTATCTGTCCTCCCCTTAACCCAGAATGGAATAACCCGTTACTTACGATGAGAACCCAGGGAACTTTGTTTGGTGTGAATTAAGACGCAAATATCCAAACCAGGTACCTATTTATAGCTGGGTAAACTGGAAAATAGCCGTACCTGGCGTCGAGCATGGCCATGCGTCAAGCCCCTATACCTTTGTCATGAGAATCCAGGATTCGACGTCGGTGTTAATTCTCTCGGGCCACGGTCAAATACAAACTGGCTGAACACCATTCGCATACCGTCCAGCCCTTGTGCTTGGACGTTTACTGTGTTATACCAAGGTCTTAGTCTGAGTCGACTTGTACTTCTACAGGGGTATAAGCACATGTGCTGGTCCCATCTCTGACGTATCCAGGAGGATAATTTCCTGCTTAACTTGCTAGGTTCAAGCAGCGGTTATTACTTCCCTATGGAGGGTGGTTAACTGATGGTTGTCCATCTTAATAGACTCAAACACTAGAGCAAAGTAGACCCGCAGCCTGTTAGGCGCCGTCTATGCCGCTCTTAACAAACCACTTAACCATGACCGGTGTTATGCCATGTCACGCAGTTAGTCGCCTCCCACGACATACTCTTTGTGGGTCAGTGGTTCTATTCTTGTCCTTGTCATACACAACGACCCAGGCAAACCACTTTGGACTGTTCAACAATGACTAAATCTATATATAGACTTTGTTAAAACAACTCTGGTCAAAGCAAACCATGAGATTAGAAATAAATACATTCAAAGAAACGAGACAACATAAAGTACCATCAAGCTTTCATTAGATGATACGTAACGTGTTTGAAGAAATAAATGACATGGCCGGACAAACTACTGCGCACTTCTACAAAAACAGTTCACACAGTTCAAGGCCAGAGATGTGAGTATGTTTTACTGTTGTATTATTTAAGACTTGTATCAATATTTTAGCACAATTTGGGTCGAAAATGTCTTTTTTCTTTATTCAATACAAATGTTTTGTTTTTATGCAACCTTTCAGTCATCAAACGTGTCCTCAAGAGGCATTTATTCCATTAAATATGTTTTTATTATTTCCTTTGGACATTTAACTTGTTCACATGGACATCCGTCCATTAAATTTGTCCTTCTGATGACCTACAATGTTTCCATTTTGATTATGGTACACCAAACTTATCAACATACGAACCTTGTTCATAAAACGAGTCCACTTGAGGGTCTTTCTCCCTAACACGTGTCGATATTTATCCATGTTCCATCAAAATTGTCCTCAGAAGGGTTTTGGTTGATCAAATTTGTCCTCAGAAGGGCTTTGGTTGATCAAACTTGTCCTCAGAAGGATTTTGGTTGATCAAACTTGTCCTCAGAAGGGTTTTGTTTGAACAAACTTGTCCTCAGAAGGGTTTTGGTTGATCAAACTTGTCCTCAGAAGGGTTTTGGTTGATCAAACTTGTACTCAGAAGATTTTGGTTAATCAAACTTGTCCTCAGAAGGGTTTTTGTTGGTCAAACTTGTCCTCAGAAGGGTTTTGGTTAATTAAACTTGTCCTCAGAAGGGTTTTGGTTGATCAAACTTGTCCTCATGAGGAACTTGGTCCATCAAACTTGTCCACACACAAATCCTGGCCGAGCAAATTTGTTCGCACACAGAACTTAATCCATTTAACTTGTCCACATACAGACCATGGCTAATTAAACTTGTCAGCATTCAGACCTTGGCTAATTAAGCTTGTCCACATACAGACCTTGGTTATTAAAATTGTCCACATATATACCTTGGTTATTAAACTTGTCCACATACAGACCTTGGTTATTAAGCTTGTCCACATACAGACCTTGGCTAATTAAACTTGTCCACATACAGACCAAGGCTAATTAAACTTGTCCACATACAGACCTTGGCTAATTAAGCTTGTCCACATACATAGCTTAATCTATTAAACTTGTCCACATACAGACCTTTGCTAATTACACTTGTCCACATACAGACCTTGGCTAATTAAGTTTGTCCACATACAGACCTTGGTTATTAAAATTGTCCACATATATACCTTGGTTATTAAACTTGTCCACATACAGACCTTGGTTATTAAGCTTGTCCACATACAGACCTTGGCTAATTAAACTTGTCCACATACAGACCATGGCTAATTAAACTTGTCCACATACAGACCTTGGCTAATTAAGCTTGTCCACATACATAACTTAATCCATTAAACTTGTCCACATAAATAACTTAATCCATTACACTTGTCCACATACAGACCATGGCTAATTAAGCTTATCCATATACATAACTTAATCCAATACACTTGTCCACATACAGACCATAGCTAATTAAGCTTGTCCACATACAGACCTTGGCTAATTACACTTGTCCACATACAGACCTTGGCTAATTACACTTGTCCACATACAGACCTTGGCTAATTACACTTGTCCACATACAGACCTTGGCTAAGTACACGTGTCCACATACAGACCTTGGCTAATTACACTTGTCCACATACAGACCTTGGCTAAGT
The DNA here is from genome assembly GCA_036924085.1 of Ariolimax columbianus. NCBI lineage: Eukaryota > Metazoa > Mollusca > Gastropoda > Stylommatophora > Arionidae > Ariolimax > Ariolimax columbianus. Next base: position 18,408,675 of record JAVGWX010000021.1, read on the forward strand.
ACACGTGTCCACATACAGACCTTGGCTAATTACACTTGTCCACATACAGACGATGGCTAATTAAACTTGTCCACATACAGCCCTTGGTTAAAAAAGCGAACCTATATAAAGCCAAGTTCCCTCTAACGTATCTACAAACAGTCAGTGGTCCATCCAATGTATCAGTATTCAGACATTGCCACATCTAACGTTTCAATATACATGCCTCAGTTCGTCAAAAATGTTTTTATTTGGAACTTGTTCCATCAAAATTATCTTCACATGGATCTTCTTGTGTACCCAACAGACACTATCAAGCAGACCACACACAGACACGCACAGACACACACACACAGAAATGCACATACACACACAGACACACATTGACACGCACAAACACACAGACACAAATATATACACATCGACACGACGCACAGACACATATATACACAAACAGACACTCATCGACAAGCACAAACACAGAAACACACATTCCCACACCCACACAAATCACCCCTCCCCCCACACATCCCCCCACCCGACCACATACCCACAGACCATCAATGCCAAGACACATCTAACATTCCTCTCTGCTACAGTGTCTGTATGTTAGACATGTGTTTTACAATACACTAGCCTTTTCGATCGTGTCCCTTTGTTTTGCTCATTCTGCATGGCCCAATATCAACACTATAAGAGCGTTTTTAGAAAAATTGCCTTTATTCTCTTGTTAGATTGTCCGTCATTGCACGATCCATCATGGCAGTCGCCCTGAGGGATATGATGGATGCTTGTCGGGCGGTTCACGGAGTCGTGTTGATAGACTTTTGATTCGTGATCGAGTATTGAGCTCCGTGCGTGTTCTTGACAAGCTAATAACAACATTTATTTTATTCTGAGGAGGACTGACTTAGTTAATCGTGAGCCTAGATTATTGGCTTATTTACGGTTTTCTCATCTTCTTTCTCTTCTTCTTCTTCTTTTTCTTTTCTGTCTTTCTTCTTCTTCTTCTTCTTCTTCTTTTGTTTTGTTTTCTTTCTTTCTTCTTTTTCTATTTTGTTCTTTTTCTATTAAAAATTTTCTTTTTCTTTTTCTTTTCTGTCATTCTTTCTTCTTCTTCTTCTTCTTCTTCTTCTTCTTCTTCTTCTTCTTCTTCTTCTTCTTCTTCTTCTTCTTCTTTTGTGTTCTTTTCTTACTTTCTTCTTTTTCTGTTTTGTTCTTTTTCCTTTTTTTTCTTTTTCTTTTTCTTCTTCTTTTTCTTTTTTTCTTTTTCGTTTTCTTCTTCTTCCACTTGTTCTTTGTATCCTTCTTCCTCTTCTTTTTGTTGTTTTCTTCTTTTTCTTCTTCTTCTTTTTCTTCTTCGAGCAAAGACTTCATGTAATTGGGTTAACTCCCATACTCCGCAGGGAACGAAAAGGAGAATCACAATCAATTGATTTGTACAAAAGTATGTATATTAATTTGCAGAGTTTTTAATATTTTGTCTAAAATATTACAGACGAACTCCGCTGTGAGGTTGAACAAAAAGCAAAAAAGGTTTTCCGTGTGAAACAACATCTAACAAATATTTAGCCTCGGGACAGTAAAAGCTTTTTACAGGTGGGACTATCGCAGGATGCAGAAACAAGGCTGGACAAAGTAGGCCCTCTCATAGACAGCACAGGAAAAATAATAAGTGAGTATAGGGAGGCAGCTAATCTACTCAATCAGTACTTTGGCACAGTCTACACAAAAGAGGACTGCTCAAAGATCCCAGAGCCTATAGATATTTTTCAAAGAGACATGGACACAGCGGGATTAAGATCAATCTGTATCACAGAGGAAATGGTTTTTAAAAAAATTGGAGGGGTTGAAAGTGGATAAATGTCCAGGTCAAAATGGTATTCATCCAAAATTGCTGTTTAAAGTTAGAGATCAACTAGCAAAATCATTGGCTATATTATGTTCTCTCATCACTTACAAAAGGGATTGTTCCACAGGATTGGAAAGATGCAGGAGTGATCACTTATTCAAAAATGGCAAAGAAAGATCCAGCAAATTATAGATAGGTGAGTTTAACGAGCATAGTCTGTAAATTGTTAGAGTCAATAATCAAAGAAAATATTGTAAGGCATTTAGACAAGTTTAATCTAATCCGAAATAGTCAGCATCGGTTTACTAGAGGGAGATCGTGCTTAACAAATCTATTAGAATTCATGAAGTAGGTTACTAAAAGGAACGACAAAGGGGAGCCAGTGGATGTTATTTATCTAGATTTTGCAAAGGCCTCTGATTAAGTATCTCATCAAAGATTATTTAGAAAGTTAAAATCACATGCAATAAGCGGGGAAGTTGCCAGATTGATTGAACATTGGTTAACGAGAAGAAGACAGAGGGTGGGCATAAATAAGGAGTACTCTGAGTGGTGTGAAGTGAAAAGTGTAGTGCCACATGGTTCGGTTTTGGGACCAATTTTGTTCTTGATATATATAAATGATTTGGACATTGATATGAGATCCATGATTGCAAAATTCGCCAATGACACAAAACTATGCAGTAGTATCTCATTTAAAGCAGAAGTGGATATACTGAGGTCGGATTTAGATAAAATTCTAGAATTGTCTGTAAGCTGGCAAATGGAGTTTAATGTAGATAAATGTACAGTCATCCACATGGGTAGATCCAATATGGAACATAATTACAGAATGGGGGAGAACAATGTTAGAAATATAGAAAAGGAAAGAGACCTAGAGGTTATAATATATCATACAGGTAAGGTGAATGAGCAAGTTCAGGTAGCAGTGAAAAAGTCAAATGCAATTTTAGGTATGATAAAAAGAAATATTAAACATAGGAGCAAGGAAGTGATAGTCAAACTGTAAAGCATTAGTTATACCTAGATTGGAGTCCTGTGTACATGTGTGGAGAAGGGATATAAACATGCTGGAAATGATACAAAAAAGAGTGACAAATCTGATAGTGAGAGTCCAGAATTACAGTTATGAGGTAAGACTACAGTGTCTAGAAAAGAGAAGAATTCGAGGTGACTTAATACATGTTTATAAGATAATCAAAGGAACGGATAAATTAGACTATAACAATTTTTTTTTAAAATACAGCCACCTACAAGAACAAGAGGGCATAGCTACGGTCCGGATTAGATATTAGGAAATATTTTTTTAGTCAGAGAGGGGTGAATGCGTGGAATGCATTGCCACACGAAGTAGTGGAGGCAGGGACAATTAATGCATTTAAGAATAGATTGAATGCGCAAAGCTTTTAGGGCAAGGTAATGTAAATGAAACTGGTTGTAAACAGACTCTGCAGAGTCTTATAAACCAGTATAAAGACATTACGTTAAGTTAAGAAAAAGATAAAACGAACAAGTGATTAAAGATATAGGCTCTCATAGACAAATCATGATGAATATGCAGAAAGGTAGATTGTCTTGGCTTGGTAACATGAGACATGGAGGCATGTTATTGAAAATACTGGAAGGCAAAATTCGGGGGACAAGATGAAGGGGACGTCTAAGAAGCAATTTTATCATACTTGCGTGCAGGAACATAGGGTGTAGACTTGTACTGAGCTGAAGAGATCTAAGAGGAACAGAGAACAGTGGCGTGATCAGAAGATTTCAGCACCGAACTCCGGACAAATAGAAGGCAGGTGCGTGACATGACCAGAAGACGTCAACACCAGTCACCGGACTGACAGAGAACAGGGGCGTGACATGACCAGAAGGTCAACGCAAATCTCTGGACTTACTAACAAGAGGAGAGTGGCGTGACATTACTAGAAGACTTCAACATCAGTAACCGGACTAACAGAGGACAGTGCCGTAACATGATCAGAAGACTTCAACATCAGTAACCGGACTAACAGAGAACAGTGTCGTGACATGATCAGAAGACTTCTACACTTGTTCCCAGATTAACTAAAAGAGGACAGTGGCATGACATGATCAGAAGACTTCTACACCAGTTCCCAGATTAACTAACAGTATCGTGACATGATCAGAAGACTTCTACACCAGTTCCCAGATTAACTAACAGAGGACAGTCGCGTGACATGATCAGAAGACTTCTACACCAGCTCCCAGATTAACTAAAAGAGGACAGTGGCGTGACATGATCAGAAGACTTCTACACCAGTTCCCAGATTAACTAAAAGAGGACAGTGGCGTGACATGATAAGAAGACTTCTACACCAGTTCCTAGATTAACTAAAAGAGGACAGTGGCGTGACATGATAAGAAGACTTCTACACCAGTTCCTAGATTAACTAAAAGAGGACAGTGGAGTGACATGATCAGAAAACTTCTACACCAGCTCCCAGATTAACTAAAAGAGGACAGTGTAGTGATATGATCAGAAGACTTCAACACCCGACTCCAGACTGTCTAACAAACGGACAGTGGCGTGACATGATCATTATGAAAACTTACTCTCTGTCGGAAACAGCGCAGTCGTTAGATCTGTGTTTGCACAATCGTTTAAATCTTGAATTGGTGACCTTCAAACAATGCTTTGTTACAGACAGACACGCATCATTCCAGAATTGATTAGAAATTATAGTTGTTGATCAAACAAACATTCTGTCCAGCTTAACGATCGGGCTGAAATATCTGCAGGGTATTTGAGTGCGATTCTCTATTTCATTTCTCTTCCACGGGCAGTCATAACGTGCAAGTTAGTGTTAATTGAGGATGCGGGTAAGAGAGATCCCATTATGCTGGCACGCTCGTGATATGACTGATTGCAATCTGTGCCAAAGCTAATTATCGAAGGAGCGAAAATGGTCGCAAAGACAAGTGTATCCAATGCACTCAGAGAACGTTTACCCCAGACATAAATCACACACGGACACACAAACAAGGAAATAAAATCGTCGTAATAAGTCGTCCTGAATTGACACGCAGGCCTGTAGAAAACAGATGTGGGTACATAAGGTTTTCTTCTTCTTCTTCTTCTTCTTCTTCTTCTTCGCTCGTTCTGAATCTCCCACACCAAACCCTGAAAGGGCTTAAGTAGCAGAATGTAGTCCAGAGAACGGAATGCGTTGTGTCGTGTTTACAGCTTGGCTGCGATATTTGCACCTTTCGGTCCAACACATCCGACTTCGGAAAGCATTTTTTGAGGACCGGGTTAGCATTCCCTCTGCGATCCCTTCTCCTTAGCCAGTCTGCCCTGCTGCAGCCTGTTATCCAGGATCACCACGTGGAGGTGTAGAAATAAATAGTAATAGGGAATTACGATATTTAAGACACCAGAAAAGTGTCATTATTAACCTAGGCTATGGGAACAAGACAATCCTCCGACAGAGATGCCTAAAAAAATGTTCATCTTGCTAAACCGCCGCCGTTTGATCATTTTTGGACGTGTAGTTTGCCCTGCGCAGTACGTTCCCTCCCACCAGCTATCTAAGTAAGCTATGTCCATCAAGGATGGAAAACGACGCTCTATGGTTCGCTGGCCCTGACGCTAGCAGTCAGCTATGGGTCACTGACCGCTGCAGCATCTTGATCCCCATGAGGTTTTAATTCACCCCAAACAAATATATATATGTATTTGAGGTAGTGACGTCACATAATAGTCCCCTTTTTTGTTTACTGTTACGGGTGTCAAACATTCTGTCAGAATTGACAACAATTATGCATCCTCTTCTGCTAATGTATGCCGCCTTAGCAATGTATTTCTTGTGTTAGAGTTAGGGGTTGGGTTAGGTAAAGGTTTGCATCTTTTCTACACTTCTGTTTTGTTCTACGTCTTTACTTATTTTTATTTAAAATAAAATTATTTGACCTGTCTTCCCCTGAACCCGAAATGGAATAACCCGTTTCAGTCAACAGCTGTTAAATACGTACGATGTTAACCCAGGAAACTCTATTTGGGATGAATTAAGACGAAAGTACCCAGAAGTGCTTTCCGGCAAATAAATAGTAATAGGGAATTACGATATTTACGACAGAGATGCCTAAAAAATGTTCATCTTGCTAAACCGCCGCCGTTTGATCATGTTTGGACGTGTAGTTTGCCCTGCGCAGTACGTTCCCTCTCACCAGCTATCTAAGTAAGCTATGTCCATCAAGGATGGAAAACGACGCTCTCTAACATAGTCCCGCACGCTCGGCCGTCAACACACTTTCTGGTTAGGCCAAATCTGAAAGATGTCATGGTCATAGCATGCAGCCTGCCACTCAAGGTACTCATTGTGTTCACGGACAGCTAACGTGACGGGTCCTTGTTGCCTGAAGGAGTTACGTATCTACCTATTAGAACTAAGTACGGTCAGATGAAAGATATTGACCAAGACCACAATCAACTGTATATATTCAGGCCTTCTGACTTACGGGAAAATCTCTTCGAAACGTCACATTCCAAGGCTGACTAAGTAACGGAACTTGACTGTGTAAACTATCAGTGCAACAATAATAGCGTATTTTTGAAACAAAGATGAATATGCTGTTGGTTTCAGGGCATAATTCTGTGAAAGGATCACTCTCAACGGTGATTTGTTGTGTTTTGTACCAAGAACTTGCTTTATTTCTCTGTAAGGAGCATTGATAGATTGTAAACCTCGACCCAATATGAGTTCCGTTATTTAGTCAGCATTAGAATGTGAGGTTTCCAAGAAATGTTCAGTGAGTCAGAAGGCTGTGCCAAGATGCTCTCCCTCAACCCTCCCCCACCCCCCTCCTTGACCTTACCTCTTTATCGTGGTTACTTTAAACAAACTGGGTCTGACCAACGAGGTAGGGGAGAGGGGGTAGAAACAACACTTTAGTCCCCACTAAAGAGCCTCGCATTGCATCACAACCAGTAGGACCCCCAGTTCACCTCAAGCACGATTTGGGATCAACGAAAAGCCACAGTAACCTGCCATAACAAACAGTCGTCAGAAATTTAAACTCATTCAGAACGAATGGAATCCACAAGAACATCGTAACAATATGCATTCGCTGCTGCATAGTATGTTCATTTTCAGAGTACTTTACAAACATTTGTCTTTACGAAAGGTTCCGCTGCTTTGTTTATTGCCTATCCTCAGATCGGATTTTCTGTTTGTTTTGTGACAAATTATATTATCGATTACTTTGTGTAGGACCAACAAAAACATGCAGGGCTCAGTAACGGCTCAGGACAAACAAAACGAAATCCACATTACAACTCTGATTCAGTTAATTACATTAAATCTTCTTTTTTTTTTAAATTTACATTATTTGAGCTGGTCAAAGTTCGTGATGGACTCCCATGGATACACCAACAGAGTAGATTACGCTCGAGTAATCTTTTAATTTTATAATTTACGATTCTTCTGTTTTCCCTAACTTCTATTTTTCTGTTTTTCAATTCTTCTGTTCTTCCAAACTTCAATTCTTCTATTTTTCTAATCCTCTATTATTCTATTGCTGGAGTGGTCAGCCCGGATCTTTGTGTATGATAAAGACAAGAATAGCACCACTGCCTCACAGAGATGCCGTAAGAGGCGACTAACTGTGTGACATAGTTTACCACTGGCTATGATTAAGTGGTTTATTTAGAGCAGCGTCGATGATACCTAACAGGCTGCGGGTCTACTCTGCTCTAGTGTTTGAATATATTAAGATGGACTCGCACATCGGTTAACCACCCTCCGTATACGCATGTCACAACGCGGCGGAGTATTAAGCTGCTCGAGCCTAGTCCGCTAAGCAGGAAACCCTTCTCCCGGCTACTCCCAGCTCATACCAGAGCTGAGACCTGCACATGGGTATATGTCCGTGGTGTAGAAGTGCATGTCGACTAAGAACTATTCTATTAAGGGCTGATTGATCTCTAGGTAAAGTCTACGCATCTGGTGCCGGAGGAAGCGGGTTTGAATTATGGTGGAGACCTGAATTTTTCACATGAATCTTCTGGTATAAATTCCCATCATCTGTGGGTAATGATTTCTGACACCCGTTGTCAGTGACGAGCATGTTAAAAATTCCTTGGCAGTTAGAAATTGAAATGAGTAGGCTTAACAGCCACTGACCGAACATATTTGAAAAGTTCTAGTTAAAAATCTTCCCAAATTATAGCAACTTTCCCAGGCTTATAAGACGCGGGAAGTTTCAAAATACCAAAATGTATAATCGAAGCCTTCAGCTACCTGGCAGCAGATAATAACATGCCTGTTTAAATACAAGAACTCTAAGTATTCCAAGTATCTATTAGTTTATTGTTCTAATCTTGTAATGTTCTAATCTTCTATTTTTCAATCATTCAAATCTCATAATTCTTCTATTTTTCACTTGAAAACTTCAATTCTTCTATTCCTCTAATCCTCTATTCTTCTAATCTTCTATTCTTCTAATCTTCTAATCTTCTTATCTTCTAGACGTCAAGAGAACCGAATGTGTGACTAGTTCACAGCTTGACTGCGATATTTGCACGTTTAGATCCGACACATCCGTCTTCGGCAGGTGGAATGTCCTAATCTCATATTCTTCTATTTTTCTGTTTTTCCAAAATTCAATTCTTATTTTCGTCTAATCCTCTATTCTTCTAATCTTCTATTCTTCTAATCTTCGATTGCGCTGATAATTGTAATCTTGTAATCTTCCACCCTTCTAATCTTCTAATTTTCCATTCTGTGATTTTCTGTTTTTCTAATGTCCAATTCATCTATTCTTCTGATCCTCTAGTATTTAAATATTAAAATTTTCTTTTCTTCTAATCTTTTATTCTTCTATTCTTCTGTTCTTCTATTCTCTGTTATTATAATACTCTATTGTTCTATTCTTCTGTCCTTCTAATTTTCAAATCTATTATTCTTCTATTAATCTAAACTTAAAATCCTTTATTCTTCTAATATTCAAATCGGCTAATGCGTTTTTTTTCATTTCTTTAAATTCTCTTTTCTTCAAATCTTTAAATCTTCTATTCCTTTAATCTTATAATCGTCTATTTTTATCTCTTACAATCGTCCAATTCTCTACTCTACTAATATTCTATCCTTTTATTATTCTAATCCTATATTTTTCTAATCTTATAATCGTTTTTCTTCTTCTTATTTTTTCTTCTTCTTCTTCTTCTTCTTCTTCTTCTTCTTCTTCTTCTTCTTCTTCTTCTTCTTCTTCTTCTTCTTCTTCTTCTACGTTCGTTCTCAATCTCCCGCTACCAAACCCTGAATAGGGTTTAGGAAGTAGCAGGATGTAGTCCAGAGAACGGAATGCGTTGTGTCGCTAGTTTAAAGCTTGACTGCAGTATTTGCAGCTTCCGGTCTGACAAATCAGTCTTCGGCGGTAAAATCGTCCAATTCTCTATTTTTCTAATCTTCTATTCCTCTATTAATTTAATCTTAAAACTCTCTACTCTTTTAATCTTCTTGTTGTTTGCGAATGCCCCCTTTTTTTTTGTTGTTGTTGTTGCTGGTATTCAAACAAGCACGTTAATGTCTGCTGCCAGGTAGCCGAAGGCTATCGGCTATCAATAGCAGGTATTTTAAACTTCCTGCGGCTTACTAGGCCTGGGGGAAGGTAAACACAATTTGGGAAGATTTAAACTTGAATTTGCTGGAATTAGACCCTCGAAAATCTGGGGCTAGTATCTCGGTGGCTCGATTGTCTCGCATCCAGTGTTCGATAAAGGAATTGACGGAAGGGCACCACCAGGAGTGGAGCCTTCGGCTTAATTTGACTCAACACGCCAAAACTGTAAAGCGACTGACAGACATTGAGCACTATCGTTGAGTCTAATAGGGAACGTGTGCTGGAATTAGACCCACGGAAGACAGGTCAGTTTACCCTACTAATGACAGGGCGTTGCTACGATAATCCTGCTCAATTCGAGAGGAGTCGCAGACATATGGTCCACGTACTAGGCTGATGAGCCAATAGCGCAAAACTACCATCTGAAGGATTACGGCCGAACGCCTCTAAGCCAGAATCCCGTCCTAAATCTCAGCACCACTGCGATGGGAGGCTACGCTATGGTTGGGACCTGGGGCTCACGTCTCAGCCCGACCCGGTCGAGCCGCAGAAATGCACCTGGCTAAATGCACTCCTGTCTCGCTCTTTACCTCTGTCTGCTATCAGTCATCCCAATGGACGTAGAAGAGATGCAGTCAAGCGGACATTGTACCTATGCCCTATTGTGACAACCTCCCAGGTGGCGGGGAATGCTAGGCGTACCATCACTGCAGATGAGCCGAGAAAATAAAGGGAGCAAAGAGATACCTCACTCACATGCATATGCTACGTTTCTGGCAGGACGTGACGATCCTGAGACACAGTCACACTGGACTGCCTCTATTCCGGGATAATACAAACTAGTACATAGTCCATCATATCATATCATTGCCAAACCCTATAGACACGAGTGGGGAAGACTCGATAATCCTGCAAGACAACTTCCCTAAGAGATACAACTCTGACCAAAAACAACTGCTGCGGGGACAGCCAAAAAGGCTAAGGAGGGCATCCCTACAGAAACGCCTGTTGAAATCGGATGCACTGAGCCAAAGGCTTAAAAAAAATTAAACAGTGCAACGTATATCGCTGTAAACAGCGTACGAAGAAGAAGAAGAAGAAGAAGAAGAAGAAGAAGAAGAAGAAGAAGAAGAAGAAGAAGAAGAAGAAGAAGAAACTTGAATTTTATCCGAGCAGCGGCCGATAAGCTTACTCTTTACGATTTCTAACTGCCAAAGGATTTTTAACGTGCTCGACATTGAACACGGGAGTCCGATCTCACTATCAAGAGGTCATGGGATTTTTTAACAGAAGTTCCATGGGAAAAAAACCCGGTCTCCACCCAGATTCAAATCCGCGACCGACAGCGTACAAAGAAGAAGAAGAAGAAACCCTCGACCTTCAGCATCCGTGGCGCACACCTTACCTCAAGACCACTATTTTACATTTTCCTCATTTTACGTCGTCTTTAACTTAACTTAACTTAACTTAACGTATTTATACTGGTTTAGAAGACCATGCAGAGTCTGTATACAACCAGTTACATTTACATCACCTTGCTCTAAAAGCTATGCGCATCCAGTTTATTCTTAAATGCATTAACTGTCCCTGCCTCCACTACCTCCCCTGGAAATGCATTCCAAGCAGACACCACTTTCTGACTAAAAAAATATTTACTAATATCTAATCTGGACCTCTCTTTAGTCAGCTTGTAGCTATGCGCTCGTGTTATTGTGGGTGGCTGTATTTTAAAAAAACTTGTAATAGTCTAATTTATCCATTCCTCTGATCATCTTATAAACCTGTATTAAGTCACCACGAATTCTTCTCTCTTCGAGACACTGTAGGCCGGTTTTTCTGAGTCGTTCCTCATAACTGTAATTCTGGAATCCCACTATCATCTGTGTCGCTCTTTTTTGTATTCTTTCCAGCAAGTTTATATCCCCTCTTTGATAAGGACTCCACACCTGTACACAGTACTCCAATCTAGGTCTAACTAATGATTTATACAGTTTGACGATCACTTTCTTGCTCCTATGTTTAATATTTCTTTTCATTTTACCTAACATTGCATTTGCCTTTTTCACTGCTACCTTAACTTGCTCACTCACCTTTCCTGTATGATCTATTAAAGCCCCTAGGTCCCTTTCCTTATCTATCTTTTTAATATTGTTTTCTCCCATTCTGTAATTATGTTCCATTTTGGATCTACCCATGTGGATGACTGTACATTTATCTACATTAAACTCCATTTGCCAGCTTACAGATGTAGCAGACCCTCTACTAGCCGTGATCTAACTTAGAACATTCTCACACTCATCCACATCATCATGACCATACTCAGTAAATGACATATCACACAGCAGGTGGCATATTTATTAAATCATACTCATATCATAGAATGAGTAGAGAAATTACAACCACAATATAATACATATCTTAACTAAACATTCTACTAAAACGGGAATTGTAAGCATTAGCTATTGATGGAATTCCCAACTATCTAAAAACCCAGTTCTATTGCCTTGCAATTACATCACACACACATCGCCTTAACTGCGTCTTCAACACACCTTATCAAATACTCTTCCTCACTGAAATCCCCTCAGGCGGGCGATCTCGACATAACTCGTTCACAATGTGTCCTTGCTTACAAACACACTTTCACATTATCTATTAATGCAAAACTCATTCACCTATTTGAGCGATCCTGTTCTATCACTAAACATTCGTCCAACAGTCTATCCATCGCTCCTGTACCTAAGTCGGTGAGTTAAACATACTATCGACATTCAGTCTCTCTCTCTCTCCTCCATATAGCCTCTCTCTCTCTCTCCAGCCTCTCGAGCTAAACTTTGTCTCGAGTTATATATCCTCAAGCAAGGCCAGAGCTTGACCAATCGATCTCAGGTATGGTCATCTTCAATCCCAATTGGACCGAAACACTTTGCCCACCGGTCATTCATTCTCTCGCAGCAAGCCCCGCTGCCAATTTCGTCTGTCAATCAATCTCCCCCTACCAAAATCGGAAGGCCAGTGGTCAGTTTCTACCTATCCACATTCCTTAACTCAACTCTGTTCTCCTTTGCTGAGACGGTGAGTGACCTTGACATGCATTCAGGTAGCTTTAGGCTTTAACATGTCATGCATCCTAAACTCCCCTTGCTCCGGCGGGAACTGTTACACAGACCCTTCTGGAATTTTATCTAAATCCGACATCAATATATCCACTTCCGCTTTAGATGAGACACTACAGCATAGTTTTGTGTCATCAGCAAATTTTGCAATCATGGATCCCATGTCAATGTCCAAATCATTTATATATATCAAGAACAAAATTGGTCCCAAAACCGAGCCGTGTGGCACACCACTTTTCACTTCACATCACTCAGAGTACTCCTTATTTATGCCCACCCTCTGCCTTCTTCCCGTTAACCAATTTTCAATCCATTTGGCAACTTCCCCACCTATTCCATATGATTTTAACTTTCGAAATAATCTTTGATCAGGTACTCTATCAAAGGCCGTTGCAAAGTCTAGATAAATAACATCCACTGGCTCCCCTTTATCTATGATTTTAGTAACCTCCTCCATGAATTCTAATATATTTGTTAAGCATGATCTCCCTCTAGTAAACCCATGCTGACTATTTCTAATTAGATTAAATTTGTCTAAATGCATTACAATGTTTTCTTTGATTATTGACTCTAACAATTTACAGACTATGCTCGTTTAACTCACCGGTCTATAATTTGCTGAATCTGATTTTTTGCCTTTTTTGAATAGGGGGATCACTCCTGCATCTTTCCAATCCCGTGGAACAATCCCTTTTGTAAGTGATTGAGAACATAATATAGCCAATGGTTTTGCTAGTTGGTCTCTAATTTCATACAGCAATTTTGGATGAATACCATCTTGACCTGGACATTTATTCACTTTCAACCCCTCCAATTTTTAAAAAACCATTTCCATTTGATCTTAATCCCGCTGTATTCATGTCTCTTTGAAAAATATCTATAGGCTCTGGGATCTTGGAACAGTCCTCTTTTGTGTAGACTGTGCCAAAGTACTGATTGAGCAGATTAGCTGCCTCCCTATTCTCACTTATTATTTTCTCTGTACTGTCTTTGAGAGGGCCTACTTTGTCTTTCGTTCTTTGTTTATTTCTAACATAAGAGAAGAAGCTTTTACTGTCAGTCTTGATTCTCTGAGCAAGTTTTTTTTCGAAGTCTATTTACTTTTGCTGTTTTATTCGCTTTCTGAGATATGTTCTGCTTGTCCAAATATGTTACATATGTTTCTTTTGATTTACCTGCCTCTATATATTTTTTCCATGCTTTATTTTTCGCTCTTCTACATTTCACTACAAATCTAGTTATCCACTTTTTACGCTTTAGGTTTACCTCCCTACATGGAACACATTCCTCTTTTAGCGTTTCTAGAACTGTTTTAAAACTCTCCTACTCCTGTTCAACATCTGTTCCTACGACAATATCTTTCCAGATTATGTGGTTTGCTGACTCTTTCATCCTCTTAACAACTGCCTTAGAGTAGTCGTATGTATATTTAACGTTGTCTTTATTTTTACTTGAATTAAAACATATATCCATTATGTGAAAAAAGGATAGATATTCATGCACTGTATGTTCTTTGTTGATAAATATACTTTTACCTGCTTATTAAGACACACCTTAATTATATTACCCAGGCCTGGACATCAGCTGTATTAATTTAGCACAACGGGTAAACCTGTGTCGTATTTTCACGATCTAGTTCATACGGCTGAACTTTACGAGATTGGCGCTCTTCGCCCTAGCTGCAGACAGCGTCGATTTTGGTGTGACTGTGGAATCTAGACACGTAACTATAATGAACTAGAACACGACCTTGAGAGATGCCCAACTCACTGAAACGCTGAGCGATGTCCCTACGACCTGTTACGGTTATGGGAAAGACACGACATACGACGTTAGATGTCACCCTTACTCTGTTGCCCTGGGGGGATACCTGTTTAAGGGAAAGGCTTCGAAAGTAAACCCTGAGGAAAGATCTGCATCCTAAGCTATCGCCAATCGTCTCGATAAAATCTTGCCACGGGGCAAAGATAGCTCAGGACCAGAGAGTGAGGTTGAGGAAAAGCGCAATTTCATACGTTAATCCAAATTACCACGCAATTCATCCATTTCAGCGGACACAGCAAAAGAAACGACTGTCCACATGTCTGAACAGATAGAGTGGTCTTCATCACATGAGACAAACAACAAGGCACACCGAATATTCATACTTGACAAAGCAAGAATCACAAACAGAAAAACACAAACAGGGTTAGACCTCAACTTCAGCCATACCTTCCGACAATTTCAATATGCAGAACAGCACCACTGCTGTAGTTGCTGCGGAGTGACTTTTCAAACTTGCCATAATCATGCCGTCTCTTTCTTGCAAAGATACAACCGCAGAGTACTGTTACTGAAAAGAGTACCAACAAAGGGTTGACGATCCTTGATTCACACGAGCATGCTGCTATACTGAAAATAGAAACAGAAGGAAACTATATATATAATAAAGTGTTAGAAACGTTTGTCTGTGCTAGTAAATATCAAATCATTCAGCTGTTATTCGATTCGATAATATGAATGACATTTATTAATAGGATGCATGATGTTATTTTTGTTTAATGTTTGGAATATCACGTCAGTGTTTCTGTTGTTGCTGTTTGATAATGCCATTGGTAAATGAGATAGGTCAGTGTTTCTCAACCTTTTTACACTCTCGAACCGATGAAAATGTGGAAAAATATTCACGAGCGCGTGAAAACGGAGGACAATATTTCACCGACACGTGAAAACATGGGACAATATTTCACCGACACGTGAAAACAGGGGACAATATTTCACCGACACGTGAAAACAGGGGAAGATTGTTCACGGACGGGTGAAAATATTCTCCACCTCAAAGATTACGTCATGAGGGCCGCTAATGAATGCTCATTTTGTGAATATATCAGCATTGTTGTTTGCTCTTATTGTTGTTAAATTGGTAAGACTTACAAAGTACTGCGTTGCAAAATTAGATTTTTTGGTAAATTATACTTCATTGAAAGATTCGATTAAGTACCTGTTTGTGTGTATTGCGTTGAAAGATAAGATTATGTAGCTGTTTGAGAGTATTGCGTTGAAAGATACGATTTTGTAGCTGTTCAGGAAACAACCCGTCCATCTCATGGGATGACGACCACTCTCGTTGTTTATCGCTGGACAGTTTTTTCTCTTTCTGCGTCCGCTGAAATGGATGACTTGCACTGTGATGTTGATTTAAGTGAGAAAGAAACTACACCTTTTCTCAACCACCCTCTCTGGTCCTAAGTTACCTTTGGCCAGTGGAAAGCTATTTATCCAGATGACTGGAGATAGCACAGGATGCAGATTTTTCCTCAGGGTTTCCTCGCGAAGCCTTTCTTGTAAACAAGTATCCAGCAATGCAGTGGAGGGGCGGGGAGATGGCATCTAACGTATTTCGTGCCTTTCCCATAACAGCAAGAGGTCGTAGGGACATCACTCAGCGTGTGGCATCTCTCCCCGGCTGTGTTCAGTCCCTCATTGTGGTGTTTAAATTTCACACACCAAAACTGACGTTGACAGCTAAAGCAGTCGCCATTTTTGTCAATTCTGGAGCTCAGATATTCAAAATGTGTGACCTGATCTATTTTTTCCTCACCACCCACTGTAAATTTATGCTAACATTGTGTTTTGTCGGTGGTCATTATCTTTGTTTTATTTATGTTTATAAACAGGATTTTATCTTTACTATGTCCATTAAGGGCTGAAATGAGCTGCTCTATCCCTTCTGCACTTCTTGATAGTATCACTGTGTCATCTGCGCATCGTAACTCTGGTATCTAATTCCCACCAATCGTAAATGGGTCGAAACTTTTAATCTTCTTGTCTTCTCTAACATTTCTCATTATACATTCCGCATAGATGTTGAATAGATAAGATGAGAGGATACATCTCTTGTCTTTTGTACTGCAAACCAATCTGATGTTTGCCCAGATACTTGGACAGCGGCTTGTTGATCTTGGTATAATGTTTCAATGAGATGAATAATATGCACATGAAACCCCTTTTCCTTCATGATTTTCCTCAGATTTCGATGTTAAATATATATATATATATATATATATATATATATATATATATATATATATATATATATATATATATATATATATATATATATATAAATGCGTAATAAAAGTAACTTTGCAGTAATAAAAATTGACATGCTTTGTCTATTAAATATTTACATCCATTTAAGAAAAGATGAGGTTCGTAGAAAAGCATTTCTGTCAAATCAATATGTGCGAAATGACGTCACTTAAATTACACAAGACTAGCCGTTAAGAAAGTATAGGCTGTTTCAATGGAATGTTCCAGACCATGTGTTTAGCTTCTCTACTTGTAATTCTTATTGGCTATTATCTCTAAGCTGCTGGGTGATCTTGTGCGTATATACAAATTTGAAAATGCATAATTGGATTTTCGTGAAACATTTTTAATGGGAAATGATTATTGGCTAAATTCTCTCTCTGTCTCTCTCTCTCTCTCTCTCTCTCTCTCTCTCTCTCTGTCTCTCTGAAAATATATATGCGTGTGTCAGACATACATTGAGATAAATAGATAGACAGACAGACAGACAGACAGGCAAGTAGGCTGGCGGGCAGGCAGTTAAGCAGGCAGTCAGGCAGACAGACAGATAGACAGATAGACAGACAGACATATAGATAGTTAGATAGATAGATAGATAGATAGATAGATAGATAGATAGATAGATAGATAGATAGATAGATAGATAGATAGATAGACGGACGGACGGACGGACGGACGGACGGACGGACGGACGGACGGACGGACGGACGGACGGACGGACGGACGGACGGACGGACAGACGGACGGACGGATAGACGGACGGACGGACGGACGGACGGACAGACAGACAGACAGACAGACAGACAGACAGACAGACAGACAGACGGACAGACGGACAGACGGACAGACGGACAGACGGACGGACGGACGGACGGACGGACGGACGGACGGGCGGGCGGGCGGGCGGGCGGGCGGGCGGGCAGGCGGGCGGGCGGGCGGGCGTGCGGGCGGGCGGGCGGGCGGGCAAGCGGACGGACGGACGGACGGACGGACGGACGGACGGGCGGGCGGGCGGGCGGGCGGGCGGGCGGGCGGGCGGGCGGGCGGGCGGGCGGGCGGGCGGGCGGGCGGGCGGGCGGGCGGGCGGGCGGGCGGGCAGGCAGGCAGGCAGGCAGGCAGGCAGGCAGGCAGGCAGGCAGGCAGGCAGGCAGGCAGGCAGGCAGGCAGGCAGGCAGGCAGGCAGGCAGGCAGGCAGGCAGGCAGGCAGGCAGGCAGGCAGACAGACAGACAGACAGACAGACAGACAGACAGACAGACAGACAGACAGACAGACAGACAGACAGACAGACAGACAGACAGACAGACAGACAGACAGACAGACAGACAGACAGACAGACAGACAGACAGACAGACAGACAGACAGACAGACAGACAGACAGACAGATAGATGGATTGATAGACAGTCAGGCATACAGGCAATAGATAGACAGATAGACAGATTACATGTTCACCGTATCTACATAATCTCTCTATATGTCCATATATATTTCAGTCATTTTTCTCTGAAGACATCCATTCACAACTTCATCTCTCTTATTACATCACTCTATTATTTCTTTTTCCGTTTTTCTGCTTTCTTTTACTCCATTCAGAATTTGCTACATCGTTTGTATTATCCACAGCTCGAGACAAGCAAAAACTTCTTATAAGCTTCGTTTAACATTTCATGATTCTTGACATGTTTCGTCGGATCCTTATCTGTCTCTCGCTCCCTCCATCTCTCTCTCTCGCTCTCTCTCTCTCTTTCTTTTTCTCTCTGTCCCTCTCTCCACCAATATGCATATATTTCTATCACCGAGCTGTAACATTATAATCTACCGACTAAAATGCCTATCTAGAATTTCTATCAATTTCTATCAATTTCTATCGGCAACGATCAGACACTACATGTTGCTTTCGTAGACCAAAAGAAGGTATTCAATCTGGTGGATGGGATGAAGATGCTGATCAGCGCATGAGCTGCAGCGGTCAGCGACCCATAGCTGAATGCTAGCGTCAGGGCTAGTGAAACAGAGCGTCCAAGACCTTCTACACCTCCACACTGTGATCCTGGATAACAGGCTGCAACAGAGCAGACTGGCTAAGGAAAAGGGATCGAAGCGAGCATACAAGGTACTTGAAAAATGCTTGCTGAAGTCGGATGTGTTGGACCGAAAGGTGCAGATATCGCAGTCAAGCTGTAAACTACGACACAACGCATTCCGTTCTCTGGACTACATTCTGCTACTAAGGCCTGTGTCAGGGTTTAATAGCGGGAAATTGAGAACGAACGAAGCCAAGCCGATCTAGTGAATAGATGCCAACTGTGAACAGCATTGGAACGGAGTAAATAAACATTTGATGAACCCATGTAAAAGTCCCGCATCATAATGCCGCATCATCATTATGTGGTACATGTTAGGACTGTTATCGGTGACATCCAGACATAAACTGTCACGTCAAAGCCTATATGCGTGTCACCACAGACACGAGACACCCTCTGCACAATAATATATTAGACACCAAGGGATCCAGAATCAAGAGAGGGTCGTCATTGATGGCACAGGCAGAGATAACAATCGGATAAGTCACTGCAGCTGAGACGATAGCCAAAGGGGAAGAATGGGTCCACACTGGTGATAGAATGATAGAGTACCAGAGAGCCATCATAACGTTAGGTAAGGAATGTAGAGAACGGAGCAACAGAGAGCAGAGCACCAGGTGAATCAGCTGATAACTAAGAACACGCAGGAGAGAAATGCCGTCATATACACCGACGGATCAGTTTTAAGTGAATGGATACCATCAAGAGATGGACTGATATAAGCCTGTCATATTGCACCATTACGGCAAGAGATAGAGTACGCTGGAGATCCATTGCAGAGATGCGGAGATAGGACTTGCACTGAGCTGAGCTGAGCTAAGAAAGCTGGGACGACATCTCCATTAAAACGGACTGTGTATACACATTTCTAGCTTAACTCTCGGTCAGGTGAGCTTAGTTGACAAGGTCACAGTGATATATATCATTGAATGAAGTTGACGTTAACATGAACGTACGATGGGGACCGTTGGGTGGGATTACATTTAGTGCTCAGGGTAACTAGTACACCGCGTAAGGAGAAAGTAGGTGAATTCCAATACATACAGGATTCGTTTTCTAATAATATTTCATCATATGTGCCATATCCAAATCCAGTGTCTTGCTCTCACGTCCTACTCCGCTGTTTCCTGTTATATTATTTACACCGATTCCACGCTTGGTAAAACAACCAGAATCTCATAATCGATACGATGTCCTTCATACAAATTATTTAGCGCGATATTCTACCAATCAGATGTATTGACAAGTCTCGCAGTTTAAGGCGTTTCGTGACGTATTTCCGCTTGGGCGCCCATTTTATCATGGCCTTTTGTAGATGGCCATGGTTTATAGCATCAAGTGCCATTTTCATTTATAGGAAGTAAGGTAGAAAAACATTCCACCTTCTGTATGTATTCTTGTTACTTTCTCCATCGTTTTCTCTGTTCATATTTTGCAACATCTTTCTCTCGCCATCTTTGCCTCTTTCTTGTTTTCTCAAACTTTTTGTGTGTGTTTTGTTTTTGTTTTTTTGGTCGCCGTATTTCTCTATTCCCCAAGACGGTATGCGTTGTCGTTTTTTTCGCCTATCGGCCCAGCGCATCCGACTTCAGCATGCATCTTATGTTAGGGTCTGCTTCCACCTCCATTTTCTAAAGGTTTGCTTCCCCGGGGTAACGGTTGTGATGGGAAGCGAACCCAACACCTTCGGATTGTGAGCCGTGTCATCTCTGGTGAACCGTCTAATGCTTGCGGGGAGGTTTTCTCCAACTGTGAAGCCGAGATCTCTGCACTTGAAGCCGCTTTGTACCATCTGAGGATAGTGTTTTATGCCTTTCCGTCAAAAGTCAAAAACACTGTTATTTTCAAAGGTTCAATGTCAACTCTACAAGCATTAAAAGTTGCTGATCAGTGTAGACCTGACCTTATCCAAATATCTTTAGACATTGACCACATTATCACTTCCAGTGCTTCCAAACAGTTCTGCAGTGGATCCATGCACACTCAAGCACCCCTGGTAATGACACGACAGACAGACTAGGAAAGGAGGGATCAAGACAAGAACAGCCACACACAGCAACAACTTTACAAACAGCCACACACAGCAACAACTTTACAAACAGCCACACACAACAACAACTTTACAAACAGCCACACACAGCAACAACTTTACAAACAGCCACACACAGCAACAACTTTACAAATAGCCACACACATCAACAACTCTACAAACAGCCACACACAGCAACAACTCTACAAACAGCCACACACAGCAACAACTCTACAAACAGCCACACACAGCAACAACTTTACAAACACCCACACACAGCAACAACTTTACAAACAGCCACACACAGCAACAACTTTACAAACAGCCACACACAGCAACAACTTTACAAACAGCCACACACAGCAACAACTTTACAAACAGCTACACACAGCAACAACTTTACAAACAGCCACACACAGCAACAACTCTACAAACAGCCACACACAGCAACAACTCTACAAACAGCCACACACAGCAACAACTCTACAAACAGCCACACACAGCAACAACTTTACAAACAGCCACACACAGCAACAACTTTACAAATAGCCACACACAGCAATAACTTTACAAACAGCCACACACAGCAACAACTTTACAAACAGCCACACACAGCAACAACTTTACAAACAGCCACACACAGCAACAACTTTACAAACAGCCACACACAGCAGCAACTTTACAAACAGCCACACACAGCAACAACTTTACAAACAGCCACACACAGCAACAACTTTACAAACAGCCACACACAGCAACAACTTTACAAATAGCCACACACATCAACAACTCTACAAACAGCCACACACAGCAACAACTCTACAAACAGCCACACACAGCAACAACTCTACAAACAGCCACACACAGCAACAACTTTACAAACACCCACACACAGCAACAACTTTACAAACAGCCACACACAGCAACAACTTTACAAACAGCCACACCCAGCAACAACTTTACAAACAGCCACACACAGCAACAACTTTACAAACAGCTACACACAGCAACAACTTTACAAACAGCCACACACAGCAACAACTCTACAAACAGCCACACACAGCAACAACTCTACAAACAGCCACACACAGCAACAACTCTACAAACAGCCACACACAGCAACAACTTTACAAACAGCCACACACAGCAACAACTTTACAAATAGCCACACACAGCAATAACTTTACAAACAGCCACACACAGCAACAACTTTACAAACAGCCACACACAGCAACAACTTTACAAACAGCCACACACAGCAACAACTTTACAAACAGCCACACACAGCAGCAACTTTACAAACAGCCACACACAGCAACAACTTTACAAACAGCCACACACAGCAACAACTTTACAAACAGCCACACACAGCAACAACTTTACAAATAGCCACACACAGCAACAACTTTACAAACAGCCACACATAGCAACAACTTTACAAACAGCCACACACAGCAACAACTTTACAAACATCCACACACAGCAACAACTTTACAAACAGCCACACACAGCAACAACTTTACAAACAGCCACACACAGCAACAACTTTACAAACAGCCACACACAGCAACAACTTTACAAACAGCCACACACAGCAACAACTTTACAAACAGTCACACACAGCAACAACTTTACAAACAGCCACACACAGCAACAACTTTACAAACAGCCACACACAGCAACAACTTTACAAACAGCCACACACAGCAACAACTTTACAAACAGCCACACACAGAAACAACTTTACAAACAGCCACACACAGCAACAACTTTACAAACAGCCACACACAGCAACAACTTTACAAACAGCCACACACAGCAACAACTTTACAAACAGCCACACACAGCAACAACTTTACAAACAGCCACACACAGCAA
Source organism: Ariolimax columbianus (assembly GCA_036924085.1). Taxonomy (NCBI): domain Eukaryota; kingdom Metazoa; phylum Mollusca; class Gastropoda; order Stylommatophora; family Arionidae; genus Ariolimax; species Ariolimax columbianus. Next base: position 18,431,264 of record JAVGWX010000021.1, read on the forward strand.
CAACTTTACAAACAGCCACACACAGCAACAACTTTACAAACAGCCACACACAGCAACAACTTTACAAACAGCCACACACAGCAACAACTTTACAAACAGCCACACACAGCAACAACTTTACAAACAGCCACACACAGCAACAACTTTACAAACAGCCAACCAGCTCATACGATCGGGGAACAAAGATTTGGCTGAAGAGATGGGCAATGGGAAACACGGGAAGGGAGGTCTACAGACACAAGGCAAGCCCCAGTCCAAATGACAGTGTCAATCAACTCACAAGAAAGGACCAGAGCACCACCTCCCGACTGAGAACCCAACACATCCCACTAAACAAACATCGGAACAGAACCCAACCAAAACACACTCCTGAGTGCCAGCTGTGTACACACCAATTTGAACCCGTTGATCATCATCTCCTTGAGAGCTCAGCGCTCAATGATTTTAGGAAAATGCTTCTTTCTCCAAGGGCAGACACATGGAACACTTTGTATGGCACTAGACAACAGCTGATAAACACGTGCAGATTCTATGACATTGCATTAGGCCGAAGGGCGAGAGCCCGGATGCTGCTGGATCCGTAACATAAACAATAACCACTAGCCCATGACGTCGCCCTATTCTCTCTTACTATTTCTCTTCACCTCATTCTCTCGTTCATAATATCTTCTCTCACCATCTCTCTAATATGTCTCCATGTCTATCTCTATCTCTCTATCTCTCTTCATTTAGTTATATATTCCTCCATCTCTTTCTCTCACTTTCCTTATCTTTATTACCCCCTCAATATCTCTCTCTATCATTCCATTCCTCTCTACTTTTCTCTCCATCTTTCTGCAGATCTCATCTTTATTTTTGCCCCATCTCTTTCAGTCCCTTCTTCATCTCGCTTCATTCTCTCTCCCCTCTCTTATCCCCGCTGTACCCTCCTTACGAAATTACACAATTAACTCCCTCCCACAAACAAACACTCCAGTTTCATTTAACAATTTTAGTTACTTCCCCTTGAGGGACTCTCCTATACACTTTCTCTTCCTCCTCGTCCAATGTTGTTTACTTGGTTTCCCTAGCAACACCATCATCAACAAGAGGCAGATTTTAGGCTGTCACGAAGCCTAAAACTATTGAGTAAACTCCATGTCAGCTATTGATCCTTCCTGCTTATAAGCGAAACCCCCCCCCCCCCCCCCCCCCCTCCCAAGCCTCTTAGGACTCAAATGGCCATTAATTAGATTCTAAATAAGCAATGACCCGAAAACAACATGTGCTTTTAAGAGTATTTTTGTTGTTTGGTTCCTTGTTAAACCGTTTTTGTTGATGTAACGGATCTGTCAATCAGAAATCGTC